>RYFJ01003996.1:0-61274 GCA_003991445.1 Oryza meyeriana var. granulata
GCTTTGCAGCCACTATACACCTAAATAGGTGTACAAGCTGCCACCTATTTTTTAGTTTATCCTCTTAAATAGGTTGACAAAAGTAACTCAAGAGGAAGCAAATTCCTATCCGATGAAAACGTTGCTCCCATGAAAGACGAACTCAAGACCAAAACACTGTGTCTGGAAAGAGCCACGAGCAACTCCCGACGCCTTAGGGGGCTAATGACTAGATCGGAGGCAGAGTGTCTTAAACGTAAAGGTCCAACTACTCGAGGAATTAATGTAACAAAAGAGGAGACATCATATTTACATATATATTAAGCAATACATTTATTCGAGTGTGATTGTTTTCATCATCAGATTGCTACTCATCCGATATCTTCTATAATGCACAGGGCCAGTTCCGGATATGCGTGACAGGAACTCAGGGCTACGAGCCCATCTCCTATGCTCGGGGGTTGGACCAGTCTGCCCAGGATCACTCGGAATGCTCCATGAGGGCTACTGACCGAGTACTTGCGCCAGTCGGGACCTCATTTTCCCTGGCTACGCTCCAAGTGAGCTTACAACCGACCTCCAACACTAGTTGGGGGTCGTATGCTACTCAACTGGGTGAGGTACGCCCCATGAGGGTCGCCAGCCGAATCCTACACTAACGCTAGGATCGGGTACCTTATTTGGTCACAACTCTGTCAGGTTAGGTACGCCTCATGAGGGTCGCCAGCCGAATCCTATGCTAATGCAAGGTTCGGGTACCTAGCTTGGCTATAACTCTGTTGGGTAGGGTATGCCCCATGAGGGTCGCTAGCCGAATCCTATGCTAATGCAAGGTTCGGGTACCTTGCTCGGCTCTCCTGAAGTCAGAGAAGACTTACATCGTCAAAGCGCATCCGGAGTTCTCATGCACTACGTCACACCTGAGGAGGGCAAGCTGATCCTACAACATACCTACTCGGGCACCTGTGGCAACCAGGTTACATCCAGAACGTAAGTCAGAAAGGCTTGCAAATAAGGATTTCTCTAGCTGATTGCGGTTATCGACACCAAAAAACTCATCCTGACATGCGATGGATGATACTTCTATAGAGCTATGCTGGGTAGGTCGACTTAGGCCAGCTTATTTGGTAGCAGCCACCAAGATATGAGTTCCTACAGAAGCATGCTCCATGTGGGCCGCCCGCAGGCTGAGTTGAAATTATAGCGCTGGTGCTACCAACAGGAGCTGATGAGGTAAACAGATATGCTTCATGAGAGCCTTATTGCTAAACATATATGTTTGGGTATCTGTTTTATCCACCAGGTCTCAAGGATATATCCTTACAAGGATCACAAGCTGGTCTTCATTAAAATTGGGCATGCAGGTATCTTTCTGATGTACACCTGACCACGCCGTGGATTTATTTTCATAAAGTGGTACTCGGCCTACATGCGTGGCCATTAGTTGCCATGAGCAACATTATTCCAGCTGATATGATGCTGAAGAGTCTAACTTTCGAGTAGTGCACTACTCGGGAGAGACTATAAATTTCTCATTCCCGCTGACATGATGTGGAGGAGTCTAACTTCTGGGTGGGATGCCACTCGGGAAAGACTATAAACCCCTTTTTCCAGCTGACATGACCCTGAAGAGTCCCATATACGAGTAGCATCCTACTCGGCAAGACAATAAATATCCATTCCGACTGACATGAAGTAGAAGAGTCCTACATACGAGTAGTTCCCTGCTCGGTAAGACTATAAATCATATTCTGGTTGACATGATACCGAAGAGTCTCATATACTAGTAGTAATCTACTCGGGAATGACTTCCAGGTTAAAGATCTTTGACTGTATGTTTAATTGTCTTCACAATTAAGCACAAAGTTGGGGGCTACACCTAATAGGTGCGCCTATTCGGCGCACACTATTTATATATCTATATGAAGCCCTTCATAGCCTCGTTGCCAGCTGACATGAAGCAGGACTCGGGAAGAAGACTCACTCGGACAAAGAGTACTCGGGAGTAATGCACTCAGGAAGACTTCACCGTGGAGGATGAGCACTCGGCATCAGCTGTGACTCAACTATGAAGGTCTCAGGGGCTACTATGGGTGTCATGGGCCCTAGGTACCTCATGACAAGCATATGGGCCACTCGGATAAAGGATGGGCCTAGCCTTGTAATTAGGGATATAACCACACTCGGCAGACTTTGCCTTGTACGATAAGGAAAACATAGTCCTAGTTGGGTACGTTATATCTCTAAGAGGAGATCCCTTGGCCGTAATCCGGTTGGGACTCCTACCTTGTAACCCTATCCCCCAGTATATAAGGGGAGGCAGGGCGCCCCATGAGGGCAGGTTGAGTTGGTTCACCAGAATCACCACCATATATCCTCAAAGGAATAACACCATAATTGGACGTAGGGTATTACCTCACATCGAGGGCCTGAACCAGTATAAAATCTCTGCGTGTTCCTTTGCAATCCATCAAGTTTCCATCCGCCGAGTAGCCCCATATATTTATTGCCGGTGTAAAACATCGACACCCTCTGTCCGGGCTCTTTTCGACATGGCCAACAAATACGCTGACTCGGTTGAAGCGGTCGCAGAGGCCCTAGATGAGAAGGAGTCCCAACAGAAAGACCAGAAGGCGAAAGCCGACAACGAGCCATCTCAAAACAAGTCTAGCAGCCGCAAGCGAAAGTCGGACAACGAGGTGGCCAACATGGAGCGCACTTGGTCGTGGCCCCAGCGGAATAATGACTACCAGAAGGTCATGAGCGGGCCATAACCCTTCCACCCCAAGGGCAAGCACACGGCCAAAGACTGCTACATGCTTAAGAAGTTTGCCTCTGAGCAGGCTTCATCATCTGGCACCGACAAGGACAAAGATAAGCCAGATCACGGTCCAGCTGATGATTTTCAAGATCCCCAAGCCGAACTCAATCACATCTTCAGAGGGCCGCTCGCGTACGAGTCCAAGCGAAAACAGATGCTATCTGCACGCGACGTCAACACAGTCTCTACAACGGACACCCCCCAGTACCTGCGCTTGTCAGAGATGGCCATTACATTCAATCGGGCAGATCACCCAGATCGGGTCTCACACCCGGGACACTACCCACTCGTTCTGGACCCGATCATCAGAAATATCAGGCTAAAGAAAACCCTCATCGATGGAGGCAGTACGCTCAACATCTTATTCGCCAAGACTTTGGACGAGATGAGGATTCCTGGTTCAGAATTACGGCCGAGCATTGCGCCCTTCCACGGGATAATTCTCGGCTTGTCATCAACTCCACTCGGGCAGATCACAATGCCAGTAACCTTCGGCACGCGGGATAACTTCCGCACAGAAAACGTCTGCTTCGAGGTCACCGACAACGAGACCGCGTACCACGCGATACTCAGATGACCGGCACTCGCCAAATTTATGGCGATACCGCACTACATATATGGTGCTCAAGATGCCTGGGCCAGCAAGAGTCCTCTTCCTCCGCAACGACGTCAAGCAAGCTTTCACCTGCGACAAGGAGAGTTGCGAACTGGCTCAATCACAAGAGGCGGCAGTTGGGCGCGATAGCATTCGGCAAGCCATCACAACGGAAGTCAAAAAGGATCAACTTCCGGCAAAAAAGGCAGCGAAGTCGGGAATTTCAGCGGACTCTGACACGAAGAAGATCCCCCTAGACCCTTCCGACCCCTCCAAGACTGCCCTAGTCGGGACCGGACTTGACCCCAAATAGGAAGACGTGCTCGTCACCTTCCTCCAAGCCAACAAGGACATATTTGCGTGGAAACCGTCCGACATGCCGGGCGTACCAAGGGAGGTGATCGAGCACACCCTCAATGTGAAGACAGACGCCAAGCCAGTCAAGTAATGGCTGCGGCGCTTCGCTCAAGACCGCAAGGATGCTATTCGGGAGGAGATCACCAAGCTCCTCGCAGCCGGGTTCATCAAGGAGGTCTATCACCCGGATTGGCTGCAAACCCAGTTCGGGTCTGGAAGAAAAAGGTAAATGGCACATGTGCATCGACTACACCGATCTCAACAAGACGTGCCCCAAGGACCCATTTGGTCTTCCCAGGATAGATCAGGTGGTAGATTCCACGGCCGGGTGCGACCTACTCAGCTTTCTCGACTGCTACTCGGGATACCGTCAAATCAGCTTGAGGGAGGAAGACTGCTTAAAGACATCTTTCATCATGCCGTTTGGAGCGTACTGCTACATCACAATGCCGTTTGGTTTGAAAAATGCTGGAGCAACCTATCAATGGGCAATTCAGTGGTGTCTGCACACTCAGATCGGGTGCAACGTGGAAGCCTATGTCGACGACGTGGTAATCAAGACCAAGTCCAAAGAAGACCTCATCGCTGACCTAGAAGAAACCTTCCAAAATCTTTGAAGATTCTAGATGAAGTTGAACCCAGAAAAGTGCGCCTTCGGTGTGCCATCCGGCAAGTTACTCGGCTTCATCGTCTCGCATCGGGGCATCGAGGCCAACCCGGAGAAAGTCAACGCAATAATGAACATGGCTCCCCGACTAACCAGAAGGACATCTAGAAGCTGACAGGCTGCATGGTGGCACTCAGCCGATTTATTTCCCAATTGGGCAAACGGGGTATGCCCTTTTTCAAGCTATTGAAGAAAGCCGATGACTTCCAGTTGACTCCTGAAGCCCAGCAAGCCTTTGAAGACTTCAAGAAATTTCTCACATCACCCCCCGTCTTGGCGTGACCCATGCCCCAAGAACCGTTAATGCTATATCTGGTGGCAATCACTCAGGTAGTCAGCACGGTGCTGGTGGTCGAGCGATCCGAACAGAGTCACATCTAGAAAATACAACGGCCAGTTTACTTTGTTAGCGAGGTGCTTGCCGACTCAAAGACGAGATATCCGTAGGCCCAGAAGCTGTTATATGGCCTACTCATCATAGTCCGGATAGTGGTGCATTATTTCCAAGCACATCAAGTCACGGTGGTCACATTGTTTCCACTCGGGGACGTCCTCCATAATCGTGAGGCCACCAGCCGAATCGCTAAATGGGCACTTGAGTTGATGGCATTCAATATCACCTTTCAGCCACGGACAACAATTAAATCACAAGCTCTAGCCAACTTTGTGGCCGAGTGGACAGAAGTTCAACTGCCTACATCAACAGCGAAGCTAGAGTACTGGACAATGTACTTCGACGGTTTTTTCCGGATCGGCGGTGCCGGAGCCAGAGTCATATTGACATCCCCCACCGGCGAAAAAGTGAAGTATGTTCTACAAATCCACTTCCCGGCTTCCCACAATGTCGCCGAGTACGAGGCACTTATCCAGGAGCTCTGGATTGCTATATCACTCGGCATACGTCGACTGGTTGTGTGCGGGGATTCTCAACTCGTGGTGAACCAAGTCATGAAAGACTGGACTTGTCTCGATGATACCATGGCAGCATACTGTTAGGAGGTCCGCAAGCTGGAAAACAAGTTCGACGGGCTGGAGATAACACATGTCCTACGACAATACAATGATGCTGCAGACGAGCTGGCAACACATGGGATCCAAGCGAGAAGCGGTTCCGACTGGAATCTTTGTCGAGCAACTTATGGAGTCATCAATCAAGAAGAAACCAGCGCCGGAACAATCGGGAGGCGAACCTACCCCGGCTACAGATGAGGTGCTGCACAATTGTCAAGACCGGTGGACCCCTGTTGTCAAGTTTCAACTGGATGACAAACTCCCAGACGATTGTAGTCAAGCCGAGCAAGTCAAACGTCGAAGCAAGAGCTTTCTACTAGTCGGAGTAGACCTGTACTGAAGGACCGCATCCGGTGTCCTCATGCGTTGCGTCACCGACGAGGAGGGCAAGCAGATCCAGCAGTCGATCCACTCGGGCATATGTGGCAACCATGCTGCATCCAGGACGTTAGTCGGAAAGGCTTACCGGTAGGGATTTTTCTGGCCCACAGCAGTAACTGACGCAAAAGAAATTGTTCACAAATGCGAGGGTTGCCAGTTCTACGCACGACAAACCAATCTCCCAGCCCAAGAACTCCAAACTCTCCCTATTTCTTGGCCATTCGCGGTATGGGGGCTCGACATGGTCGGGCCTTTCAAGAAAGCGGCAGGAGGGTTCACACTTCTATTCATCGCAGTTGACAAGTTCACCAAGTGGATTGAGGCCAAACCCGTTACAACTATAACAGCGGCACGAGCAAAGGATTTCATCATGAGTATACTATACAAATTCGGGGTTCCTAACCGCATCATCACTGACAACGGTACTCAGTTCACGGGCGGCGTATTCCAAGACTTCTGCGAAGATTTTGGCATCAAGATCTGCTATGCATCTGTGGCACACCCGCGGAGCAACGGGCAGGTCGAACGAGCCAACGGTATAGTCTTACAAGGCATCAAGGCCAGGATATTCGACCGACTACAACCATACGCGGGCCGGTGGGTACAAGAACTCCCATCTGTTCTCTGGTCTCTCAGAACCACGGTTAGTCGGGCAACAGGGCAATTCCCTTTCTTTCTGGTCTATGGTGCTGAGGCTATGCTACCAAGAGAGTTACAGTTTAGCTCTCCGTGAGTTCGGGCTTACTCAGAAGACGTCTGAAACAATACCCGATTGGTCGAGCTAGATCGGTTGGAAGAAGCAAGGGACATCGCAACAATCCAGTCAGCAAGGTATCTTCAAGGTCTGCGTCGCTACCACAATCACAATGTCCATGGCCGCGCCTTTTTGGTCAGGGATCTCGTCTTGAGGAAAATACAAACCACCAAAGATAGGCACAAATTATCCCCAATCTGGGAAGGGCTGTTCATTATAGCCGAGGTCACGCAGCTAGGTACCTACCGACTGAAGACCGAAGATGGTGCCCTTATCAGCAACTCATGGAACATAGAATAGCTACGTCCTTTCTTTACCTGAGCTTTATAATTTCTCATGTGTACAGTTTCTCTGACTCACTACGCCGCTTGTATCAACCGAGTAGTGAGTCGGGGGCTGCAGGTATATATGTGCTTTGTCAATAATATACGAGCTTGTCCTACTCCAGTTATGAAGCCTTACTACGACTCACGTTTGCCCGAGTACAGTTTCTTACATTGAGCGATTTTATTAAGTTCTGACAGACTAACTCGGCGTAGACTACCGTCAAGTAAAGCTAATGACAACTGAGTAAGAATTCAAAGCTTGGCGGCATTGCACATATATTTACACATGTTTTCCACAAAAGTTTATACATACTGACTACATGATATGTTGCTCTTACAGACCCAGGTCTCGGGTGATTATCTCAGCAGTCAGCCTCGCCCGTGCTATCAGCTCGTGCGCCTCCTTGGGCGTCGTCTCCTCGACAAACCCCTCCCTGATGGCTTCAATGTCTGCCCTCAGGTAGATTGATTTGGTCATCGCTAGGGTCTAGGCCACACCGGGAATGACATGCTCATCTGAGTACCTCTTTAGGGCACTTGGTGCATCCTCAAGATGCGCCACCACTTGGGGAATTTGGCTGCAGCTGGTTCCTACAGGGCGGGGATCCATCAGATCAAGGAACCCTTTCATGGACCTGACGAGGGCCTCCCGTGATTCCCTGATAACCCTTATCTCCTCTGTATAAAACCGATATTGGGCCTGGGCATTGGCTCTGAGGTCTGCCCAGGTCCACCGACAAGTAAACTTGTTAGGCACGGTTG
Organism: Oryza meyeriana var. granulata; assembly: GCA_003991445.1. Taxonomy (NCBI): domain Eukaryota; kingdom Viridiplantae; phylum Streptophyta; class Magnoliopsida; order Poales; family Poaceae; genus Oryza; species Oryza meyeriana. The sequence goes on from RYFJ01003996.1 coordinate 7,654, forward strand.
CAGATGGAATGATTGAAGGATTGGTTAAGATCATTGTCGAGACGGGGACTTACTCGCGTAATCGGCCTCCCACTCGGCCACGGTCTTTTCCAGTCTAGCCTTTTCTTCGCCGAGCTTGATGGTGGCCTCTTTTAACTTGGCCTTCTCCCGTTTGAGCTCAGTGTTGGCCTTTGTCAGGTCGGCCTTGTCCTCCTCAAGCTCGGCCTTGGCTTCCTCGGCCTCCTTCAGCTGGGCTTCCCTCTCTGTTCAGGTCTTTAACTCGGCTTCGAGGGCTGCACAACAGATTAGTCAAGAACTCAACCTTGTAGCCATGACACAACTGGGCAGTCGGGAACAACGCAGCTGGAGAAATATATCAATGGTTCAGCCGGGAAGATGCATTCGGGGGATTTACCTCTAATCTTCCTGACTTGGGCCCAAGTTTCATCCCTGAGCTGGGTGGCGGCATCATTTTTAAGGGAAAAATGATTGGGGGCTTGGAACAGACGAAGAGGACTAGAATCGCCCGAGTTCGAGCGGGGAACAGCAGCAGCAGCTAACCCTAGCCGAGCAGGGGGCGAAAAGTTGGGCACGTAGGCGGAAGATGAAGTGATTGGCTGATTTGAGGAAGATGAAGGAATCTTTTTCTCTCTCCCCGCTTTTTGTAGAGCCGATACTGACTAATGGGCTTGGGCGACACAGTCAGTACTGGGCCACCAAGACATGAGTTCCTACAGTAGCATGCTCCATGTGGGCCGCCCGCAGGCTAAGTTGAAATTATAGCGCTGGTGCTACCAACGGAGCCGATGAGGTAAACAGATATGCTTCATGAAAGCCTTATTGCTAAACATATATGTTTGGGTATCTGTTTTATCCACCAGGTCTCGAGGATATATCCTTACATGGATCACAAGCTGGTCTTCATTAAAATTGGGGATACAGGTATCTTTCCCGAGTAAACCTGACCACGCCATGGATTTATTTTCATAAAGTGGTACTCGGCCTACATGCGTGGCCATCAGTTTCCATGAGCAACATTATTCTAGCCGATATGACGCTGAAGAGTAACTTTCGAGTAGTGCACTACTCGGGAGAGACTATAAATTTCTCATTCCCGCTGACATGATGCGGAGGAATCTAGCTCCTGGGTGGGACGCCACTCGAGAAAGACTATAAACCCCCTTTCCAGCTGACATGAAGCTGAAGAGTCCTATATACGAGTAGCATCTTACTCGGCAAGACTATAAACAAGCATTCTGACTGACATGAAGTCGAAGAGTCCTATATACGAGTAGTTTCCTACTCGGCAAGACTATAAAGTTTATTCCGGTTGACATGATACCAAAGAGTCTCATATACCAGTAGTATACTACTCGGGAAAGACTATCAGGTTAAAGATCTTTGACTTTATGTTTAATTGTCTTCACAATTAAGAACAAAGTCAGGGGCTACACCTAAGAGGTGCGCCTATTCGGTGCACACTATTCATACATCTACATGAAGCCCTTCATAGCCTCGCTGCTAGCTGACATGAAGCAGGACTCGGGAAGAAGACTCACTTGGACAAAGAGTACTCGGGAGCACGGCATTCGGGCAATCTTCACTGTGGAGGATGAACACTTGGCATCAGCTGTGACTCAACTATGAAGGTCTTAGGGGCTACTGTGGAGGCCATGGGCCCCGGGTACCTCACTACCAGCATGTGGGCCACTCGGATAGAGGATGGGCCGAATCATGTAGTTAGAGATAAGATATCACCCGGCAGACTTTACTTTGTACGATAAGGAAAACATAGTCTTAGTCGGATAAGTTTCTATCTCTAAGAGGGAAATCCCTTGGCCGTATCCAGCTAGGATCCTTATCATGTACCCTTGTCCTCCAGTATCTAAGGGGAGGCAGGGCGCCCCTCAAGGGGCACGAGATCACGAGATCATCAATCGACAAACACCTCAGAGGAATAACACCACAACGGGACGTAGGGTATTACCTCACATTGAGGGCCTGAACTAGTATAAATCTTCTTTGCATTCCTCTGCAATCCACCGAGTTTCCCCTTGCCGAGTAGCCCTATAGTTCTATTGCCGGTGTAAAACATCGACACGTAGGCTTGAAGCCCGACGGCCAGTCGATCTCTTGTAGCTCCTGGGTGAAGGCGGGTATGCCTTCGTCTGCATGAGGGCTCTGGCTCAGGCTGCAGCGGTGGAACCGCTCGTGGTGGAGACCGAAGTGCTCATACTCATCTTCCAGTCGGCGGCACTCGTCGTCTTCACGTTGGCAGCACCGAGCGTTGATGTTTTGGCGGAGATCGCATTGCAAACGGACTCGGAGATCTTGGTTGAACTGGTGATTGTTCTAGGGATGCTATCGATTGTTGTTGTTTGTGTTGCCGAGAGATGTTTGGCATGACTCCGCGTGCGGCTGACTTGAGCTGGCCGCCCGGCGTCGTGCTAATGCAGACGAGACTGCTGCTAGAGAATCCAACCGGTTGGTCGGTATAAGTGTATCACCCGACTGCTGGTGCTGCTGACATGCGGCAGCTATAATCATGGCCTTGATTCTTACTATAATCGGGGTGGCCTGATGATCAGGGCCAAGCTGGAGTGTCTCCAGCAGGGTAGCAGCAGCCACGATGTTCTGTTGTGGCGTGACGAACACGTCATGGTCGCCAACTCTAGTCTAGAGGATTTGTTGCTAAGCGGTTCACCCAGTCCAGCGTAGCTCGTCATTGCAAGCCTCGCGCTCAGCCTCCTCCTGTTGCCGCAGTCGGCGGGCCTCCTCTTCTTGCTACTCTTGTATTCGGCGCACCTCCTGTGGAGGGGTTGAAACTCTCGGGGCAGAAGGAAGCTTGCCAGACTGGTGTCTGAACTGGTGTCCAAACTGTTGTCCGACTTGGAGTCAGAATCTGAGTATTTCATCGGGGTGATGACGATTCCGACCTTCCTAGATCCAATCTAGAATGGCTCTGGGCCATATTCGAACTAAACCGTAGAGGATCGGGTCTGCCACGTGGGATGTAGATTGTAGATATCCGCGGTGTCGCCGAGTCTGCATGGGATATTGATGATCTCTCCCCTTCCTAGCCCGACCCAGGCCGGCTCAAGGACGAGTCCGAGCCGAACGCCGAAGGAGAGAATTGTCCTGAGACCCGGGGAAGTAGAAGACTGCTGCAGCAAATCGATGAGGGTTGCTACAGCGTCGTGTGGGCCGACTGGCGCGGAGTTGGCCGGTTCCTTGGCCAAGGTGAGGTTGTCGAGCTGGTCGACGATGAAGTCGAGGCTCCCGAAGGTGATCTTGTCTCCGGGGGAGAAATTGGTGCCATCGACTCCAGTTGTCGAATCCATCAAGCTTGTTGAAGTTGATCTCACCGAAGCCCCTACCTGGCGCGCTAACTGTCGATGTTTTACACCGGCAATATGAATATTGGGCTACTCGTCAAATTGAAACTAGGTGGACTGCAAAGGAACATGGGGAGTTTATACTGGTTCAGGCCCTCAATGTGAGGTAATACCCTACGTCCAGTTATGGTGTATTCCTTTGAGGATGTATGGTGGTTCTGATGAACTTAATGGATTTGCCCTCGGGGGGCGCCCTGCCTCCCCTTATATAATGGGGGACAGGATTACAAAGTAGGAGTACCAGCCGGACTACGGCCAAGGGATCTCCTCTTAGAGATATAACCGACCTGACTAGGACTGTATATTGCTTATCGTACAAGGCTAAGTCTGCCGAGCTCTATCATATCTCTAATTACAAGGTTAGGCCCATCCTTTGTCCGAGTGGCCCATATGCTTGTCATGAGGTACCCGGGGCCCATGGCCTCCACAAGCACCAAATCAAATGATAAAATTCTGAAATTTTTACAGTGGGTTCTAGACGTTGTCTAGTTCTTATGAAATTTCTCCCAAGAATTTATTCATTTCAAATTTAGGTCAAGTCCTTCCATATATGTACTGATATGCACATAATTCCTATTATGCATTGCAAAGAAATCCAAAAACATGGAAATTAAAAAATGCACACCAAAGTATATCATTTTATTTATCCCAACTTTTGCTCACAAGGTTTTCGTTCTACCAAAATTTGGTATGTTACCCGATGAACACATTGGCAAACCATTCGAAATGTCATTTAGTGTTTGAGAATAAAAACCAAACAGAATTGGTTAAGAAACACTCAAGGCTCAAAATTTAAAAAGAAAACTTCTCCCCCTTTTGAAAAGAAATAAATCCCCTTTTCATGAAAAAATTTATCTCATTTTGTATCGTTCTCCCCCTTTTGACAATGATTTCATCAAGAAGTTTATATTCCTTTTTTTTGAGAGCTTTGAAGTGTACCTAGAGCAATTCAAGGACATGTGTTGCAAGACAAGGGAGGTAAAGTGAACAACTAGCTACCAAGTATGAATAAGAATATAAACATGAGCCACAGACATTACAAATAAGTTAAAATCAGCACTAAAGATTCATGTATTCAAATGATTTATAATGCAACATAATCACTAGCACATAGATTGAAAGAAAAACCCCATACATAGACAAGCTAAACTAAAATACTCTTTATCAATTTAACTTGCCATTTACAAGAGAATTTTCATCAAGTTTAATTTCTGAGCTTTTGCTCAAAAAAAAGCACAAAAACTCCCCCTCAAATCATGCCAAAAGGACGAATAACACCCAATTCTCCCCGAAGAAATGCAAAACAAGAAGAATCCAATGTTTAGTGAAAATGTCTGCCAATTGTAATTTAGTATCAAGAAACTTCAATTCAACATCTCTCTTCTCAACATGATCCCTCAAAAAGTGAACGAATATCAATGTGCTTAGTGCGTGAATGTTGTACCGGATTCTTAGCAATTATTAATAGCACTTGCATTATCACAAAACAGATGAACTTTCTCAAAAGTAAGACCATAATCTTTCAAAGTTGAAATAAGCCAAAGAATCCTAGAACAACAACTAGCAGCAATAGCATATTCAGATTCAGTAGTTGATTGAGCAACATTTGATTGTTTCCTAGAAGACCATGTAGCCAAAGAAGTACCCAGAAAATGACATGTTCCACTAGTAGTTTTTCTATCAATTCTACAACCACCAGAATCCGCATCCGAATAACCGCTTAAACATATTGATGATGATGTAGAATACCAAATACCAAATTCAAGAGTGTGTTGTAAATACCTCAAAATGCGCTTGACATCTCGATGGTGTGAAACACGTGGAGAAGCTTGAAATCGAGTGCACAAACACGCAACAAAAATTGTATGTCTGGCCTTGAAGCAGTAAAATAAAGTAAAGAACAAATCATAATTCAGTATTCGTTTTGATCAACAGCTTCACCATCTTCATCTGGATCCAGAACAACAATAGATCCCATGGTGTAGAGATAGACTTGCAATTCTCCATCTCGAACCGTCGTAAAAGATTCTTGGTGTACTTTGTTTGATGTATAAACGTACCTTGTGATGTTTGTTCAATTTGTAGTCCCAGAAAGTACGTCAATTATCTCATCATACTCATCTCAAATTCCCTGTGCATTGTCTCAGAAAACTTCACAACCAAAGCATGAGATGAACAACCAAAGATGATATCATCCACATAGATCTGAACAAAAAGTTGACTATCACTATGCTTAAGCACAAAAAGAGTTTTATCCACTTTTCCCATTTGAAAAACTTTCGCAAGCAAAAAGTTTTTAAGTCCATCATACCATGCTGTCGGCCCCTAGTTTTTACGATTAGAAACCTCCCATGCATTGCGTGCCAAATCCCTGGATCGGTAGTTTCACACATGCGCAGCACAACTGGTACCATTGCATACAACGTCATAGAGTCTTACATTCACTTGGTGATTACAAAAGGGGATTACCCGTGTAGGGCCCTGTGTAAACATAACCAACCAAACTAGCAAAAGACTAGGTATGGTAGCGGAAGTTTAAGCGGCAGTGGCCCTACATTAGTCCACAGGAACTCAACTAGTAACTTGTGTCGTACTGCGCCTCCTTTGGTTCTTTGTCCTCCTGATTGATCTCGGACGGTTCACCACCAAGATCTATTTCTAAAAAGGGGATTGAGCAACGGTGAGTACATAGAGTACGCACAAGCCGCCACTACAACATGATTTAATGCACATAGGGTTCAAGGGAGGCTGAGGGTAATTTGCATAAAGCCAGTTTTTGCAATTCTTTTCACAAGCCTATGTACTAGCCATTTTATCAAACCATGGTACTAGAGAGAAGTTGTTTAGTTCGCCATGGGGGTTGGGTCCACCTTGCCAATCCTCACTCGGTTCAGTTTACCCCCATGCTTGCTTATTTGTCCATGCCCTAGCCACTTTACCATAATTTGAGTAAGTTCCCATATCCATCCCATCCCTGCCTAGCCAAGTTTTAAGAAAAATTTAGAGTCTAGTCAAGATTAGTACAAGTCCCGATGCTCCTTTAACCGTGAGCACGGCTATTTGAATTGTTTAGTTTTACTCACACTGCAGTGGATGTATGCTTTACCCGCAACCCATGACATCACCCAACACATGAGACCTACCATGGCCTGGTCTTTTGTTTCCCCTAGCGTTGTGGCACCCGCTCCAAGGACCATGAGCCCTCATGCACCCTTAGCACCCAACGCCTCAAGCTAGTGGTGAGAGGAGTCCTGGAACCCGAGAAATCTAGGAAGTACACTATATATATGCTTAGGGTGTGTTTTAACGTTTAGACGTCAAACATATTCCCAATAATTCAACACTTCGCCACATCATACTCTTCTTGTGCAGAACCAACCATGCCTAGGGTGTCACCCACTCAGGTCACCTACTCCTCTAGGTCTATTCCCATAAAAGAGATGCGGTCATACTCGGTTCGTTTCTAGCCTATTTTCTTGACTCAGTCCTTAATTGACCAGGGTCGGTGCTAGCCTTTCCCAGAACCACCCAAATCATTCCATGCTGCCCTGAAAATAGTTTTGTTGCTTAGCTTTTGGTTTTCGCAAAAAGTTCCTTTTGTGACCCGCGAGTGGCATTTCATGTCTCCACTCGCATGAAATGATGATCGCTCTCTACCCAGAACGATTGTCCCCATCTAGATATTAATCATAGAAGTGTGGAAATTCTAATAAGCTACACTAAGCCTTGTTAGTACTTGATGTGCATATGTAACATAATATACGACATAAAGGAATATGGAACAATATCAAGGGATGGCTTAAAGCGAGAATATAGGTATGCAACTTCAATATAGCATGTAGTTTATTTGTAAGCAAGCGCGATAGGTACAACATGTTCAAGGAGGAGGGCGTGATGACTTGCCTTGCTCAGCTACAGCAATTTCCTCCTCTACGTCAAGAGTTCCGTTGTCGCAAATATACCCTAATCGGATACGGCGACTATTAAACCTCTAGGTCGACATACAAAATAATAAGGAATAAATATAAAGAAAAATGTGAAAAATACTAAACTAGTGCCATTGGGTAGATCTTGATTTTAGGTGAATTTCAGTGAAAGTTTCACTCGATCTGGACTTAAAACGAGGGAGTTATGGACTTTAGAATATTCAAATTTCAATTAAATCAAATTAAATGAAAAAGGGCACTCTTGGAATATTCCCTTATTTATCTGAATTATTTTCCTTATAATAAATTAGGCTTTTTCACTAACAAGTGGGTCCTGGAGTGGGAGAGAGAGGGATCCCACACCGGTCGGCCCTATCACTGGCAAGTGTGATCGGGGTCCTGGTTGGCTGGGTCAACCCAACTGACTTGGGGGCCCTGGGCCCACTGGTTAGTGACATGGGGTAAAACGGGGGGGTGGGACACTATTTTCTTTTACTTCGAGTGGGGCCCAGGTGTCAGTGGCAAATGGTTTAAACTTAGTTTTAATTAGATTCCGCTAATAACAGGGGCCCACATGGCGGTCAGAGGATCAAGGGGGTCATTAACATGAAATGTGATCATTAGTTTTAGTCTAGGCCCACATGTCAATGACAGGGACAGCAGGGTCGTCTTCCTCCTCACGCTGGGCGCGCGGCCGAGCACCTGGCGAGCGAGGCCGAGGGTCGATGCGGCTCGGCGGGGACCTGTGCGGGTCCGCCGGCCCCTGGGGCTTCGGTCCTCACCGGTGGCGAGGTCTGGCGCCCCGATTGCCCGTGGCGGCGCAGGGGATCAGGCCCTTGGGGCGGCATGCTATGGTCTGAAAAACCGAGCAGCGGTGAGCACCGGTTGGGGAAATGGTGGCGGAGGGGTATTGAGACCTCAGCATGGTGGAGTCCCGAGGCCGATTTGGGCGGTGTTGGAATAATTCTGCCCTTTGGTGCGGGCCGAGGCAGAACGTGTGCGTATGTGGTCAGGCCGCATCCGTCGCGGACGTATGTGCGTCGAGGTTTAGGTGCAGGCTGATCGAGTCCAGAGGCCAAGTCGTTGCCGGTTGAGCGCATGCAGGAGCACGCCATGCGAGAAGGATGGAGACCCGTTCATGCGGAGGAGTATGTGGCTCACGAACGCGTGAAACCAGGTCGTCCAGGCTGCCATGCGTACGTGCGCGTGAAGCTCGCGAAGTGGGTGCGTGGGCGCTGCGTCGCCGTGGGTATAAACTGGCCGTGTAGGCTCGTGTTTTAGGGTGCCCCGAGTGTGTCGAATACAGGAGAAAAAACTGCCGGCGTTTGTTGCCGCAGGCGTTCGTCGCCACATTCTTGTGTCCACTCCAAATTGCTGTTGTGCGCGTGTGTTTGTGAGGTTCGTCCGAGCTTGCCGAGTTTGTCGACGCACCGATCTTGGCCCGAGTTCGCTGCTCGGTTTTCGGCAGAGCGGGCGAGTTCTCGGAAGAGCAGGCGAGCTCCCGGGCGAAGGGCGCGGACACGTTCAGCGGGCGCCGGGCGAGGGCCCGGGCACGGACGCGTGCCCGGACGAGGTCCCAGGTGAGGGCCCGGGCACGCGGGCGAGGGCCCGGGCACGCAGACGCGGGCGCGGTGCGGCCCCAAGTCCCCGGGCAGGAACGGGCGCGGGCGCGGTACGGCGCCAACAATTGGTATCAGAGCAAGGTTGAGTTCCTGTTGCCATGTCGAGTGAAGGAGTGTACACGCCGCCAAGACGCCGTGGCAGCGGCAATGGTAGCGGCGGTGACGACAGCCAAGAGCAAGGAACGAAGATGTCCGGCACCCCGCAGAAGCCCGGCGTCACGGCGGAGCGCGTCGTCCCCAACACAGGCGCAGTTGAGCTGCCGCTGCTGACCAAGACCAACTATCATGAGTGGTCATTGGTCATGCAGGTAAGCCTGGAGGCATTGGAGCTCTGGGATGCTGTGGAGGCCGTCAGTGCCGAGCGCGCCAAGGATCGGCGGGCGCTGGCTGCCATCTTGCGCGCGGTGCCGTCGGAGATGAAGGCCGGGCTCGCCGTGAAGAAGTCGGCGAAAGAAGCGTGGGAGGCGGTGAGGACGATGAGGGTCGGCGATGATCGCGTGAAGTCAGCGAACGTGCAACGTCTCTTGAAGGAGTTCGAGAACGTCGCGTTCCACGACGGTGAGTCCGTCGACGACTTCGCGATGCGCATCAGCAGGCTTGTCGCCAACCTGCGCGAGCTTGGCGAGGCGATGGAGGACAGTCGCGTGGTGAAGAAGATCCTACGCGTGGTCCCGAAGAAGATGAAGCAGGTCGCGGTGGCGATCGAGATGCTTCTGGACCTCAACACCATGTCCGTGGAGGAGCTCGTCGGACGGCTGCGCGTGGCGGAGGAGTCTCGCGACGTCGATGAGGAGACGGGTGGTGCTGGGCGTCTGCTGCTCACTGAGGAGCAGTGGGAAGCTCGCCGCCGCAACGGCAAGGAGCACGGCGGCGAAGCGAGGCGCGGCGGAAATGCGCGGCGCGGAGGCAGTGGCGACAAGGGCAGTGGCAGCCACGTCGACGACGATGGCGGCAGTAGCACGTGCTCGGGGACCAGCGGGCGTTCAGAGCGCCGCAACCGAGGGAGGTGCTACAACTGCGGCGTTCGTGGCCATTTCGCCAGAGACTGCCGGAAGCCGAAGAAGGAGAGGGCCCTCCTCGCGGACGCCTGCGAGGAGCCATGCCTGCTGTGAGTCGGCGCGCATGGTGATGTCAGAATTAGGGGGAGTTTGTTGGAATAATTCTGCCCTTTGGTGCGGGCCGAGGCAGAACGTGTGCGTATGTGGTCAGGCCGCATCCGTCGCGGACGTATGTGCGTCGAGGTTTAGGTGCAGGCTGATCGAGTCCAGAGGCCAAGTCGTTGCCGGTTGAGCGCATGCAGGAGCACGCCATGCGAGAAGGATGGAGACCCGTTCATGCGGAGGAGTATGTGGCTCACGAACGCGTGAAACTAGGTCGTCCAGGCTGCCATGCGTACGTGCGCGTGAAGCTCGCGAAGTGGGTGCGTGGGCGCCGCCGTGGGTATAAACTGGCCGTGTAGGCTCGTGTTTTAGGGTGCCCCGAGTGTGTCGAATACAGGAGAAAAAACTGCCGGCGTTTGTTGCCGCAGGCGTTCGTCGCCACATTCTTGTGTCCACTCCAAATTGCTGTTGTGCGCGTGTGTTTGTGAGGTTCGTCCGAGCTTGCCGAGTTTGTCGACGCACCGATCTTGGCCCGAGTTCGCTGCTCGGTTTTCGGCAGAGCGGGCGAGTTCTCGGAAGAGCAGGCGAGCTCCCGGGCGAAGGGCGCGGACACGTTCAGCGGGCGCCGGGCGAGGGCCCGGGCACGGACGCGTGCCCGGACGAGGTCCCAGGTGAGGGCCCGGGCACGCGGGCGAGGGCCCGGGCACGCAGATGCGGGCGCGGTGCGGCCCCAAGTCCCCGGGCAGGAACGGGCGCGGGCGCGGTACGGCGCCAACAGGCGGTGTGTCGACTCAACATAATATAGGCATAGGCAGCAGAGCCGTTGGGCGTGGCAGAGTGAGGACGGGTTGGTGGCAAGGCAGGCGGCGTGTGGGAGAGAAGGGGAGATGGAGGCCTTTGACCCCGCCCCCCCCCCCCCCGTTGGTCCGTGGTGAGCTCATATGGTGTGGCGTGCCTTAGACCGTTGGTCCGTGTGGTGCGATGAGCTTGGCGAATGGCAGGGCAACGAGAGGCACGGGTGCAGGCTTGGTGTGCTCCTCCGCCTTAATGGGGTGGCATGCTCGTGAACGAGTGGACAGGGACGTGACAACACCGGTAGTATAGGGGCGGCGTCACTGGCTAGAGCTCAGGCATGGGCGGCGGGGTAGATTAGGCCTAGGCGGAGTGGTTGAGGCCGATGCGTTGCATCGCCATAGACACCGATGGCAACCGGGGAAGGCGCGCAGGCCGTGGTTGTCGCATGGCCCGACCAGGCGACGAGACTGCTTGGCCGCCATAAAGGTGGGCCGTCGTGCACTGAAGAGATGGGGCAAGCAGGGGGGTGCAGCAGGATGGGCGGGGTCGACATCGGATCCCATCGGGGCGAGTTGTCCAGCGGCATGGCATGAGGGCTCGGCAGGGCGTGGCGTGGCAGATTGGGGGAGAAGAGGAGCATTCGGCCGGCTCCGTGCGGGCACCCGACAGATAGGCACAACGGCTGACAAGTGGGGCCAGAGGGAAGGAGTAACATGTGAGCGTGCGCACGTGGGTGGGTTAGCGGGCGGCGACAGTGGCCTACCCTGGCACTAGCTGGGCCACGGACCAAGTACTACTGCCGCTGCTGTGGGCTGGGGAAAAAGAAAAGAAAAGAAAGAGAGGGGGGCGGCCAGCCCAGTGAGGCTATTTGGCCCAAAAAGGCTGGGATTTGATTCTATATTATTTTCTTTTTAAAAGAATTGTTTTGGGGAGGGAAAAACCCTAGTATTCATACTAATTATTTTAGGGTTTGCCATAGGTTTGGTATTTAAGAAAGATAACTTTTGGCACTGGCAAAAATAATAATAATAATAAATTCAAGAGGACCCAGCATGATGCAACTTTTCACAAAAGTTTTTATTGTTTCAATTTTTTGTTTCTGATTTTTATATCAAATTTTCAGGATGTTACAAACCTACCCCCCTTACGAAAATCTCGTCCTCGAGATTGCTTACCGGTCAAGCGAAGAGATGGGTAGGTCGGTTTAGGCTGGCTTATTCGGTAGTAGGCCAAAGATATGAGTTTCTCGATAGCACGCTCTATTGGGCCACTCGCTGACTGTGTTAAAATCACAGTGTAGGTGCTATTCACAGAAACTAATTAAATAATCAGATATGCTTCATGCTAAGCCTACAGGCGGGTCTATACATTCGGGTATCTGCATTATTTACCAGGTATTGAGGATATATCCTTATAAGGATCGACAACTGGTCTCCATTAAAATTGGGGATGCAGCTATCTCTCAAGTACACCTGACCACGTATTGGGCTGAAATCCATAAAGTGGTATTCGAATTATATGCTTAGCCATTCTTTGCCATGAGCAAAAATCATTCTAGTTGACATGATGCTGAAGAGTCTCATATACCAGTAGTGCACTACTCGGGAAAGACTACAAGGTTAAAAATCTTTGACTGTATGTTTAATTGTTTCACAATTAAGCACAAAGTCGAGGGCTACACCTAATAGGTGTGCCTATGCGGCGCACACTATTTATATTTCTACATGAAGCCCTTCATAGCCTCGTTGCCAGCTGACATGAAGCAGGACTCGGGAGAAGAAGCACTTGGACAAAGAGTACTCGGGAGCAATGCCCTCGGGAATTTTTCACCATGGAGGATGAGCACTCGGCATTAGCTGTGACTCAACTATGAAGGTCTTAGGGGCTACTGTGGAGGCCATCGGCTCCGGGTACCTCATGACAAGCATGTGGGCCACTCGGACAGAGGATGGGCCAAGCCTTGTAATTCAGGATATAATAGGACTCGGCAGCGTTAACCTTGTACGACAGGAAGATACAGTCCTAGTCAGGCCCGTTGTATTCCTAGAAGGAGATCCCTTGGTCATAGTCCGACTAGGACTCCTACTTTTTAACCCTATCCCCCAGTATATAAGGGGTGGCAGGGTGCCCCCTGAAGGCAGAAGAAGCAATCTCACCAGAGAAGCCTCAAAGGCAATACACAACAACTGGACGTAGGGTATTACCTCATCCCGAGGGCCTGAACCAGTATAAATTGTTCCATGTTCCTTTGCAATCCATCAAGTTTTGGTCTCACGAGTAGCCCTACATATTTATTGCCGGTGTAAAATATCGATAGTTCTGGCTGTTGCAACTCTACTGGATACATTGTATTTCGGGCCTGATCACCATGCCACCCTGACGATAGCAAGGATTAAAGCCATGATCACTGCTGCTGCATGCCAGTAGCGTCAACAGTCGGGTGACACTCTCATACCGACCAACAGGTCAGCTTCTCCAATGGTGATCTCATCTACCTCAACACGATGTCGAGCGGCCGGGTCCAGTTAGCCGCACACGGAGTCACGTCACACGTCACTCGGCAACCACAATAACAACCGACGACGCCGACATCAAGACGACCGTCGGGATAACCAGGACGTCTGAGGCTGACTACGACGTGATCTTCGGCAAGACATCAACGCACGATGCCACGAATGTGAGGAAGACGAGCGTCGCTGACTAGAAGACGAGAATGAGCGCTTTGGCCTCCACCATGAGCGGTTTTACCACCGTAGTGGGAGTCGGAGTCCTCACACAGATGGAGTACCAGCCTTCACCCATGAGCTGCAACAAGTCGACTGACTGTTGGGCTTCAAGCCGACTGGAATTGAAAAATATGATGGGAAGACCAACCCTGAGTCCTGGCTCACAGTTTACACTCTAGCAATCTGAGCAGCTGGAGGATATCACAAGGCCATGGCTAACTACCTCCCAGTTGCTCTAGCCGACATGGCGAGGACATGGCTAACTGGACTTCCTAAAACGTCAATCGGCTCCTGGGGAGAACTCCGGGAATGCTTCATCGCCAATTTCCAAGGAACGTACGAGAGGCCATCTTTCGAGTACGATTTGTATCAGTGCCATCAAAGGAAGAGTGAGTCTCTTCGTGATTTCATCAAAAGGTTTTCTAAGAAGAGGAATTTAATCCTGGAGATCAAGGACAAGGTCGTCATCGCCGCCTTTCAAAAAGGAGTCAAGGACACCCCATTCATCGCTAAGTTCACTCGGAAGCCTCCAAGTTCTGTCAAAGCTCTATTCGACATGGCGAACAAATACGCTGACTTGGCCGACGCTGTTGCTGAGGCCCTCGATGACAAAAAGGCACCCTGACAGAAGGAGCGGAAGAACACTGATGACATGGCCCCGTTTAAGGCTGGGAACCGCAAACGCAAGTCGAACGACTTCATTGTGGCAGTCGGTCGCAACCGTCTTTGACCTCCTAGAACTGAAGATTATCAGAACAATAAGTGACATGCTCAGGGGCTCAAAAGCTCAAATGCAAGGATGGCATCCCCACTCCCAACTCGTGCAATACCGAACAGCTAAGTCGCTTTCTTATAAATTTTTTTTCCTTTATTTGATATTCTTATCTAAATGGGCTAGGAGGCAACTCACTTCCGTATGGTTTGACTCGAATATGGCTTAGTGCCAGTTGGGATCAGATCTAGGGGGATGAGATCATCAATTCCTCACTTGGCCTTGCCAATGCCGTAGCCGTTTACACCTAATAGGTGTACATACTGGGCATTTTCTATTTTTGCTCTTAATGATTGCAAAAGTACTCAAGTAGCATAAATTCCAATCCATGAAGCTTTGCTCCATGAAAGACAAACTCAAGTCGCCCAAACGCGTGTCTGGGAAAGTACTCGAGTAGCATAAATTCTGCTCATGGGTGACTTGAGTTCGTCTTTCATGGAGCAAAGCTTCACGGATCGGAATTTATGCTACTCGAGTATTTTTGCAAACATTAAGAGCAAAAACAGAAAATGCACAGATGTACACCTAATAGGTGTAAGCGGCTGCGGCATTGGCAAGGCTAAGTGAGGAATTGACGATCTCATCCCCTAGATCCGATCCCGACTGGCACTAAGCCATATCCAAGTCAAACCATAGGGAAGTGAGTTGCCTCCTGGCCCATTTAGATAAGAATATCATATAAAGGAAAAAATATTTATCAGAAATTGACTTAGTTGTTTGGTATTGCATGAGTTGGGAGTGGGGATACCATCCTTTCATTTGAGCTTTTGAGCCCCTGAGTATGTCACTTATCGTTCTGATAATCTTCAGTTCTAGGTAGTCGAAGATGGTTGCGACCGACTGCCATAATGAAGTCGTCCGACTTGTGTATGCGGTTCCCAGCCTTAATCGAGGCCGCGTCATTGGTGTCCTTCCGCTCTTTCTGTAGGGGTGCCTTTTGTCATCGAGGGCCTTAGCAACAGTGTCGGCCAAGTCGGTGTATTTGTCCACCATGTCGAAAGAGCTTTGACAGAAATTGGAGGCTTCCGAGTGAACTTAGCGATTGACAGGGGTGTCCTTGACTCCTTTTTGAAAGGCGGAGATGACGACCTCGTCCTTGATCTTTGGGATTGAATTCCTCTTCTCAGAAAACCTTTTGATGAAATCACAAAGAGACTCATTCTTCCTTTCATGGCACTTATATAGATCATACTCGGAAGATGGCCTCTCGTATGTTCCTTGGAAGTTGGTGATGAAGCGTTCCTGGAGTTCTCCCTAGGAGCCGATTGACCTCTTAGGAAGTCCAGTTAACCATGTCCTTGCCGAGATAGCTAGAGCAACTGGGAGGTAGTTAGCCATGGCCTTGTGATCTCCTCTAGCTGCTCGGATCGCCAGAGTGTAAACTGTGAGCTAGGACTCGGGGTTGGTCTTCCCGTTGTATTTTTAATTCCAATCGGCTTGAAGCCTAACGGCCAGTCGACTTGTTGCAACTCATGGGTGAAGGCTGGTACTCCTTCATCAGCATGAGGACTCCGACTCCGACTACGGCGGTGAAACCGCTCATGGTGGAGGCCAAAACTCTCGTTCTCGTCTTCTAGTCAGCGACGCTCGTCTTCCTCGCATTCACGACATTGTGTGTTAATGTCTTGTCGAAGATCATGTCGTAGTCGTTCTCGGATATCCTGGTTACCCCAGTGGTTGTCTTGATGTCGGCGCCATCGGTCATTGTTGTGGTTACTGAATGACGTGTGGCGTGACTCCGTGTGCAGCTGATTGGAGCCGGCCGCTTGACGTCATGTTGAGGCAGATGAGACTGCCGTTGGAGAAGACGACCTGTTGGTTGGTATGAGAGTGTCACCGAACTGTTGACGCTGCTGGCATGCAGCAACAGTGATCATGGCTTTAATCCTTGCTATTGTCTAGGTGGCCTTGTGATCAGGCCCAAATTGCAGTGTATCCAGTAGAGTTGCAACGGCCACAATGTTTTGTTGAGGAGTTACGAAAACGTCGTGGTCGCCGACTCGGGTTTGGAGGATCTCCCATTGAGCAGTCCACCCTACCTTGCACAGGTCATCGTTGCGAGCATCGCACTCGGCCTGCAGGCGTCTTGCGTCTTCTAGCTATTGTTTAGTCAGCAGGCCTCCTCCTCTTGCTGATCGCGTAGTCGGCGTGCCTCCTTAGTGGGAGTTGAGCCCTTGGACGTCATGAAGATTTCACGTGGTGGAGAGAAGCTTGCCGAACTGTTGTCCGACTTAGAGTCGGAATCAGAGTAGTTGATGGGGGTGATTACAACTCCAACCTCTCTAGATCCGATCTCGAGTGGCTCTAGGCCGTATCCGAGTCAAACTCCAGGGGATCAGGTTTGCCGCATCGGATGTTGATTGAAGATATCCGCAGCATTGCTGAATCCGAATGGGAGATTGACGATCTCCTTCTCTCCCAGCCCGATCTCGGCTGGCTCGAGGCCGAATCTGAGTCAAACACCAAAAGAAAGAATTGTCCCTAGACTCAGGCATGTTGGAGATCGCCGCAGCATGTCGATGAGGATCGCTGCAGCGTTACGTGGGCTGACTGGCGCAGAGTCGGCTTGGTTCCTGGCTGATCGTATCGGATCCGAGTCGGACAGGGTGAGGTTGCCAAATTTGTCAGCGACAAAGTCGAGGCTCCCAAAGGTGATTGTTTGCCCGGGGAAGAAGTTGATGCCGTCGACTCCAGTGGTTGAATCCATCAAGCTTGTCGAAGATGATCTCGCCGATGTCCCTACCTGGCGCGCCAACTGTTGATGTTTTTTATCAGCAATAAGAATATGGGGCTACTCGTGAGACCTAAACTTAATGGATTGCAAAGGAACATGGAACAATTTATACTGGTTCAGGCCCTCGAGATGAGGTAATACCCTATGTCTAGTTGTGGTCTATTGCCTTTGAGGTTTCTCTGGTGAGATTGTATGCGTTATCTTCTTCTGCCCTCAGGGGGCGCCCTGCCTCCCCTTATATATCGAGGAGACAAGGTTAGAAGGTAGGAATCCCAGTTGGACTCCGACCAAGGGATTTCCTTCTAGGAATACAACGTGCCCAACTAGGACTATATCCTTTCCTTGTCGTACAAGGTAATGTATGGCGAGTCCTATTGTATCCCTAATTACAAGGTTAGGCCCATCCTCTGTCCGAGTGGTCCTAATGCTTCTCATGAGGTACCCAGGGCCCATGCCTCTACAACTTTGGACGACGTGATGTCTCCCACTCCACATGCACTTGACCAGGCTCCCGCTTAGTCCTCCAGAAAGTGCTCCTCTAATGATGATTGTTGATTGCAAGGTGAGTACATGAAATACTCCGCAAGCCACACAACAAATATGCAAGTGCATAGGATGACAAAGGATGGCATAATATGGCTCAAATTGCATAAACAACATTTAATAAATCATTTAAGAGAGTAATAAAACATTAACCATTAAACAATATTAACCAACACTATACCGCTCTCCAAAGCGATATACGCCCAACCACTCCAACCTGGAGCTAACCATATTCCACCATTCATCATTTAATTAAGATAGTGTGAGACTAATCATAGAAAACATTGCTAGGCCCACCTATTAACCGCAAGCAAAGCTATTCGAATAGTTCTACTCTAGCCAGAGGTGTACCAATTTATCTACAAGACACAACTCCACAACACATCACTGTGCCCCTTGATACCACCATGGTACCTCGGAAAGGAGTTGTGACAGGCCCTCCACGTATCCCGAACAACAAGAGAGCCACCCACTGGACCACCAGTCTCCAGTAGGGTTGTTCAGGTTCCTAGACAGCGAGACGACTCAACACCCAAAATAAGGACTTATTGACATAGCCATGGTGGTCTTATTGACACAGCCACAACACACCATCGGGCCGCCGGTTGAACAGATTATACTTTAGTTCACGCCATTACCCATTCTAGCTTGTGGTTAACATGGGTTTTGCTTCGCAACAAGTAGTCTGCGAACCGGTCCTTAACTGTCATGAGCACCACTAGCAACATTCACAACAATGGTCCTCACAACCCACCATTTAGTCAAATTTTAGTGGACCATTAAGTTATCCACACACGACCACAGTCATGAACTGAATGATCATTTCATGTAAACTAAATATGGTAATCAAGGTTTAATTGATAGCCCATGAGTTATACTACAATTTCTAGGCAAAGCTAAGCAAAATCCTAGAATTATTCTAGCTAACCAATACTTTAAGCTAGCTAGTCACATTATTCCCATAGGTACAATGGCAGGTAATCAACTCAATAAGGCCATAATCAAGAATAAAGGTTTCCCTCCTAGATGACATTATGAAAATAAATGCACAGTTGAAGGAAAATATAGCTTAAAACATAGGTACAATATGCTCAAAGGTGTCAAGGAATTTGTGTGACTTGCCTTGCTGCTCCGCATACGCTTCCGAATTCTCCTCGAGGAATCCCGATTCTTCCGGTACATCGGCGGCTAAAGGCAATAAACAAAAATAAGCAAAACAGTACAAAAGCACACATCAATAGGACAATATTATATTTTTATTGGGTAGATCTTGATTTTTAATGAATTTTTCAAGTTGAATCACCCCAAACAGAGTTCGGATGAATTAGTTATGAATTTTGGAAGTTTTTAAAGCCTATTTCAACGAATTAAACCGATTTATGACGTCATTTATGATTTATTTTAATTCGGGGAAAGATTTATGGCATCAGCACAGGAGAGAGAGGCGACTGACACCTGGACCCCCGGTCAGAGAGAGGAGAGGCTCGGGTCCACGGTAGACCAAGTCCACCGAGGGGGTCACAAGGATCCAACGGCCCAGATTAGATCGGAGGAAGATCAGACAGTCCAAATTAGATCTTGGGGTTATGATAGCTGCGGATGGCTGAGATCAAATCAAAGATGAATCAGATAGCTGGGACTAAATCGAGGTGATCTGATAGCTCAGATCAAACCCAATCGGTTTGGACCCATAGGCTAAGCTGGCTCCGACCTGGTGCCTATGTGGCGGCCACTTCGGCATCCAGCGACGGCTCGGGAACCAATGGTCGATGGCGATCAGCGGGTCGACGGCGCGTGGCGAGGGCACAAAGGGATAGAGGGAAGAGCGGCGATCCTTACCGTGGGTAAAAAGGCGATGAACGGCGGCGGAATCGCCCGACGATGAGCTTTTGGCGGCGGAGTGCCTTGGGTCCTTTGCGGCATAGCTGCTCCGGCGGTCTTCGAGGGCTGGTAGGTGGCGGCCTAGGTCTCTCACGTGCTGGCTGTGCAAATGGAGGCGGCGGCGGCACAGTGTTGGGCCGAAAGTGGCCCGGGAACAAGAGAGGGGGTTTTAATTCATTTTTCTTTTGTTGAAATACTATAAAGCTTATTTCATTCACCAAATATACTTTCCTTGCTCATATAAATCCAAGAAAAATCCAGGAGATAGATTATTAAGCAA
Organism: Oryza meyeriana var. granulata; assembly: GCA_003991445.1. Classification (NCBI taxonomy): domain Eukaryota; kingdom Viridiplantae; phylum Streptophyta; class Magnoliopsida; order Poales; family Poaceae; genus Oryza; species Oryza meyeriana. Next base: position 27,407 of record RYFJ01003996.1, read on the forward strand.
AGTATTTTCTAAAATTATCTCCAAGCCAACTTTTGTTAAGATTTTTCTCTGTTTTTATTATTTGCACTCCTTGAGACTTTTATAAAAATTTTCTAAAATTCCTTTTTATCCATAATTATTTGAATTAAGTAATTTTCGGGGTGTTACAAACCTACTCCCCTTAAATTGAATCTCGTCCTGAGATTCAGAAGATCAGGTGAAGAGGTGCGGGTGAGCGGACTTCAATTCATCTGTGCGTTCCCATGTTGCTTCCTCTTTCGAGTGATTGCTCCACTATACTTTACAAAACCTTATCACCCGGTTCCAAGTGTTCCTCTCACTGGTCTCCAAGTTACGGAGGCAACTCTAACTGATAAGCAACTTCTCCTTTTTGTCCCAATATCTTGTACGGTCCCACGTATCGTGGTGCTAACTTTCCTTTCGTCTGGAACCGGTGAACTCCCCAAAGTGGCATGACTCATAAGTACACATAGTTACCTTCCTTGAAACTAAGGTCTCTTATACGGTTGTCCGCATAGCCCTTCTGACGAGACTGAGCTACTCGTAGGTGCCCCTATATAATTTTCACTTTCTCTTCTGCTTCTCGTAAAATGTTAGTTCCATATACTTGTTGTTCTCTAGTTTGATCCCAAAGTAGGGGTGTGCGGCACTTCCATCCGTATAGAGCCTCAAACTGGGCCATCTTGAGACTTGCTTGGTAACTGTTGTTGTAAGAGAACTTAGCATATTGTAGGGTCTTGTCCCAACTTCCACCGAAGTCTATGGCACAAGCCCTCAGCATGTCTTCTAAAATCTGGTTAACCCACTCGGTCTGACCATTCGTTTGTGGGTGGTATGCGGTACTGAAGTTTAACCTTGTACCCATCTCCTCTTGGAGTCTCTACCAAAACTTGGAGGTAAACTGGCTTCCTCTGTCTGACATGATCTTGCGTGACACACCATGCAAACACACAATCCGTGCCATATACAATTCTGCCAACTTGTTACTAGAGTAAGTTATCTTGACTGGTATGAAGTGGGCTACCTTGGTAAGTCTATCCACTACTACCCATATGGAGCCGAATCCTGTCACAGTCCTTAGCAATCCGGTGATGAAATCCATTCCCACTTCTTCCCACTTCCATTCTGGAACCTTGAAGGGTTCATGTAATCCTGCTGGTCTCTGATACTCAGCCTTCACACGTTGGCATACATCACAAACAGCCACATACTCAGCTATTTCCCTTTGCATGCTAGACCACCAAAACTTCTCCTTAAGGTCTTGATACATCTTGGTGCTACTGGGGTGGATGGAATACTGAGTACCATGGGCTTCATCCATGATCAGCTTCTTCAGTTCCTCCTTGCCCAGTATGCAGATCCGTTCTCCGAACCATACCGTACCTTGTTCATCTTCTAGAAATCCACTAGCCTTACCCTTTTTCATATTTTTCTTGTTTTCTAGGATGTCCGGGTTATTTCTCTGAGCTTCTCGGACCTAATCCACCAGAGTAAGTTGTGCTTCCAAAGCTGCCACATATCCTTGACTGACTAGTCCCAGATTTAACCGTTCGAACTCTTCACACAATTCCGAAGGTAACTATTGGCCTTCCGTGGTGTTACTGTAACTCTTCTGACTAAGGGCATCAGCCACAACATTGGCTTTCCCCAGATGATAATGGATTCCGATGTCATAATCCTTGATCAGCTCCAACCATCTCTGTTGCTGAAGGTTCAAATCTAGCTGGGTGAAGATATACTTCAGACTCTTATGATCCATGTAGACTTCACTGCGGTTGTCGATAAGGTAATGTCTCCAGATCTTTAAATCATGCACTACAGCTACGAGTTCCAAATCATGGGTAGGATAGTTATTCTCATGGGGTTGTAATTACCGTGAGGCGTATGTCATGACTCTTCCTTCTTGCATCAGCACACATCCCAAACCCTGCCAGGATGCATCACAGTAAACCTGGAAACCTTTCTTGGGATCTGGCATGATTAGCACAGGTGCAGATAGTAGCTTCTTATATAGCTCTTGAAAACTCCGCTCACACTCCAGAGTCCATGAAAATTTCACATCCTTCTAAAGAAGACGGGTCATGGGCTTCGCAATTCTGGAGAAGTTCTCTATAAATCGGTGGTAATATCCCGCTAATCCAAAGAAACTCCGGATCTCCGAAACTGTCTACGGCTATTTCCACTTGGTCACTGATTCCACATTTGTTGGGTCTACTGCAATTCCTCCGGTGGTGACAACATGTTGTAGGAACTTCACCTCCGGAAGCCAAAACTCACACTGAACTTGGTGTACAACTAATGCTACCGAAGGGTCTCCAAAACTATGCATAGATGCTACTCATGTTCTTCCTTAATCTTGGAATAGATGAGGATATCATCGATGAAAACTACCACAAACTTATCTAGGTACTCCATGAACACTTTGTTCATCAAATTCATGAAGAAAGCAAGGGCATTTGTCAATCCAAAAGACATGATGGTGCACTCATATAGCCCATACCAAGTGGTGAAAGCGGTCTTGGGAATAACTTCCTCTCGAATACTCAGCCGATGAAAACCGGAGCAAAGATCTATCTTGGAGAACACTGCGGCTCCCTCTAATTGATCAAACAGGTCATCAATTCTAGGCAAGGGGTACTTGTTCTTAATGGTGACTTCATTGAGTGCACGGTAATCCACACACATCATTTAGGTTTCATCTTTCTTTTCCACAAAAATGACAGGTGCTCCCCAAGGCGACGTCCTAGGTCTGATATAACCTTTTGCAAGCAACTCCTCAACTTGTTTCTTCTCTTCTGCCAACTCATTTGCACCCATCCTATACGGTCTCTTGTGGATAGGGGCAGTGCCTAGGACTAAGTCCATTCTGAACTCAATATCTCTCTTAGGCGACATCAGGTAGATCATCAGGAAAGACATCAGGGTAATCCCGTACCACAGGGATTTCTGCTAGGACTGCCTGGTTTAGTGATACTAGAGAAGGTGAGACGGAAGGGGCACAAAATATCACTTTCTCCCCGAGGCTAGAGGTTAAGGTCACTATTTTGGTGGCACAATCAATAATCCCTTTGTGCCGAGTTAACCAATCCATCCCTAGAATGACGTTGATGTCTCTGGATTCTATCAAAAACAGGTTGGCTAGAAAGGAGACTCCCAAAATTTCTATGATCACTGAAGGGTTGTAAAGGGTGGTAGTCATCTGGCTACCGGGAGAATTTACTAGCAAACCCCACTAACAAGAAAGAATGTGTAGCACTAGAATCAAACAATACTGTAGGAGGAGCTGACTTAGCAGGAAATGTACCTTGGACGATGTCCGGTGCGACCTGGGCTTCCTTAGTGGTGACGTGATTCACACGAGCTTTGACCACACCAATGGAGTTATGTCCTGGTGTAGCATGCTTAGGGTGTTTGGGCTTTGGGCACTAATTTGAGAAATGCCCGGTTCTCCACAGTTGAAGCAAGTCAAAATCTTCCCTCCAACTTCCTTCTTCACTGGCTGACTCTGGGCAGGTGTAGTAGCTAGCCGAAGAGGAGGACGATTAGCCCCAACATTGCCGCTAGTGTTGTTGTTGTATAACTGGCGCTGTGGGTGAGGTGCCGAAGAAGATACTCCCTGCAGGGTCTTAGGGGGTCCTGCCATACATGGCCTCTGGCTACTATACTGTTGAGCTCGTAAACTTGCAATCTTGCGCTTCGTCTGCTCCATCTGGTTATGCTTATCCTGCTAGCAAATGGCCTTGTCTACCAGCTTCTGGAAATCTGAGTAATCTCTAGAGATCAACTGGACAGAGAGCTCATCATTTAATCCATCCAAAAACCTCTCCTATCTTTCTACATCGGTGCTTACGTCCTTGGGTGCATAGTGGGCTAGTCGATTGAACTCATACAAAAACTCAGTCACCAACCTGTTTCCTTGCTTCAAAGCCCGGAATTCATGCTTCTTGAGTGTCACCACTCCCACGGGAATATGTGTCTTCATGAAGGCAGCGGCGAACTCAGCCCAAGTAATAAGCTGACTGTCGGTTCCGTTGGCACGAAAATGGTCCCACCACTCCGACACGGGGCCATGCAGCTGGTGTGAAGCAAAAGAGACCTTCTCTTGGTCCGTGCACTACAGTAGATCCAGTTTCTTCTCGATGGCATGCAGCCAATCCCCAACTTCCACAGGATTAGTTGTGCTGGAGAAGGTAGGAGGCCTCACTTGCAAAAACTCTGCGAGCATGTTCTGGGGTGGAGGAGGAGGCACTTGTTGATGTCCCTAGTTCTATTGATTCTGCATTTGCTGGAACATCATGTTCATGAGGTGGGTTTGGTTTGCCAGAACTTGTGCAATAGTGAGATTGTCATTCTGAGGCGGCGGTCCATTAGGAGCACCTCTGCGGTTGTTGTTTCTGGTGTTGCCATCCTGGTTACTGCCATTACGTGTGTTCACCATCTGTAAGGATCAGAACAAAGACAAGAAAAGGAAAAAGAGCCCTTAGGATATATACATATTGCTTTAACTTTCACTTATATTGATCTAAACTAAATAATTAACATTTATGTTGTTTAAGACTCACACCAATAAGAAACTCCTAACTTAAGCAATTACATCACCACCCTCTAACATAAACTGCCATCTAAACCACACACACAAGCATCTCCTAAGCACACAACTGCTAACACAACGCTCTAAGGTAAACTCCTACTAAGGTGCTACTCAACAGGGAGAAGGGCTTCTCCTTGCGTCAGAGTTATACTCATGTTCCTCTTCATCATCTTGAGTATCACCCCACTCCACTTCAGAGTGAGTGCAAGTTCCACTATCTCCTGACCTTTCCGAAGGCATGCTAGCTTCTGTCTCCTCCGAGTCTTCTTCTGCATCATCAACATATGCCACAGGCAGAACTACCCTGAGTGGGACCTGATCATTCAGCAAACGGGTCCTTGGTGCTAGCTAAATCTGGGGTGGAAGACAAACCCTCTTCCTTGCAGTGGTGCGGATCTTGGCTCCTCCAGGGGGTGCTTCTCCTTTGGCTAATGCCAGCTCTCTCCTCAAGCGATCCACCTAGTTTTGTAGTCTGCAGATCGTGGTGCGGTTCTCATTCTCCTGTTCATGAGCTATGATCACCACATCCGCATGAGCGTTGTCCATAGCACTCAGCATCCTTACTAGGTGTTGCGTAGTCACACTGTTCTCTGCTTCCGGATTTTGGTAGCTGCTGTACTAATCGTTGTGGGTTCTGGAGGGATGATAGCAATATGCAGTGTTCCTCAAGCAAGTGGCATTGCGGTGATGAAGTTCTCCAATGGCTTCCAATGCCACTTCTTAACATGCATGCTCGAAGTTCCTTCCTCCAGCTCCGAAGATCATGGATGGGACTTCTTCTTGTTCACTTGAAATTGTAAGTCAAACACGGCACTTCTCGTCACAGGGGTTGTGGGTGACTTTTCTGTACTCTGGGGCTGGATTATACCCTATGGTGAAGGCCATGTTGCGTAGCTCCTTGACGAATCCACCAACTCCAAACAGATGCACCGGCTCATGATTCGCCATGTATAGAGCATGAAAGGAAGATTATTGATTTCAACTAAGTTAATAAAACGAGTTTGATTTAGAGAAAAGAGAAAAAGGAGGGTAACAAAATTTCCCAAGAAAATTAAAAGTGAATGTAAGTACCATAAAACAGAAGAAGCTTTTTTTGAGAAAAAGGATCATAATGAGTATAGTAATGAATGTACAGTACTAATTACTAGAATGGTGAAAGGAAATTGCACAATTAAATACATAAAGATTTTACAAGATTTTTCTAAAAGATTTCAATTTTTCGAGAGAGTAAGTTAACTAAATCAAAAAGATTTTTTTCCATGTACTATTAACTTCCCTAATTAAAAGAGAAAGAGGAGAGAACAGTGCTAATTTTTAAAATTTTTTTCAGAAGGCTCTTACCGGTACCAAGGGGCTTATCCTACAGTCAAGGTGGCTCTGATACCAACTAGTCACACCCGGAATTTCCATCCAAATCTCAAGCACTTTATTGTGTGTCGATGTTTTACACCGGTAATATGAATATAGGGCTACTCGTTGGATCAAAACTCGGTGGACTGCAAAGGAACACAAAGAGTTTATACTGGTTCAGGCCCTCGATGTGAGGTAATATCCTACGTCCAGTTGTGGTGTATTTCCTTTGAGGATGTATGATGGTGATTCTAATGAACCTGATGATTTTGCCCTCAGGGGGCGCCCTGCCTCCCCTTATATACTGGGGGGACAGGGTTACAAAGCAGGAGTCTCAGCCGAAGTACGACTAAGGGATCTCCTTCTAGAGATATAACGTACCCGACTAGGACTGTATTTTTCTTATTGTACAAGGCTAAGTTTGCCGAGTTCCATCATATCCCTAATTACAAGGCTAGGCCCATCCTCTGTCCGAGTGGCCCATATGCTTGTCATGAGGTACCCGGGGCCCATGGCCTCCACAGCAGCCCCTAAGACCTTCATAGTTGAGTCACAACTGATGCCGAGTGCTCATCCTCCACGGTGAAGCATTCCCGAGTGCATTGCTCCTGAGTACTCTTTGTCCGAGTGCTTCTTCTCCCGTGTCTTGCTTCATGTCAGCTAGCAGCGAGTCTATGAAGGGCTCTATGTAGAAATATAAATAGTGTGCACCAAATAGGCACACCTATTAGGTGTAGCCCCTGATTTTGTGCTTAATTGTGAAACAATTAAACATAAAGTCAAAGATCTTTAACCTTGTAGTCTTTCCCGAGTAGTGCACTACTAGTATATAAGACTCTTCAGCATCATGTCAGCCGGAATGATTTTGTTATAGTCTTTCCCGAGTAGTATATCACTTGGAAGTTAGACTCTTTAGCTTCATGTTAGCTGGAAAAAATTTTTGCTCATAGCAATTGTTGGCCAAGCATGTGGGCCGAGTACTACTTTATGGATTTCACCCAATACGTGGTCAGGTGTGCTTGAGAGATACCTGCATCCCCAATTTTAATGGAGACCAGCTGTCGATCCTTATAAGGATATATCCTCAATACCTGGTAAATAATGCAGATACCCAAATGTATACACCCGTCTGTAGGCTTAGCATGAAGCATACCTAATTATTCGATTGATTTCTGTGAGTAGCACCAGCACTGTGATTTTAACACAGCCAGCGAGTGGCCCAGATAGAGCGTGCTACTGTAGAAACTCATATCTTATGGCCCAGTACCGAATTTGTAGGCCCAAGCCTACTTATCAGCACAGGCTCTATAAAGGCGGGGAGAGAGAAAAAAGATTCCCTCATCTTCTCCAATCCACCAATCGCTTCATCTTCCAACTTTCGCGCCAAAATTTTGCACCTTGCCTTGCTAGGGTTCGCCATTGCTAGCTCTTCCCTCTCGAAACTTGGGCGATCCTGCTCCTCCACATCCATTCCAACCCCCAATAGCATTTCCCCCAAATCTCCTCGCCTCAAGCCATGCCGAGAGCTTCGGAAATCCCGGAAGAGTCTGATGAGACCTGGCCGACTTTGGATTGTGGCTCCACTAAGTTGAAGTATTTGGAGAAACTACTAAGATTGCAGAGCCGTGAAGTCATCCAATGGCATCCGGCTGAGGGGGAATCGATCCTAGCGCCCCAATCTGGTGAGACTGTAGTCTTCGCCTCTTTTTTCGACCAGGGTCTATCTCTTCCTTCTTCGGATTTTTTGCGCCAACTTCTTTCCTTCTATGGGCTAGAGTTGGTGAATCTGAATTCCAACTCCATCTTGTAATTCTCAATCTTCGCAACCCTATGTGAATGCTTTCTGGGTGTGGAGCCCCATTTCAATCTATTTAGATATCTGTTCCACATCAAACCTCAGCCCTCTAGGTGATAAGGGCAACCGGTGTTCAACTTAGGAACGAAATGAAAAAGATATATCTTCATGTTCCTCTGAAAACTTCCCTTAAGGGCTGGCATAAAGAGTGGTTCTATTGTTCTGATCTCAAACCATGCCTGCCCCTCTTTACTGGTTTGCCTCCGAAGGTCGTGCCCAGCTGGTCATTTGTGCCAAGCTTTGAGGAGATGGGCCAAGTATATATGTTGATTGATAAGATTGACAAGCTGAAGGGCTCTAGATTGACTGGTCCCTCGGTGGCCAGACGTTTCTTGACCCGGTGTATCATGCCATTGAAGCTAAGGAGCCACTTCGGCTAGGATTACCAGGGGAAAAATGCTCCCAGCCGAGAATACCCAAATCTGACTAATAAGCACAAGGTGACTGATATTTTGTTTAGTTATTTCGCTAATGGGGTGGTTGAAACTGAAGATGCAGAGCGCGCCACCATAGCTTACAGCTAAAAAAGGCCTCGTCCAAAGGTAATATTGAAATGCTGGTTGCTGAATTGCTGTCATTCTATGATGAATGTTTGTTGATGTGCATCCTGGATTGCTCTGCAATGTATGATGTATGTTGTTTGAATCACTTGTAGGAATGTAAGGAGATTGATGATGACTCCCAAACTTTATCGGCCGTCCAGTCAAAGAAGAGGCCTTTGAGTCTTGCTACCCAGTCCAACTCCAAGAGAGCTGGGAAAAATCCTGTCGAAGACCCAGGCAAGATGAGAGCTAGCAGGCCGAGTGCCATAGCCGGGAGCCTGAAGATTAAAGATACCACCAGCGTAGCTCCTAGGCCACTGAATCCAAGGCCATCGCCTCCAAGCCCGTGACCAACACCCAGCTCAACAACATCGAGCCCAAGACTGGTGCCGCTGAGTACAAGATCAGCAGTGTCGAGCCAATGAGCGGCGCCACCAAGTGCCTCGGCGCCCCAGTCGGCCGTACCAGAGACCAGACCGACCAATAGCAAAACGCCACCATTGACTACCGTGCCAATGAGCCCAATAGCTAGTAGCTCTCCACTGCCGACATCTGGAGCCCCCTCGTGGAGGTTCAAGTCCTCCAAGAGGTAAGCAATCTTGAATCTTCTGAAAATCTTGATCGGTGTAATAATGTCTTGATATTTGACTCATTGTGCAGGAGGCGAGTGGACATAGATCTGACGAAGACTATGCCGACTGCTCCCGTTGCTGAGCTAGCCCCAGCCGAGCCAACACCAACAAGCTCATCTGCTGAGCCAATGACTGCCTCGGTTGTAGAAACTGAAGCTGTCCCTACAGCAGGACCGTTGGTGTCGACTGACCAAGGGGCAAGTACTGAAGCCTCTGCTCTAGCCCCTGAGCGAGTCCCTGAAGCCCCAGTAGCTGCCGAGTCAGAAGCTAGGACCTTGTCGCCATCCATGTCGTCGTCGTTGTCTGTAGATGAAGTGGATCTCCCTAGGCTTGAAGCCCCTCCCTGCAGGTTCCCGAGAACCTTCCACTTGGTATCCCCTGAGGGAGTCTCAGAAAGCTACGAGCATGATGAGGAGGCAGCGCAGAGGGAGTGCAAAGTTCTTCTTCGTGCCGCAATCGCCACGTCTCGGGGAGTCCAAGTATGACTCTCGCCATATTGAGTTCTTGACAGTCCTCCTTGCATGGATTATTTGCCTCTTGACTCTGTTTTGTTCTGTTTTTGATCCGAGCAGAAGATAGTCGACCGCTCAGCAAAAATGAACAAGGTCTTGACCCAGCTCACCCCCCATCTCCAACGGTTGGGCCAGCTCCAAGCCGCCAAAGCTGACCTGGAACGGTCTAGTCAGGAGAGGGAGACGTGGCTGAAGAGAGCAGTTGACCAGCTCAGGGATGAAAATTGGGCTCTAGCCGAGAAGATCAGAAGTAAGTCTCCTGCATTTGTCTTCCCTAGTAAATCCCAAGTATATTTCTCCAGCTTTGTTGTTCCCCGACTGCCCAGTTGTGTCCTGACTGTAATCTCGAGTTCTTGACTATTCTGATGTACAGCCCTCGAAGCCGAGTTGAAGACCTAGACAGAGGAGAAAAAACCACAGGAACTTGAGCTAAAGAAAGTCAAAAAGACTAAAACTAAACTGGAGAAGGCCAAAGCCAAAGTAGAGGCCGACTATGATAGTAAGCCTTCCTTCTGACAATAACCTTAACCAATCCTCTTGTTACTTCGACTGCAGTTTTGGCTAACAAGTATACTTGTTAATGAATCTGAGCAGCTTCGAGAACCAATGCCCAAACACAATTTCAAGCCTTTGCAGCTGAGATTAAGGTCGTCAAGGAGTCACGGGAGATTCTTGCTGAATCCGTGAAAGGGCTCCTTGACATTATGGACCCTCACTACTTCGGGACCAGCTCCAATACAATCTCCCAGGTGCAGGCGTGCCTTAGCTAAGCCCCGAGTATCTTGAAAAAGTACTCGGATGAGCGTGTCGCTGTTGGCGTGGCCCAGACCCTTGCCATGACCAAGTCAATCTACCCTAGGGTAGACCTTGAGGTCATCGGTGAGGGGTTTGCCGAAGAGACAGCACTTGAGGAAGCACTGGAGTTGATCACCGAGGCGAGGCCGACTGCAGAGGCGATAGCAAAGGACCTGGGAATGTAAGAACAAGCCATCTTGTAGTCGGTGTATATAAAGCTTTTGTAAAGACATGTGTAAATTATGTACAATGCCGCCGAGCTCTTGGTTTTCCTTAGTTATCATTAGCTTTACCCGACTATATAGTCTGCGCCAAGTTAATCGGTAGGAACTTAATAAAAATCGTTCACCTCAAAAAGTTGTACTCGGGCAAACAAGACATAGTTGTTGTAAAACTCCATAACTTAGATAAAACATGCTCGTATGTTGTTGACAAAGCACATATAATACATGCAGCCCCCGACTAACTACTCGGTTGGAACAAGAAGTGTGGTGAGTCAGAGAAAAACTTTATACATATGTATGTGAGAAGGTACAAAACTCAGGTATAGAAAGGACGTAGTTGTTCTATGATCCATGAGTTGCTGACTAGGGCACCATCTTCGGTCTTCAGTCGGTAGGCGCCTGGCCGTGTAACCTCAGCTATAATGAACAGCCCTTCCCATAACGGGGATAGTTTATGCCCGTCTTTGGTGGTTTGTATTTTTCTCAAGACGAGATCCCCAACCAAAAAGGCGCGGCCATGGACATGTCGACTGTGATAACGACGCAGGCCTTGAAGATACCTTGCCGACTGGATAGTTGCGATATCCCTCACTTCTTCCAACTGATCTAGTTCGACCAATCGGGTATTGTTTGATTTATCTTCTGAGTGGGCCCAAACTTGCGGAGAGACGAACTCTAACTCGGTTGGTAACACAGCCTCGGCACCATAAACCAGGAAGAAAGGGGATTGCCCTATTGCCCGACTAACCGTGGTTCTCAGAGACCAGAGAACGGATGGGAGTTCTTGTACCCACCGCCCTGCATATGGTTGTAGTCAGTCGAATATCCTAACCTTGATACCTTGTAAGACCATGCCATTAGCACGCTCGACCTGCCCATTGCTCCGCGGGTGTGCCACAGAAGCATAACAGATCTTGATGCCGAAGTTGTCACAGAAATCTTGAAAAACGCCACTCGTGAACTAAGTACCGTTGTCCGTAATGAGGTGGTTAGGAACCCTGAATCGGTATAATATACTCATGATGAAGTCCTTTGCACGTGCCGCTGTTATGGTAGCAACGGGTTTTGCCTCAATCCACTTTGTGAATTTATCTACTGCGACGAACAAGTGTGTGAACCCTTCTGGCGCTTTCTTGAAAGGCCCGACCATGTCAAGCCCCCATACTGCAAAAGGCCAAGAGATTGGGATTGTTTGGAGTTCTTGGGCTAGAAGATTTGTTTGTCTTGCATAGAATTGACAACCCTCGCATGTGCGAACTATGTCTTTAGCATCTGTTACTGCTGTTGGCCAGAAAAATCCCTGCCTGTAAGCCTTTCCGATTAATGTCCTGGATGCGGCACAGTTGCCACATATACCCGAGTGGATTGATTGCAGAATCTGCTTGCCCTCCTCGGGTGTGACGCAGTGCATGAGGACTCCAGATGCACTTCTTCGGTACAGGTCTTCTCTAACTACTAGGAAACATTTACTTCGACGTTTGATTCATTCGGCTTCACTGCGATCTTCTGGGAGTTCATCATCCAAGAGGAATTTGAGAATAGGAGTCCACCAATCTTGAGATATGATCAATATTTCATCTATTGCCGGGGTAGGTTTAGCCCCCGACTGCTCTGGTACTAGTTTCTTCTTGACTGATGACTCCAATAGTTGCTCGACGAAAATCCCAGTTGGGACCACTTCTCTCTTGGATCCCATGATAGCCAATTCATCCGCAGCATCGTTGTATTGTTGTAATACGTGAGTTATCTCCAGCCCGTTGAACTTGTTTTCCAGTTTTCTGACCTCCTGACAGTACACCTCCATAGTATCGTCGAGACATGTCTAGTCTTTCTTGACTTGGTTCACCACAAGTTGAGAATCCCCACGTACAACCAGTCGGCAGATGCCAAGTGATATAGCGATGCAGAGCCTGTGGATGAGTGCCTCGTACTCGGTGACATTGTGGGAAGCCGGAAAGTGGATCTGGAGAACGTACTTAAGTTTTTCGCCAGTGGGTGATGTCAGTACGACGCCGGCCCCAGCGCCGCCGATCCGTAAAGAACTGTCAAAGTACATTGTCCAGTATTCTAGCTTGTCTGTTGTTGTAGTCGTCTGAACTTTTGTCCACCTGGCCACAAAGTCGGCTAGAGCTTGAGATTTAATTGTTGTCCGTGGCTGAAAGGTGATGTCGAATGCCATCAACTCGAGCGCCCATTTAGTGATTCGGCCTGTGGCCTCGCGGTTGTGTAGGACGTCGCCGAGTGGATACGATGTGACCACCGTGACTTGGTGCGACTAGAAATAGTGCACCAGCTTCTAGACAGTGATGAGTAGGCCGTACAGCAACTTCTGGACCTGAGGGTATCTCATCTTTGAGTCGGATAGGACCTCACTGACGAAGTGGACTAGCCGTTGAATTTTCTGTATATGACCTGACTCGGATCGCTCGACCACCAACACTGTGTTGATTACCTGAGTGGTTGCCGCTAGATATAGCATTAATGGCTCTTGGGGCATAGGTGATGCCAACACTGGTCGTGATGTGAGAAATTTCTTAAAGTCTTCGAAGGCTTGCTAGGCTTCAGGAGTCCATTGAAAATTATCTGCTTTCTTCAGTAATTTGAAGAAGGGCATGCCCCGTTCGCCTAGTCGGCAAATAAATCGGCTAAGTGCAGCCATGTAGCCTATCAGCTTCTGGACGTCCTTCTCGCTAGTCGGGGGTGCCATGTTCATGATTGCGTTGATTTTCTCTAGATTGGCCTCGATGCCATGATGTGATGCGAAGAAGCCGAGTAGCTTGCTGGATGGCACACCGAAGGCACACTTTTCTGGGTTCAACTTCATCTTGAATCTTTGAAGATTTTGGAAGGTTTCCTCCAAGTCAGCGATGAGGTCTTCTTTGGACTTTGTCTTGATCACCACGTCATCGACATACGCCTCCACGTTGCACCCGATCTAAGTGTGTAGACACCGCTGAATTGCTCATTGATATGTTGCTCCAGTGTTTTTCAAACCGAACGACATGGTGATGTAGCAGTATGCTCCAAACGGCATGATGAAAGAAGTCTTCAAGCAGTCCTCCTCCTTCAGGCTGATTTAATGGTATCCTGAGTAACAATCGAGAAAGCTGAGAAGTTTGCACCCCGTAGTTGAATCCACGACCTGATCTATTTTGGGTAGACCAAATGGATCTTTGGGGCACGCCTTGTTTAAGTCGGTGTAGTCGATGCACATGCACCATTTACCATTCTTCTTCCGGACCAGGACTAGGTTTGCTAGCCAATCCGGGTGCTAGACCTCTTTGATGAACCCGGCTGTGAGGAGCTTGGTTGTCTCCTCCCGAATAGCATCTTTACAGTCCTGTGCGAAGCACCGTAGCCACTGCTTGACTGGCTTGGTGTCCGGCTTTACGTTGAGGGAATGCTCGATCACCTCCCTTGGTACCCCAGGCATGTCGAAAGGTTTCCAAGCGAAAATAACCCTGTTCACCTGGAGGAAGGTGACGAGCGCGTATTCCTATTTGGGGTAGAGTCCGGTCCTGACTAGAGCAGTCTTAGAGGGGTTGGAAGGGTCCAGGGGATCTTCTTCGTGTCAGAGTCTGCTGAAATTCCTGACATTGCTGTTTTTTTCGTCAGAACTTGATCGTCCTCGACTTCGGTTGTAGCGGCTTGCCGAATACTATTGCATCCGACTGCCGCTTCTTGAGATTGAGCCAACTTGCAGCTTTCCTTGTCACAGGTGAAGGCTTGCTTGACGTCGCTGCGAAGGGAAAGAACTCCAGCTGGCCTAGGCATCTTGCGCATCATATAGGTATAGTGCGGCACCGCCATGAATTTGGATAGCGCTGGCCATCCATGTATGGCGTGGTACACGGTCTTGAAATTGGCGACCTCGAAGCAGATGTTTTATGTGCGGAAGTTATCTTGTGTGCCGACGGTGACCAGCAAAGTTATCTGTCCGAGGAGTGTTGAAGACAGGCCAGGGATTATCCCGTGGAAGGGCGTAGTACTCGGCCGCAGCTCTGAAAGAGGGATCATCACCTCATCCAGGGTCTTGGCGAACAGGATGTTGGGAGCGTTGCCTCCATCTATGAGAACCTTCTTTAGCTTGATGTTCTTGACAACCGGGTCCAAGACGAGTGGATAGCGTCCTAGGTGTGAAACCCGATCTGGGTGATCTGTGCAATCGAATATGATGGGCGTTTCTGACCAACGCAGATATTGGGGGGTGTCTGCTGTAGAGACCGAGTTGACGTCGCGTGTTGTTAGCTTCTGCTTCCTCTTGGACTCATATGCAGACGGCCCTCCGAAGATATGGTTAAGCTTAGCCTATGGGTCTTCATATTCGTCGGCTGGGCCTCGATTTGGCTTATCTTTGTCCTTGTCGGCGCCAGATGTTGAAGCTTGCTCAGAGGCAAACTTCTTGAGCATGAAGCAGTCCTTGGCCGTGTGCCTGCCCTTGGGATGAAAGGGGTAGGGCCCGTTCATCACTTTCTAGTATTCGTTGTTCCTTGGGGGTCACGACCGAGTACGCTCCATGTTGGCCACCACGTTGTCCTACTTCCACTTGCGGCCGCCGGATTTGTTTTGTGCTAGCTCGTCGTTGGCTTTCTGGTCCTTCTGCCGGGACTCTTTCTTGTCGTCGAGGGCCTGAGCGACCGCTTCGGTCGAGTCGGCGTACTTTTTCGCCATATCGAAGAGAGCCCTGACAGAGGCTGGAGGTTTCTGAGTGAATTTGGCGATGAATGGGGGCGTCTTTGACTTCCTTGTGGAAGGCAGCGATGATGACCTCGTCCTTGATCATTGGGATCGAGTTGTGCTTCTCGGAAAACCTTTTGATGAACTCGCAAAGAGACTCATTCTTCCTCTAGTGCAGCTAATAGAGATCATGCTCAGAAGACGGCCTCTCATAAGTCCCCTGGAAATTGGCGATGAATCGTTCCTGGAGTTCTCCCCAGGAGCTGATTAACCACTTTGGGAGCCATGTCCTCGCCGAGTCAGCCAGGGTGACCGGGAGGTAGTTAGCCATGGCCTTGTGATTACCTCCGGCTACTCGGATTGCCAGAGTGTAGACCGTGAGCTAGGACTCGGGATTGGTCTTGCCGTCCTATTTTTCGATGCCTGTAGGCTTGAAGCCCGATAGCCAGTCGACCTATTGTAGCTCCTCGGTGAAGGCAGGTAGGCCTTCATCTACATGAGGGCTCCGGCTCCGATTACGGTAGTTAAACCACTCGTGGTGGAGGCCAAAGCGCTCGTTCTCGTCCTCCAGTCGGTGGCGCTCATCGTCTTTGCGTTCGCGGCGCCGTGCGTTGATGTCCTGGCAGAGGTCACGTCACAAATGGCTTCAGAGATCTTGGTTGTCGTGGCGGTTGTACTGGGAACGCCGCCGATTGTTGTTATTAAGGTTGCCAAGAGACATCTGTCGTGAATCCGCTTGCGGCTGACTAGAGCCGGCCGCCCGGAGTTGCACTGATGCGGACGAGACCGCCATTGAAGAACCCGACCGGTTGGTCGGTATAAGGGTGTCACCCGACTGCTGGTGCTACTGACATGCAGCAGTGGTAATCATGGCTTTGATCCTCATGATAGTCGGGGTGGCCTGGTGATCAAGCCCAAACTAGAGTGTATCCCGTAGGGTTGCAGCGACCACGACGTTCTGTTGAGGCGTGACGAAGACGTCGTGGTCATTGACTCTGGTTTGGAGGATTTGTTGCTGAGCGGTTCGCCTAGCCCTGCGTAGCTTGTCGTTGCGAGCGTCGCGCTTGGCCTCCTGTTGTCATAGTTGGCGAGCCTCCTCCTCTTGTTGCTCGTGTAGTCAACGCGCCTCTTGAGTGGCAGTGGAGCCTTTGGATGCCATGAAAACTTCGCGGGGCAGGAAAAAGCTTGCCAAACTGCAATCTAAACTACTGTTCAAACTGCTGTCCGACTTGGAGTCAGAATCGAAGTAGTTGATTGGTGTAATCACGACTTCGATCTCCCTAGATCCAATCTTGAGCGGCTCTGGGCCGCGTCCGAATTGAACAGTAGGGGATCGGGTTTACCGTGTGGGATGTAGATTGTAGATATCAATGGCATTGCCGAGTCTACACGGGAGATTGATGATCTCCTCCCTTCCTTGCCTGATCTCGGTCGGCTCGAGGCCAAGTCCGAGTCGAACGCCGAAGGAAAGAGTTGTCCCGTGACCCGGACATGTAAAAGATTACCGCAGCAATTTGACGAGGGTTGCTACAGCGTTGTGTGGGCCGACCGGCGCAGAGTCGGCTGATTCCCCGACAGATCGGATCGAGTCTGAGTTAGCCAGGGTGAGGTTGCCAAACTTGTCGGCGACGAAGTTGAGGCTTCCGAACGTGATCGTGTCTCCGGGGGAGAATTTGGTGCCGTTGACTCCAGTTGTCGAATCCATCGAGCTTGTAGAGGTTGATAACAAAGTAATGGTTTACATAATGAATGTATTTCTTACAGAGGCGAATGGCACCTCTCAAAATAATAAAATCTAAGCAGCGGTATAGACTACAGACGACGTGACAACTCCCACTCCACACCTACTTGATTAGGCTCCCGCTTAGTCCTCTAGAAAGTCCTCCTCGTTGTAGTACTTCTCTAATGATGATTGTTGATTACATGGTGAGTACATGAAATACTCCGCAAGCCACACAGCAAATATACAAGTGCATAGGATAACAAAGGATGACATAATATGGCTCAAATTGCATAAACAACATTTAATAAATCATTTAAGAGAGTAATAAAACATTAACCATTAAACAATATTGACCAACATTATACCGCTCTCCAAAGCGATATAGGCATTGCCCATTCTGGCTTGTGGTTAGCATGGGTATTGCTTCGCAACAAGTAGTCCACGAACTAGTCCTTAACTGTCATGAGCACCACTAGCAACATTCACAACCCTGGTGCTCACAACCCCCCATTTAGTCAAATTTTAGTGGACCATTAAGTTATCCTCACACGACCATAGTCGTGAACTGAATCATCACTTCATGTAAACTAAATATGGTAATCAAGGTTTAATTGATAGCCCATGAGTTATACTATAGTTTCTAGGCAAAGCTAAGCAAAATCCTAGAATTATTCTAGCTAACCAATACTTAAAGCTACCTAGTCACATTATTCCCATAGGTACAATGGTAGGTAATCAACTCAATAAGGCCATAATCAAGTATAAAGGTTTCTCTCCCAGATGACATTATGAAAATAAATGCACAGTTGAAGGAAAATATAGCTTAAAACATAGGTACAATATGCTCAAAGGTGTTGAGGGATCTGTGTGACTTGCCTTGTTGCTCCGCACACGCTTCTGAACTCTCCTCGAGGAATCCCAACTCTTCCGGTACGTCGGCGGCTAAAGGCAATAAACAAAAACGAGCAAAACAGTATATAATCACACATCAATAGTACAATATTATATTTGTATTGGGTAGATCTTGATTTTTAATGAATTTTGCAAGTTGAATCACCCCAAACGGAGTTCGGATGAATTAGTTATGAATTTTGGAAGTTTAAACCCTTTTAAAGCCTATTTAAAAGAATTAAACCGATTTATGACGTCATTTATGATTTATTTTAATTCAGGGAAATGATTTATGGTGTCAGCACAGGAGAGAGAGGCGACTGACACCTAGGCCCCACCGGTCAGAGAGAGGAGAGGCTCGGGTCCACGGTAGACCGAGTCCATCAAGGGGTTCACAAGGATCCAATAGCCCAGATTAGATCGCAGGAAGATCGGATGGTCCAGATTAGATCTTGGGGTTATGATAGCTGTGGATGGCTGAGATCTAATCAAAGATGATTCAGACAGCTGGGACTTAATAGAGGCAATCCAATGGCTTGGATCAAACCCGATCGGTTTGGACCCATGGGCTGAGTTGGCTCCGACCTAGCGCCTACATGGCGGCCACGTCGATATCCGGCGACGGCGGCGGCAGCGGCGGCTCGGAAACCAATGGTCGGCAGCATGCAGCGAGGGCACAGAGGGATAGAGGGAAGAGCGGCGATCCTTACCATGGGTAAAAAGGCGATGAACGGCAGCGGAATCACTCGGCGATGAGCTTTTGGCGATAGAGTGCATCGGGTCCTCCGCAGCGTAGCTGCTCTGGTGGTCTTGAGGGCTGGGAGGTGGTGGCCTAGATCTCTCGTGTGCTGGAAGTGCTAACAAGGGCAGTGGCGAGCTCTTGGGCAGCACTCGACTGGAATGCAGCGACAACGGCGGATTGGATTTGTAAGGCGCTAGGGTGTTAGGGGCTTGAACAGGTTTGGATGATGGCTGAAAGAGAGAGAGAGAGACGTCGAGGGATGGTTTATATAGCCGCACGGGGTAGAGACCAGAGCGGATACGGTGCAGTGGTGGCTTGGGTTCAACCTTAGAGTCCGGAAGCCAAACGAGCTCGGAAAGATGACAATCTAGGGGTTTATCCTCCGTGATTCTAGGGGGGAAAAGGACGAGGGAGTTGAGGGGATAAAAACCCCTCAAGAAATATGGGGAAACCCCGCTCGGTCTGGCCAAATTGGAGCGGGTTTCCCGACGGTGGCGTCGGAGTGGCATAGTGCCCTCCGACTCAAGGTCGGGGACGACCCTAACAGGTGGGCCCCACCTGTCAGCCGCACGGAGAGGCTTGGGCGGCCGCAGGCCATGGGCCGAGGCACGCGCGTGAGAGAGAGAAGGAGTGCACAGTGTTAGGCCAAAAGTGGCCCGGGAACAGGAGAGGGGGTTTTTAATTCATTTTTCTTTTATTTAAATGTTGTAAAGCTTATTTAATTCACCAAAAATACTTTCCTTGCTCAAATAAATCCTAGAAAAATCCAGGAGATAGATTATTTAGCAAAGTATTTTTTAAAATTATCTCCAAGCCAACTTTTGTTGAGATTTTTCTCTATTTTTATTACTTGAACTCCTTGAGACTTTTATAAAAATTTTCTAAAATTCCTTTTTATCCACAATTATTTGAATTAAGTAATTTTCAGGGTGTTACATCAGGAGTCCATGCAAGGCATCATTCAACCCTCCCTGAAACTTGTCAATCTTCTCTTCCTCATCTGGGATATCCGAAGGGGCATAACAGGCTAGCTGAGTGAACCTATTAAGGTAGCCCTGCATGCATAGGTGGTCTTGCCTGAGGGTCCGGAACTCATCCCTTTTCATCTTCATAATGGCTGCTGGGACAAAGTTCTCACGGAATGCTATGGTGAATTCCACCCAATCGGGTTCTTCGGCCTTCTCTTCCTGGGAAGCCAGGTAGGCTTCCCACCAATCACTGGCTAGGCCATCCAGTTGACTAGAGGCAAAGAGAACCTTGTCCTCATCCTTGGCTTGGATGAGGTCCAGCTTCTTCTCAATCATGCAGAGCCAGTCCTTTGCCTCCAGCGGCTCCTCTGCTTCAGTGAATACTGGCGGCTTCGTCTTCATGAATTCGTCATAGTTGGACAGGCTGTGGTTTGCCTGAGTGTCTTGCCTTGCCTTCATGGGTCGCCTTCCTTGAGTGGCCTAGCACCTAGCCGCATAGAGGTCAGCCAAGGTCTGCATAAGCTGGTTCTAGGTAGCAAGGAGCTGACTATCAAAGGTCAGCAGGGTGGAGGAGGGTTGGCTCGTCCGTGCGTGCGTTCCCGATCCTGAGGCCCGGTGTGTCACCATCTAGGAAAAGAGAGAAGGAGTATAATGTTATTGGGGGGGGGGGGGTAAGGTGTGTCATTATCTATGTGTTTAGTTGTTCTTAGTGATGTAAGGAAGGCATGTTTTTAGCATAGACAAATAAGCGAATCGGCTAATATTAGATAAAGTTTGTACTAGCTCAAAGCTTACGTACAGACTAGCCTTCCTACTGCACATCGCTTGCAGTGGGAGGTACCACACATAAGTCATTACATAATCATGGATGACAACACTACCTTAACTGCTCATAGAGCCCAGTTTGAGGTGATACACACAAAGCTAAGTCTGCCTGACGCATATCTAAGGGGAGTGGATTGAAAGGGCCCACTGTCCAAAAGACTGCCAATGCGGTGCCATGACTAAGGACGTAGTATAGTCCTAGTCTACTCACTCAGCACGCCGTGGCTAGCTGGAGAAGCTAGTGTGGCAAGGATGAAGCGAAGCTCCCTAGTCCTACGAAGGGAATGGCTGCGGCTGGTGTCTGAGTCTAGGCTGGAGCTGGAGCTAGAGCTGTCAAAGAGGTAGTCACAGCGGGCACGGCCACATCCGCATCCACGGCCACCTCCGCGGCCACGTCCACAGCTGTGACCATGAGCCAATGCCTCCTGGCAGTATGTCGGTTGTGAAGGAAGGCCACGGGTGGAGGGAAGACAAGTGGCGCCTCTGGGACGGTCGACTCAGTGTCCGACACGTGTGGCTCCACCTCCTGTGGCTCCTCTGAAGACTCAGAGGAGATGCAGACCGGGGCGGGGGTCATCCCCAGCTGGGCGGCTGCAATGGCAAGTCCCTCCAGTGTGGGGGCACGGGAGCAATTGGCCGCCTCTCCTTAGGAGGAAGCTAGAGCTGAGTCGTAGCCGGAGGGGAGCTGCCACCATGCTAGCGGCAGCCACCAGGGTAGTCTCCTCAGCTGGGTGTGCAGGCGATCCGGTGCCCAACTGAGGAGCTGTGACTGTCCCAAAAAGGAACGAGGACAACCCTGACGCAGATGCCAGTACAGATGTGGGGCACAGTATTGGTGTGGTCGTCGTGGCTGAAGATGCAGGCACCCTACCCGGTGCCTTGAAGGCGTCCAGGTAGACCGCATGTGGAGTCTCGGTGAAGGCTTGCAGGGTACCTGCAAAGATAGTGCTGTCCCAGGGTAGGAACGGTGTGCGCCTGGTGAAGATGTTGCCGTCCCTAAAAAGGAACGGCGACTGCAGCCTCGGAATCAGTGTAGCTGTCGGGGAAGTCGTTGAAGTGGAGCCAACCTCGAAGACTGGTGCTACCTTAGAGGTAGCAAACACCGGTGCAAAGCCACGGGTCAGCTGGGCTGGAGGCCGCGGGGGACAAGTGGTGTGGTACTCGGCTAGGAACGGGTACAGGGGCATTGGCGTCGGAGTGCCAACCGGTGCCGCCACCAAAGGCAAAGGCTGTGTGTACGAGCCCACGGCGGGGCCGTTTCGGGTCATCGAAGTAGAAACTGGTGTAGGAGGCTGCACAGTCAGTGGAGCTGGAGCCTAGACGAGAAACGGTGAAGCCGTCAATGGAGAGGAAGCTGGGGCAGCTGTTGGTGCGGAGGTCGGTGTAGCTGTCGGTGTAGAGGTCGGAGCAGCTGTCGGTGCAGAGGTTGGTGCCACCGGCGGGGTGGTGAAGGACGAAGTCCGTGCTGTTGCCTCCGTGGTGGCCCTGGCTGCAGCCTGGGCCACAGTACGGTGCCCCTAACATGCCTCCATGAGTCGAAGCTCCAAGTCCCTGATGCGCTCACCTCGGTGGAGGTAGTGAGCGTGGAGGGACTCGTAGCATCCCTTGAGCTCCTCCAGAGCTGAGCGGGTGTGGTAGAGGTGGCTGCATACCACGTCGGACTCCATTAGTGACTCCCCATACCAAACAGCCAGAAAGTAGCGCTGGTCTCGAATGTGACGCAGGTACGCGTCGCGGCCGTTGCGGTGGTCCATCTGAACCGAAGATTTTTAAATGAGAGTGAGTTAGGGAAGAAAAGGGGTGACCTTAAGGGGATGAGGAGTAAAACATGACCTAGAAGTTAGCTTTGGACTTAGTTTACATTTTTCTGAAATCATGCAGTAAAGGATGGTTCCCTAAGGCTCCACGCTACGGGTCAAGGAAGAGGGCGCCATTGGTCAAGTCCTCTAGTCGAGATGGCTCTAATACCAGGTCTGTCGGCCCCCAGTTTTTACGACCGGAAACCTCCCATGCATTGCATGCCAAATCCTTGGATCTGTAGTTTGACACATGTGCAGCACAATTGGTACAATTGCATACAACGTCATAGAGTCTTACATTCACTTAGTGATTACAAAAGGGGATTATCCATGTAGGGCCTCGAGTAAACATAACCAACCAAACTAGCAAAAGACTAGGTACAGTAGCAGATGCTTAAGCGGCAGTGGCCCTGCGTTAGTCCACAGGCACTTGACTAGCAACTTGCATGTTACTGCGCCTCCTTTGGTTCTTTGTCCTCCTAACCGATCTCGGACAGTTCACCACCGGCATCTATTTCTAAAAAGGGGGATTGAGCAATGGTGATTGCATAGAGTACTTGCAAGCCACCACTACAACATGATTTAATGCACATAGGGCTCAAGCCACCACTCGGGTCACCTACTCCTCCAGGTCTATTCCCACAAAAGAGATGCAATCGTACTCGGTTCGTTTCCTACCTGTTTTCTTGACTCGGTCCTTGATTGACTAGGTCGACGCTAGCCTTTCCCAGAACCACCAAAATTTTTCCATGCCGCCTCGGTCGAAAATAGTTTTGTTGCTTAGTTTTTGGTTTTCGCAAACAGTTCCATGTGTGACCCGCGAGTGGTATTTCTTGTCTCCACTAGCATGAAATGACGACTGCTCTCTACCCAGAACGATTATCCCCATCTAGATATTAATCATAGAAGTGTGGAAATTCTAATAAGCAACACTAAGCCTTGTCAGTACTTGATGTGCATATGTAACATAATATACGGCATCAAGGAATACGGAACAATATCAAGGGATGGCTTAAAGCGAGAATATAGGTACGCAACTTCAATATAGCATGCAGTTTATTTGTAATCAAGAATATTTTCACGATAGGTACAGCATGTTCAAGGAGGAGGGCATGATGACTTGCCTTGCGCACCCAATGGTGTCAGTGGCATATGGTTTAAACTTAGTTTTAATTAGATTCCGCTAATAACAGGGGCCCACATGTCGATTAGAGGATTAAGGGGGTCATTAACTTTAAATGTGATCATTAGTTTTAGTCCGGGCCCGCATGTCAATGACGGGGATGGCTGGGTCGTCTTCCTCCTCGCGCTAGGCATGCGGCTGAGCGCCTGGCGGCAAGCCGAGGGTCGATGCGGCTCGGCAGGGGCCTATGCAGGTCAGCCAGCCTCGAGGGGTTCGGTCCTCGCCGGCAGCAAGGTCTGGCGCCCCGATTGCCCATTGTGGCGTGGGGGATTATGTAACATACCCAAATTTCGAATTCTGAAATTTAAACTAAAATAATTAATAAAATTGCCCCCTAAGGTAAATCCTCCAGTTTCTCTTCATGAGAGTAAAATAAGAGGTAGACTTACTAGAATGTGTTTATTTACAAAGTTGCATGCATGTTTGTAACTATCGGTATCTAAGTGTGAAAATTGGTAGCTATGACCTAGTTGTTGCATAATTGTCACACCCAAAAAATCGCTTTAATTAAAAAATTATTTTTCGGGTAAAAGGAAATACAAGAAATTCATCAGAGAATTTGATTGTGAAAGTGTTTGAATAAAATTTTGAAATTTCCAATGTTAAAAATCCCAAGTTTAATTTTTTTTTAAATAAATGCTTGGATGCTTTTATATTCCTGGGTTTTGTCGCGAATATTTGAAGTGTTTGAGTATTTAGAATAATAAATTCTTCATGTTTATGGTGAGTTTTGCCTCTAGTAAATTCCCCATGAGTTAATAAACCCTCTGAAATTTTCTCAGAATTTTCAGAGCAAAATTAATTTTAATGGGACAAAGATCATTTCAATAATTAAATAAATATAAAATGAAATCCCTTTCTTTTCCCCTGTTTGGGTCGTGCCTGATTCAGTCCTTTGAAGTCTCCTCATTCATTGCGAACTCTGACTCCCTTTTTATTGTAACGTTTTGTGTCGTTCCCAAAACCCTAAAGTCATCTCGAAAACCTAAATCTGGAGTTCTCGGATTTATTCGATTTCGAAACCCTAAAACCCCTTTGGACTCCCAATCCGAGATTATCTGTATCCGAAATATCTATTCTTTCCTATGAAATAAATCCTTGATATTTCCTTGAAAACTCTTTTCCGTCAAGACAAATCCAAATCTCCAAACTTCCGAGATTTTTCCCAATTTCTCGATCGCCGTCAAATATCCTCCCAAAATTGCAGTCTCCAAAAATACTCCCGAGTTATCGATTCCCAGAAAGAAACAATCTCCAAATCTCCAAAATATTCTTATATTCCGACTATTCGATTTATCCCCAAAATCCCTTTATTTCTCTATATCCCCAAATATTCCAATAATCCCGAGTATTCGAATATGCTAGAAAAACCCCCCAAAATATTCCCATACTTTGAAGGTCCCAAAGTTCCTTTGATCTCCCCAATCCAAAATAAATATTTCGATTCCCACAAACACCCGAAAATCCCGAGATTCCGAATATATATATATATATATTAATATCCCAATATTCGCGATATTTCCAAGTCTCAATATTTCCCCTAATCTCTATACCACTACTTATTCCTAGAACCCCTAAATCCAATTTCCAAATTTTGGGATTTTTTCTAGAAAAACCCCCTCTATTTCTTTCTTTTTCTTTCTCTCTTTTCTCTTTTCCCTTCCTTTCTCCTTTTTTCTTTTCTTCTTTATTCCCTCTCCTGTTCATCTTCTTCCCCAAGCTCTCTCTCTCTCTCTGTTTGTCTCGATGGAGCCAGGGGCCTGGCATTGCTGCCCTGGGCTGCGCCTCCCCTCCGACTGCGCACCCCCCCCCCCAAGCTGCGCACCTCCCCAGGCTCGGCCCATGCCGCCCTAGCCCCGGCCTACGCCGACCGTGCCTCCTCTCCATGCAACTACCGCCGCCAACTTTGCTTTTGCGCCGCTGACTGAGGAGTTTAGCTGCCACCCAAGGACGTCACGCCCTACATTTCCCCTACTATAAATTGTGTCACGCCGTTCCCACCGTGCCCTAGCCGCCTGCGCCTCCTCGCCACCCTGCCAGAGCCACGCCGCTGCCCTTTGCTCCTGAACAGCGCCACCGCCGCTGCATCTGGCTGCCGCCGCCAGCCCGCCCGTGTCCCCATGCATTGCCTAGCACAACCGTCTTCTACTACCCAGCCCCACCACCACCCTACTGTCGCCATCTGGTGCCATCATCGGTGTCGTCTCCGTGAGTCCTGCTAGCATCCGGTGAGCATCTCAGCCCGTGTCGCTCTCGGTCAACTCACTACTCTGCTCTGTGTCGTCGTTGGCATCGTCGTCTTCATCTACACCTTGAGCCCCATCTGCCCCTCCACCTCGCCGGTTCATCGTCGTTTGCCGTCACTGATCGGTCGTCGCCGTCGCCTAGTCGTTTTTTCCCGTGCTGCCGCTTGTGGCCAACGGTCCTCGACGCCGTGCTGCAGTCGAACGCCATCTCATCTGTGCACAGGACATTGTCTCCTCGTCACCCGTGTGCCGTGGGCACCGCCGAACATCATCCCGGCTCCACCGTCCTCCGCCACTCAGTGCCGTTGTCTGCCGAACGCCGTGGCCGAGCCCCTCTGCGTGCTGCCATGATAGGAGCTCGGACACAGAAGTGTGGACCCGGCATCCCTCTCTTCTCTATATGGCAAGTGGGCCCGTGAACTATGACCCGATTCGATCTCGTCCTTTGAATCCTCACGACTCGGTCGTAGCCGTCCAAGACACATAAAATCTTGGTTTAATCTCGACCGTAGGATTCCCCAAGATTAGTCCCACCCGTAGGATCCTCTTCATTCTGTCACTCCGCCACCTCAGCCCTAGTGGCCCATGTCGCCATGTCATCCCTCATCTTCCACCTCAGCATTTTATCCATGTGTGCATCCACCTCATCGGTTCATTAGCCACCACATCCCTCTGGTCCATAGACCTAATCTGCTAGTGCCCTGTTAGCCCTAGCCCAATCCACCACTCCAGCTACTCCTCAAATCTGTGAACCTAGTCTGTGAGTCATGTCTATGACAGTGGGCCCCACTTTCTTTTCCAGTGCCAAAAATAATCCTTTTAGTTTAATTCCGAGGGAATATTCTGGAGAATATTCCTTTCCAATTCTTTTTGGATTTATTCTGAATTCAATCTTCCGGAAGTTGTAACTTTTCTGTCCGAACCCTAGTTCGACCCATTCTTCTTCCTAAATTCATCTAAAATCATGATCTACCTGTTTATATAATTTTTATGTACTGTTTATTTGGAGTTTCTTAGGGTTTTCCTCGTTTTATGTGTAGTCCATCGTTTCTTCCGTTTCGAAGGATCGCTTGAAGACTTTTTTGTTGCAAGGCAAGTCACACGATAATCTCCTTGAGCATGTTGATCCCATTTGTGAAAGTTATTTTATTTTTATTGTTATTCCATGAAATGTTTTAGAATGTCATTACGGGTATTTATTTATTATCCAATATTCATTGGTAATTATGGCCATTTTGTTGTTGCTACATGTACCTTGATACCATGGGTAATTAGTATTGACTAGCTAGATGGCTATTTAATGATCTAGCTAGATTATTTAGGATTTGCTTAGCCATTGCTTAGAAACTGTAGCATCATTTTATGTGGGAGACTAATGAGTTATTCATCTTTAATTAATGTCTGTTCTTTCACGATAGTTGGTTGTGGTTGGTTAATTAAATAGGCCAACCAAAACTTGACTGAATGGTGGGTTGTGAGCACCAGGATTGTGTTGTTGCTAGCGGTGCTCTTGATAATTAAGGGCCGGTTTGCAGACTACTTGTTGCGAAGCATTATCTGTGCTAACCACAAGCTAGAATGGGATAGCAGGACTTCAAGTGTGACGAGTTCAATAGGAGGCACCAAGGCAGGTTTGTGGCTGGTATAAGTCCACACATGGCAGTGACAATAAGACCATGCATTTGGGCGTTGAGCCGTCTCGTAGGAAGGCACTTGATCCACCCTACCGGAGATCGGAGGCTTGGCAGGAGGCTCTCCTATTGTGCGAGTTATATGGATGGTCTTGTCACAATCTCTATTTGGGTAGTTTCAAGTATCACAACGCATGGCTGACATGATATTGAGATTTTGTCTTGTGGGTAAATTGGTACATCTCTGGCCAGAGTAAAACTATTCGAATAGCCGTGCTCGCGGTTAATGAGCGAGCCTAGTAATGTTTTCTGTGATTAGTCCCACACTACTCGTTAATGGTGTTAAATGATGGAACTTGATAGCTCCAGTCTGGAGAGTTATGGTTTGGGCCTGAACTGCGTTGGAGCGCTGTTCAGTGGTTGGTAATATTGATTAACAATTAAACTACTGTTTTCGATGTTTTTAAATGCAAATGTTTTAAATATTGTTTTACACAAATAAGCCACTACTTGTCTTTTCCTTAGGAAACCTGTTGCATTATTTTGCATTTCCATGTGTGACTTGTTGAGTACGTGTTGACGCCGAAAACCCGCTGGGGGCCGTCCGGCGTCTGGGAGACACGCGAAGGCCTAGGAGATCTGCTTAGCTCCAGTGCAGGTCCTAAAATCTTGAGGTTCGCGGGCGTGCCAGTCAATTTGACCCGATAATTGACAAGGAGAAAATATTAACTTAGTGAATCAATCGGCCGATAAGAATACTGCTAGCCGATTTCCGAAGGAACACTTGAGCATAGGCCGTAAGCTGATGATAAAACCGTGTCGGGACCCCAGCTGTCCGCGCCCGGGTCTCGTGCCCGTGCCCGGGTCCTTGCTCCCGGGTCCTCGCCTGTGCTCGTGCCTGGCTACCAGCAGCAATTGCACATCGGCTATCGGCCGATACGGACTGATATAGGCTCCTCGTAGCCGATAGCCGATAGCACCTGTGTATCGGCTAGGAAACCGATAACGCTATAAACAAATAGATAAGTTGTCAGTATAACATGTGCATCGGCTAGAAGCCGATGATAAAATAGATAGGCAGAATAGTAAGCCAGCCGACCACCGAGGAAACACATGTGCATCGGCTAGAAAACCGATGATAATATAGATGATCAAAATAGTAAAGATAATACAGTCGGCTTTATAAAAAGATAACCTATCGGCTAAGCACTCCGATAGAACGTCGCATATACACCGATCGGCTCAACAAGGATAAATCTATTATTATCAATCTAGTAGTTCAGACCTAACTGATGCAGCATAGATTGATAAGAATAAAGGAACCTCAACAAACCGATAGACCTAATGCAACTGTGATGTAATAAGATAACTCATCGGCTATACATTCCGATAAGACGCTTGCGCAAAAACCATCAACCTAGCAGGAACGATTTATCACTGGCAGTTTAGTAGGTCGGACCGAACCGATGCAGCACAAACTGATGATAAACCGCCCCCAGTAAGCTGATAAGATCTACGCACGCGTGATGTGGTATACCTGATCGGCCTAAGAGATCGAACCGAACCGATGCAGCCCTAGACAGGGCAGATACACCTAGGTAAGGGGACGAGTCTTACCCTCTCGCAGTGGAGTTCGGACCTAACCGATGTAGCCCCCGCTCGAGAAGCAAGAACCCGTCGAAAAGAATGTGCGATGCGCGAAGTTTATTGATCGTTGAGATGATTTACAATGTATCCGGGCGCACGTATTTATAGCCCGGGTGGATAGAGTCCTGATCGGCTACGGAACAGGACTTTCCTAACTAGAAAAGGAAAACTAACAGACCCGATCGGACAAGAGATCAGGTTTTCTAAAAGATAAAACTATCTAATAGATAAGATAAATAACTGCCATAACGTGGTCCTCACGATTCCTTCTCAAATCCGGCTTCTTCTAGATTAATTTCCTCCGGTTGATATAGCTTCTTTCTTTACCGAATCTGATATGAGCCATGCCAAATTTTGGCGTTAACAGTACGGTGGGTGGTACTCAGTCTTGCTATATTACAATCATCAGAGTGAAGCTTTGCGAGGAGAAGAAGTTGGTGTTTCACTTATACCCCAGTTGAGCTGCCTATGGCTTGGTGCTGCCGCTTTGCTAGTTACCGTTCCACTGCTATTTCCTTCGGTGTGAGGACTAAGTGCCTCTGTTGTAAGTATTTACCTGTGGAAGCCATGGGCCCCGAGTACCTCATTACTACTACATGGGCCGAACCATGTGATTAGAGATAAGATAGCACTCGGCAGGCTGTGCCTTGTATAATAAGGAAACATAGTCTTAGTCGGATAGGACTCTATCTCTAAGAAGGAAATCCCTTGGTCGTATCCGGCTGGGATCCTTATCATGTACCCCTGTCCCCTAGTATATAAAGGGAGGCAGGGTGCCCTTCAGGGCAAGAACAACAAGATCATCGATCATCAATACACCTCAGAGGAATAACACTCAACTGGACTAGGGTATTACCTCACATCAAGGGCCTGAACCAGTATAAATCTTCTGTGTTCCTCTGCGATCCACCGAATTCACCTTCGCCAGGTAGCCCTATAGTTTTATTGCCGGTGCAAAGCATCGACAGTTGGCGCGCCAGGTAGGGGCTCCGGCGAATTCCTCATTAGAAGATTCGATGGATTCAATCAACGGAGTCAACAGCAACAAGTTCTCCCCTGGAGACGCAATAACCTTCGGGAGCTTTGATTTCATTACCGATCAACTCGGCAATCTCACCTTGGCTGTGGCAGATCCAATCTTGACCACCGAGGAACTAGCCGACATTGCGCCAGTCGGCCCGCAGGACACCACCATCTCCTTCAACGACTTACTGCGGCGCATCCTTCACATCGCCAAGCATCGGGACAACCCTTTTCTTCGGAGTCTGACTTGCGCTAGGCCTTGAGCCAGCCCGGGTTGGGCCGAGAAGGGGAGAGGTCATCAATCTCCCTCACAGCTCTGGCGACGTTGCGCATCTATATCCCGCATAGCAGACCCGATCTCCAGCAATTCAGTTTGGACACAGCCAAGCACCGTTTTGAGATTGATCTAGAAGGTCAGAGTCGTTCTTACTCCAATAAACTATTTAGGAGTCCGACACCAAGTCGGACAGTGGTTCGAGCGCCAGTTCGGACTCTAATTCGGCAAGCTCCTCCTCTCCCAGAGATCTTCATGGCTTCAACACCACCTTCCGAGGTACGTCGATTACAAGAGGAGCAACAGGAGGAGGCGCGCCGACTACGACAAGAGGAGGCCAACCGCGAGGCCCGCAATGACGAGCTACGCCAGGCTGGGCGAGTCGCTCAGCAACAGATCCTCCAAACCAAAATTGGCGACCACGACGTCTTCGTCACGCCACAACAGAACATTGTGGCCGCAGCAGCAACTCTGCTGGACACACTCCAGCTCGGGCCTGACCACCAGGCTACCCCGACTTGTCGATGTTTTACACTGGCAATATGAATATGGGGCTACTCGGCGGATGGAAACTCGGTGGATTGCAAAGGAACACATGGAGATTTTATACTGGTTCAGGCCCTCGATGTGAGGTAATACCCTACGTCCAGTTTATATGTATTCCTTTGAGGAATTATGGTGCCAATAAACAGCGAATTCTGATGAACCGTAAATAAAAAAAAAAAAAAAAAAAAAAATATATAAAGGACCGCGATGCTTCTATGAGCTCTTTCCCTCAGGGGCGCCCTGCCTCCCCACAAAACCTTAAAAAAAAAGAAATGGGGGACAGGGGGTTACAAGATTTCCCCGTAAGAGTCCCCGCCGGATTCCACTAGGAAATCTCCCCTTAGAGATATAATATACCCGGCTAGGACTGTATATCCTTATTGTACAAGGCAAGGTCTCAAAAAAAAACAGAAAAAACCATCGAGGGTTACCATATCTTTAATTACCAAGACCTAGGGCCCATCCTCTATCCGAGTGGCCCATATGCTGGTTATGAGGTACCCGGGGCCCATGGCCTCCACATGACTATCACCAAGATCAAGGCAATGATTCACCGAAGCTTGCTGAAAAAAAAAAGAAAAGCCTGTCAAACAACAAAAAAAAAAAAGCCCAGCAACAGCAGTCGGGCAACTACTGTAAAAAGAAAAAAGAAAATAGACCAATCCGGTCGGTTTCTCACAAAAAAGGCAGCAGGCTCATCTGCATCAACACAACGCTGGGCGGCCGGCTCCAGTCGCCAACGCGAAGAGTCCCGGCAAACAACACTCGGCAATACCAACAATGACAATCGGCGACGTCGCCAGTACGATCGCCGACCCAATCAAGACCTCCGAGTGCGACTGCACCGCGACCTTCGCCACACCTTAAACACTCGACACGAAGAACGCGAAGAAGATGAACGCCGCCAACTAGAGGATGAAAACGAACGCTTCGGTCTCCACTATGAGCGGCTGCACCGCCAAGATCGGAGTCAGAGACCCTCACGAAGATGAAGGCATCCAACCTTCACTCGGGAGCTACAGGACGTCTTTTGGCTGAAACTGGCTTCAAGCCCACGGGATTGAAAAGTACGACGGCAAGATAAATCCCAAGTCCTGGCTCACCGTTTACACCCTAGCAGTTCGAGCTGCCGGGGGCTATAGCAGAGTCATGGCTAACTACCTCCCAGTCGTGCTAGCCGACTTGGCGAGGACAAGGCTGACAGGCCTCCCGAGGCGGTCAATCGGTTCTTGGGGACAACTCAGGGAGCAGTTCATCGCTAATTTCTAGAGACCTAACGATAGACCAGCTTAGAGCATATCTTTATCAGCTGCACAAAGAAAAATGAGTTTTGCGCGAATTCATCAAAAGGTTTTCCGAGAAGCGCACAAATCCCAACTGTCAAAGACAAGCCGTCATCGCCGCCTTTCGCAAGGGGGGTAAAAAGACGCCACCGCTTATTGCAAAATTCACTCGGAAGCCACCACCACCAGTCCTTGCTCTCTTTGCATGGCCAACAAATACACCGACTCGGCCAGGCGGAGTAATCGCTGAGGCCCTCGACGAAATGAGATTCCTCGTTCAAATACTAGCAGCGATTACGCCGAGCATTGCGCCCTTCACGGGATTAATTCTCGCTTGTCATCAACTCCACTCGGGCAGATCACGGAATACCAGTAACCTTCGGCACCGGGATAACTTCCGCACAGAAAACGTCTGCTTCGAGTCACCGACATCGAGACCGCGTACCAGCCCGATACTCAGATGACCGGGCACTCGCCAATTTATGGCGATAACGCACTATAAATATATGGTGCTCAAGATGCCTGGGCCCAGCAGGAGTCCTCTCCCTCCGCCAACGACGTCAAGCAAGCTTTCACCTGCAACAAGGAGAGTTGCGAACTGGCTCAATCACAAGAACAGGCGGCAAGTTGGGCGCGATAGCATTCGGCAAGCCCATCACAACGGAAGTCAACAGGATCAACTTCCGCAAAAAAAGCAGCGAAGTCAGGAATTTAGCGGGACCTGACACGAAGAAGACCCCTAGAGACCTTGCTACCTAACACTCCAAAGAGCTGCTCTACGTCGGGAGACCGGAAACTCAACCCCCAAATAGAAAGACGCGACTCTACACCTTCCTCCAAAGCCCAACAATGACTTCTTCGCATGAGAAACCGTCCCACATGTCCACACCGGAGATACAAGCATTGATCAGCACAACCGTTAAACTAGAAGAACAGACTGCCAACCAAATCAAGCAATGGCTGCAGACGCTCGCTCAGACCGTAAAGATACTCATTCATGCGAGAAATTACCAACTCCTCGCAAGCGGGTTCAATCCAGAAGTTCTACCACCCGAACTGGGCTGACAAACCCAAGTTACTCGATATCCGGAAGAAAAGCTCGTGGATAGAGAAATGGCGCATAGTGCCAGATCGACATACACGATCCAAAAGGTCCCCAAGAACAGCGACCAATTCTAGGTCTTCCCAGCGATAATCAGGTGAGGAGCTCCAGACCGGAGAATGACAAGACATGTACTTTGCTCACTTCCGACAGCTATCTGAACCCATTCAAAATAGCCGGAGGGAGGAAGACTTAGAAACATCTTCATCACCCTTGCAACATATTGGCTATACTCACAATGCCGTTCGGTCTCGAAAACGCACGCACACCTCAACGGACTATTCAGCAGAGTTCTCACACTCAGATCGGCGCAACGTGAAGCCTACGTCGACGACGTGGTTGATCACAGACCAAGTCCAAAGAAAGACCTCATCACGAACCTTGCGAAGAAACCGTCCAAAACCTATTAAATTCAAGATGAAGTTGACCCAGAAAAATACGCCTTAGGCTGTTCGCCATCGGCAAACGAGTAATCGCTTCATCAGTTCAACCACCGCAGCCATCAGAGGCCAACCCGGAGAAAATCAACCCATTAGAACCATGGCAACCCCACAAACCGAACTAAACCTTCAAGACACGTCAGTCCAGAAGCTAACAGCTGCATGCAGCAACTCAGGCCGATACGTATTTCCCACCTAAATGGCTGGATCCACTTCTTCAAGCTACGCAACAAAAGCAGACCCAATTAATCCCAAGGGACTCCGGAAGGCCCAAGCAACACCTCCATCAAGATTTACCCACAACCAAATGCCATCACATCACCCCCCCGCATTCGCCATCCACCTCCGCCCTAGGAACCCGCTAATG
>RYFJ01003997.1:0-33870 GCA_003991445.1 Oryza meyeriana var. granulata
CTTGAGCAAATTTTCCGTACATACCACAAGCCAGCGGGGCAACGACTAAAATTGTACGTAGCTTCTCCCTCCCTAGGCACTATTGGTGAGGATGGGACGAGTCTTTGTAGTTAGACATATAAATAGCACCGGTAGGCCTTGCCTTGTATAATAAAGGAGTGTACAGTCTTTAGCCGGGTAAGATCTATCTCTTAAGAAGGAAATCCCTTGGCCGTATCCGGTGGGATTCCTATCCTATTACCCAGCCCCTAGTATATAAGGGGAGGCAGGGCGCCCCTTGAGGCGCAAAGAGAACCAACACAGAAGATCATTGATCGACATACCCCTCAGAGGAATAACACCACAACTGGACGTAGGGTATTACCTCACATCAAGAGCCTGAACTAGTATAAAATCTCTTTGCGTTCCTCTGCAATCCACCGAGTTTCCCCTTGCCGAGTGGCCCTATAGTTCTATTGCCGGTGTAAAACATCGACAATTCCACCGAAGTTCCACTCATCTCGACCACAAGGTGAGCAAGATGAGTAATTAATTTCCCAAGGTTGAGCTAGTTTATTATAACGCAGGGGCTAAGCAAACTTAATGTAATGCCCTGCTTTCAGTTGAGACGTTAAACGATATTCGCTAAAATTTCTACTTGTGAAAATTTTGATCTTGTGTTGCTGTGTTGTATGTTGTGCCCATGCGATCTCAATCTGTCTCTCCGCCTTGATCTCGGCAATCCATCCTCACCAAAACCCTCCGTTCTAAAACAATCCCCAGATTCGACTCACTGTCATCGAGCTCCGCTCCTAGAACCCTGACGGCAACTCCCTCAGGTTCTCCCTCAAGAAATCCCCGTTGCGATATCCGAACCGATGTGCAAACATCTCTGATTCGATTTTCGTTCTGAAGATCCAATGTCGAAAGCCTAAAACACCCCCTGTTGAATCTCCCCGTAAATTCCCTTGCTTTCTCTCTCCCTTGAAACTCCACCTCTACTTGATGATCTACCCCAATATCTACCTATATATATGAGCATCCAAATACATATGTAAGTATATGAATACATGAATATATACCTACATGTATCAACCTTCCTACTCAACTCCGCCAACTTATGTGTGTGTGTATATATATAAGTACCTCTCTCTCTCTAAATATACATACATAAAACCCTTCATAAACATACCCATATATGTGTGTGTATATATATCCACACAAATACATCTCGCCTCCATCCAAAGTCCCAGGAAAACTCATCAAAATTTCCTTGAGCATTTCCCCAAAATTCAAATTAAATATTGTAATTTGAATTCAATCTTCCCTCCTTGAAATTTCTCTCTTTGGATCCCCCACAAAAAATCTTCAGAAAAAGATTAATCCCAAAAATACCGACAATTGCTACCTTGGATCCCTCCTTGAATTCCTCAAATTATCCTAGGTTCAAAATAAATTTTGAATTCAAGAATCTTTTTGAAAACCTCCCAAAACTCCTCTACAAAATCCCAGAGAAAAAGAAAAGTACTACTGTTCCACTGGGCCACACTTCTCCCATTCCTCGGCCCAGCAATGTAGCGTAGAGCCGGCGCCCCGCACGGATGGCTGCCACCCGTCCTGACACCCGCGCTCTGCGCCGTTGATCTCCTCTACCCTGCAGCACTGCGTGCTCCCCCGCCGCTCGCACCGATGCGCGCCACGCGTTCGAGCCGCCCCACTCCACACCGTCCACTTCCTCCGCTCGCCCGCATGAGCCGCATTGAGCCACCGGTGCCTGCCACGTGGCCAAGCTGCGAGCGCCCACCGTCCGATCCTCCTTTCTTCCCGCACGGACCGGCACCCACTCTAGATTCACGCCGTGCGTCCCCACACCGAGCTCAGCCATCGATCTCGCCCCAACAGTGCTTCTCTTCCCCCCGTCGCCACTCCGTCGGGGACTCTTCATCCCCGCACCCAGCAGGTGTTCGGTCAAAAGACCAAGGTTCCCGATGTCACCGTAGCCTCCACTTGGCCCGCCTCGGTCGCCACTATCTGCAACAGCGAGGACAGCCGCTCGGCCGCCCACTTTTTCCCTCTCCCCTCCCACCTTCTTTTACCTCCTTTCCGCCAAGGTCCCACGGTCAAAAGGCCACTGCTCTGCTCATGTCACCACGGCCCCCGCCTCTATAGCTGTGCCATGGACTGTGCTAAGCCGCCCCGGCCGATCCCGTGCATGAGTTTCGAAACTTGCCGCATGACACACCGACCTCCGCAGCTCCTCGCATCCCCACCGTCAGCCGTTTTCACACCGCCCGCGTGAGATTTCACCGATGTGCCCTTTTCTCCCACCTCTCGCTCCAATCAGTGAGCTCCAATGCTTGGAGCTCCTCCCCGACCTAAACCCCGAGCTCCCCGCCCCTATAAAATCCCCTCCGAGGCCTCCGCTCCCCTCTCTTGCTTCGGCTGTTTTGGGCGGCGCACAACTTCCCGAAGCCCGGCCGCTTCCCGTCGCCGCAATTGCCGCCTGGCAGCTCGCCTGACGCCGGCAGGAGCCCGCCTTGCCACGGTGCGTGACGCCCTTGGCCATCGGTTCTAGGAGCCCGAACGGTTCATCGAACACCCGCCATCGGAGCCCATGGTCTCTCTCCTCCTCCCCACCACCCTTGTCCCGCCACCACCGCAACTCCTCCGCCCTCGGTGAGCTCTCTGCAAGCCCCTCCAAGCTTCCTTGTGATGTAAGTGTGGAACATGGTAACGCTGCCCTTTGTATGTCGACCTCGGATGTCTCCTCGGCGCTGCCATGGCCGTCGTCGCCGTCTCCTCACCTTTCTCTCTCTTGCCACCGGCCGCCATTGGACCTCGTTTCCCCAATCCAAAACCATTCACGCATTTCATCATCTCCTTCTCTCCCCGTTGGCGTTGGCCTAATTCTCCGATTGGACCGTGGTTCACCGGATCGCCTTA
Organism: Oryza meyeriana var. granulata; assembly: GCA_003991445.1. Lineage (NCBI taxonomy): Eukaryota > Viridiplantae > Streptophyta > Magnoliopsida > Poales > Poaceae > Oryza > Oryza meyeriana. The sequence continues at coordinate 2,923 of RYFJ01003997.1, forward strand.
CTCCGCCACGGCTGATCCCCCTCTTTTCAGCCTCCTCTCTTGCCTCCCCGCCACGTGAAATGTAATGCCCAGAAATTCGCCACCGAAATTCTGAACATTCATGTGTATTAAATCCCTGCCCAGGAAACCCAGGGTACACAAATCCAAGTTGCCATACAGAGTGTCTTACAAACAGAGTAAAATTATATTACAAAAATACAGCACAAAAGGTAGAACAAAGTCTATAGACATCGGGTCCATTAGCAGCATCCAACCCACAAGCACCTTGACGGTGGAGCCAGCCTATTTCTCAGGACGATCCTCGTCAGATGCATTCTCCAACACTGAGAGGGGGAAAAAGGGAGCAAGGCTGAGTACCACCCACAGTACTCAACAAATCACACCCACAATTTTGCACATGCACAGGGTACAAAGATGAGCTAGGGTTTGTTTGCGTAAAAGCAGTTGCAAACGGTAGTAGTTCGCAAACAGTAAATATGATGATTAATTTAACAATGTTAATTCTCTACTGATTAACGTTACACCACGTTAACTAGGCCCAACCATTCCCAATTGATTGATGTGTTACACCACGTCAACCAGTCTCCACTGATGAACACTACACCACGTTCACCAGACTCCTCTGGTTACCGTTACACCACATTAACCGGACTCCACTGATTAACGTTACACCACATTAACCAGTCTCCACTGAACAACGTCACACCACGTTGACCAGTTTTTCTTGATCAACGCTACACCAAGTTGAACAGGCCGCGCTGCTGAACGTTACACCACATCCACCAGGCGTCACTGATGAGCGTTACACCACGCTCACCAGTCTCCACCGATTAGCGTTACACCATGCTAACCGGCCACCCCCGAACAACTCAACCACGTTGACCGGACTCCACACCTTCCACCACACTAGTTTCACAAAGCCAGATTAATTATCTAAAGGTGAGATTAGTCACGGTAAGTCTTGACCAATGTGCCCATAACCGCGGTGCGGCTATTCGAATAGATTTACTCTAATCAGAGGTGAATAACTGTACCCACAAGACATAGCCCCACACATGTTTCCGTGTGGCAGTGCATCACCACGATGCCCCACGAGAGGTTGTGACAGGTCCGTTCACGAAACGCCTCCCTAACCATCCACACCACGCTGAGGTTGCACCTGCCGACAAGGCACACCATATTGGCCAGGCTACCTCCCGTGGGCCACGGTGAATCCGGAAGCTGATCAACCCTACCCCAGGCAGACCCAACTCCGTCATGCCCACCCTCTTCTTCGGTGCCTAGGTGTGGGTGCCATGGGCCTCGGGTACCTCATGACAAGCATATGGGCCACTCGGATAGAGGATGGGCCTAGCCTTGTAATTAGAGATATAGCTAGATTCGGCAGACTTCGCCTTGTATAGAAAGGAATATACAGTCCTAGTCGGGTGCGTTATATCTCTAAGGGGAGATCTCCTAGTCGTAATCCGATGGGGATTCCTACCTTGTAACCTTGTCCCCCAGTATATAAGGGGAGGCAGGGCGCCCCATGAGGGCAGGTGCACACAAGTTCATCAGAACTACCACCGTATATCCTCAAAGGAATACATACAAACTGGACGTAGGGTATTACCTCACATTGAGGGCCTGAACCAGTATAAAATCCCTCTGTGTTCCTTTGCAATCCACCGAGTTTACATCCGCCGACTAGCCCCATATATTTATTGCCGGTGTAAAACATCGACAGTTGGCGCGCCAGGTAGGGGGTTTTGGCGCGATCTACATCTACAAGCTCGATGGATCCAGCAACCGGAGTCGACGGTGGCAAACTCTCCCCCGGAGATACAATCTCATTCGGAAGCCTCGACTTCATCGCCGAGATGTTTGGCAATCTCACCTTGGCCGACTTGGACTCGATCCGATCTGCCAGGAAGCCAGCCGACTCCGCGCCAGTCGGCCTACACGATGCTACAGCAATCTCTCACGACATGCTGCGGCGATCTCCCATACACCCAAGTCCAGGGACAACTCTTTCTTTCGGTGTTCGACTCGGACTCGGTTTTGAGCCGGCCGAGATCGGGCCAAAAAAGGAAGAGATCGTCAATTTCCCGTTCAGACTCGGCGACGCCGCGGATATCTACAATCTACATCCAATGCGGCAAACCCGATCCTCTGGGGTTCGACTCGGATACGGCCCAGTGCCGCTCGAGATCGGATCTAGGGAGGTCGGAGTTATAATCACTCCCATCAACTATTCTGACTACGACCCTCAGTCGGACTACGACTCCCAGTCGGATTCCGACTCTAAGTCGGACAACAGTTTGGCAAGCTTCTCCCCGCCACGAGAATTCTTCATGGCATCCAAAGGCTCTACTCCTACTCAGGAATCACGCCGACTACACGAACAACAAGAGGAGGAGGCCTGCCGACTGCGAGAACAACAGGAGGAAGAAGCAAGACGCCTGCACGCCCGCAACGACAGCCTACGCAGGGCTGGGCGAACCGCTCAGCAACAAACCCTCCAAACAAAAGTCAGCAACCACGACGTCTTCGTCACGCCACAACAGAACATCGTGGCCGCCGTAACCCTCTTGGACACGATCCAGCTTGGGCCTGATCACCAGGCCACCCCGACCATCGCAAGGATAAAAGCCCTGCTTACCGCTGCTGCATGTCAGCAGCACCAACAGTCGGGTGATACCCTCATACCGACCAACCGGTCGACATTCCCAACGGCAGTCTCGTCTACCTCAAAGCGACGCCGAGCAGCTGGCTCCAGTCAGCTGCATACGGAGGCATGTCAGACGTCACTCGGCAGCTCCAACGACAACCGGTGACGTCAAAGCAACCGTTGGGATGATCAGGACCTTCGAGGCCGACAACGACGTGATCTTCGGCAGGACATCAACGCTCGACACCACGAACGAGAAGATGATGAGCAACGCCAACCGGAAGACGAGAACGAGCGTTTCGGCCTCCACCACGAGCGGTTTCGCCGCCGAAGTCGGGGTCGAAGTCCTCATGAAGATGAAGGAGTACCGGCCTTCACCCAGGAGCTACAACAGGCCGACTGGCCATCGGGTTTCAAGCCTACAGGAGTCGAAAAATACGACGGCAAGACCAATCCCGAGTCTTGGCTCACGGTCTATACTATGGCAATCCGAGCAGCTGGAGGAAATCACAAAGTCATGGCTAACTACCTCCCGGTCGCTTTAGCCGACTCAGCAAGGACATGGCTAACAGGACTTCCCAAGCAGTCAATCAGCTCCTGGGGGGAACTCCGAGAACGCTTCATCGCCAACTTCCAGGGGACATACGAGAGGCCATCTTCCAAGTACGACTTATATCAGTTGCATCAAAGGAAGAACGAGTCTCTTCGTGACTTCATTAAGAGGTTTTCTGAGAAGAAGAACTCAATCCCTAACGTCAAGGATGAGGTCGTCATCGCCGCCTTTCGAAAAGGAGTCAAAGACACCTCGTTCATCGACAAATTCACTCGGAAGCCTCCCAACTCTGTCAAGGCTCTATTCGACATGGCGAACAAATACGCCGACTCAGCCCACGCTGTTGCTGAGAGCCCTTGAAGATTAAAAAGGCATCCTGACAGAAAGAAGAGGAAGGGCACCAACGACGCGGTCCCGACTAAAGCCGGGAATTGCAAACGCAAGTCAGACGGCTTCAAAAAAATTGTGGCAGTCGGTCACAATCGTCTTCGACTTTCAACAACTGAAGATTATCAGAACAACACAAGTGACATGCTCGGGTTGCTCACAAGCTCAAACGCAAGATGGCATCCCCACTCCGAAATACCGAACAGCTAAGTCGCTTCCTGATAAATATTTCTTCACTCGGCCTTGCAATGCCACTTACACCTAATAGTGCACCAAGCTGCACTCTTCTTTGTTTTTGCTCTTAAAATTGATGCAAAAGTACTTGAGTAGCATAAACCCTGATCCGTTTGAAACTTTGCTCCATGAAAGACGAACTCAAGTCACCCAAAACGCGGTGTCTGGGAAAGAGCCATGAGCCAACTCCCGACGCTTAGGGGGCTATGACTAGTCGGGCAGAGTGTTTAAACGTAAGGGCGTCAACTATTCGGGGAAATTATGTCAAAAAGAGGAAAAACTCGTATTTACATATATTGTAAAATACATTTTACTCGCGGGTGATTATTTCCATCATCAAGATGCTACTCATCCGATATCTTTATATTGCAGGCCCAGCTCCGTGGATGACGCGTGACAGGAATCAGGCTGCGAGCCATCTCCTACGCTCGGGGCTGGACAAGTCTGGCCAAAAAATACACTTGGGATGCTCCATGAGGGCTACTTACCGAGTACTTACGCCAGTCGGGACGTTCATCTTCCTCGGCTACGCTCCATGTGAGCTGACAACGACTTCCGGCACTATCGGGGGTCGTATATCACTCGGCTGGCGTAGGCTACGCCCCATGAGGGTCACTAGCCGAATCCTATGCTAATGCAAGGTTCGGGTACCTCGCTTGGCCATAACTCTGTTGGGTAGGGTATGCCCCATGAGGTCGCTAGCCGAATCCTATGCTAATGCAAGGTTTGGCTACCCGCTGCCTCGGCTCTCCTGAAGTCAGAGAAGACTTTACATCGTCAAAGCGCCCATCCGGAGTTTCTCATTGCACCGCGTCACACCTGAGAGAGGGCAAGTAGATCCTGCGACATACCTGCTCGGGCACCTGGGCAACCAGGCTGCATCCAGAACATAAGTCAGAAAGGCTGCGAGTAAGGATTTCTCTGGCTGACTCGGTTATCGACACCAAAAAACTCATCCTGACAGGCGACGGATGATACTTTTATAGAGCTATGCCGGATAGGTCGGCTCAGGCCGGCTTATTTCCGGTAGCAGCCACCAAGATATGAGTTCCTACAGTAGCATGCTCCATGTGGGTCCGCCCGCAGGCTGAGTTGAAATTATAGCGCTGGTGCTACCAACAGGAACCGATGAGGTAAACAGATATGCTTCATGAGAGCCTTATTGCTAAACATATATGTTTGGGTATCTGTTTTATCCACCAGGTCTCGAGGATATATCCTTACAAGGATCACAAGCTGGTCTTCATTAAAATTGGGGATGCAGGTATCTTTCTCGAGTACACCTGACCACGCCATGGATTTACTTTCATAAAGTGGTACTTGGCCTACATGCGTGGCCATCAGTTGCCATGAGCAACATTATTCCCACTGACATGATGTGGAAGAGTCTAACTTTCGAGTAGTGCACTACTCGGGAGAGACTATAAATTTCTCATTCCCGCTGACATGATGCGGAGGAGTCTAACTTTTCGAGTAGTATACTACTCGGGGAAAGACTATAAACATTCTTCCAGCTGACGAGCTGAAGAGTCTAACTTCGAACTGGGGACGCCACTCGGAAAGACTATAAACACCTTTTCCAGCTGACATGAAGCTGACGAGTCTAATTTTCGAGTAGTATATTACTTGGGAAAGACTATAAATAATCATTCCGGCTGACATGATGCCGATGAGTCTGATTTTCGAGTAGTATACTACTCGAGAAAGACTATAAACACCCCCTTTCCAGCTGACATGACGCTGAAGAGTCCCATATGCGAGTAGCATCCCACTCGGCAAGACTATAAACATACATTCCGACTAACATGAAGTCGAAGAGTCCTACATACGAGTAGTTCCCTGCTCTGGCAAGACTATAAATTATATTCCGTTGACATGATACCGAAGAGTCATGTACCGTAGTAATCTACTCGGGAAAGACTACAAGGTTAAAGATCTTTGACTTCATGTTTAATTGTTTTCACAATTAAGCACAAAGTCGGGGCTACACCTAATAGGTGCGCCCTATTCGGCGTACACTATTCCAACATCTACATGGGAGCCCTTCATAGCCTCGCTGCCAGCTGACATGAAGCAGGACTCTGGAGAAGCAGCACTCAGACAAAGAGCACTCTGGGACAATGCCACTCGGGAAGACTTCACCGTGGGAGGATGAGTACTGGCATCAGCTGTGTGACTCAACTATGGAAGGTCTCGGGGCTACTGTGGGTGCCATGGCCTCGGGTACCTCATGACAAGCATATGGCCACTCGGATAGAGATGGGCCTAGCCTTGTAATTCAGAGATATAAGCTAGATTCGGCAGACTTCGCCTTGTATAGAAAGGAATATACAGCCTAGTCGGGTGCGTTATATCTCTAAGGGGAGATCTCCTAGTCGTAATCCGATGGGATTCCTACCTTGTAACCTTGTCCCCCACTATATTAAGGGGAGGCAGGGCACCCATGAGGGCAGGTGCACACAAGTTCATCAGAAAACTACCACCGTATATCCTCAAAGGAATACATACAAACTGGACGTAGGGTATTACCTCACATTGAGAGCCTGAACCAGTATAAAATCCCTCTGTGTTCCTTTGCAATCCACCGAGTTTACATCCGCCGACTAGCCCCATATATTTATTGCCGGTGTAAAACATCGACACTAGGAGAGGGAGAAGAAACGCTTCAAGCCCAGTCGTTGCCCACGTTGGCTTGTGGAAAGTACGGGTAGTTGCCCAAGTGGTTCCCGCAAACCGGTCCTTAATTGCCATGGGTGTGACAAGCAAAACCATACACCCACAACCCACCATTTAGTTCCAATTTTAATAATTTAACATCAGCCTATCCATTCTTCCATTTTTCCGACATTGAATCGAATCATAAGAAAAGATAAAATTTAAATCCCATGTGAGCTATATTGCTAAGCATGGCTAAGCATCCTAAAAAAAATAGTAATCTAATCATATTATTACCCAGGTAACATGGATTCAGGTTTCAAAACTAAGGCAAAGTCCTGACAATGTATAGGTTATACCCATCCACATGAAATATTGAAATAATGTAGTTTATTTAAGTAAACAAAGCAATTTAGCGGAAAAAAGCAACAAAGTGATCAAGGTAACAGTGCAACTTGCCTTGCTCCGGCTCGATGTACTTGGCAACGACCTCGAAATACACAGGAGGATCACCGACGTCGGATTCTATAACAAGCAATGCACAAATAATTAAAAACAGTACATGTGGACAATCAAACATGTGCTAAAAGCATTTTTAATGCATTCTAGCCATTTTTCTAGATTTAATGAAATTTGAATGGGCTTAATCAGAGTTTGTATGAATTAGTTATGAATTATTGAAGTTTTACTGTTATTTCCAATGTAAAATTAATTACTAAACCGAATTATTGCGCAATTATCCGATTTAAGGCGTCATTGGACCAGGAAGCCGGCGCCGATAGGCGGGCCCCACCGGTCAGTGGCGCACCGGGGGCTAGCACACGGTGCACCGAGTCCACCACAGCCGGGAACGAGCGCACCACGTGGCGCACACGTGGCACCAACATGGCAGCCACGCGGGCGACCACGCGGGCGGCCCCGATCTGCCACCCAGCAGATCGAATGGCCCGGGGAGCGGCGGACGAAGCCAGCCATCCCGAGCAGGTGGCGGCAGCACGCACGCGACCCGATGGTCGCCGATGGCGACCACCCGGCGCAGCGGCGGGCACGTGGAGAGGCGAAATGGGACAGGGAAACAGCAAGGGGTCTCACCGGCGGCTCACGACGACGAGCGATGACACGAGGACGACGGCGGCGCAGCCCGGCAAAAAAAAAAAAAATAAAGAAAATCAAAAGAAAAAAGAAAAAAAAAACAAAAAAACAAAAAAAGAAAAAAAATAAAAAAACAAAATAAGCTGGGGACGCGTCGTCGGCAACGGAGTTCCGACGATGGCAGTCGAGCAAGGAACAGAGGCCGACAGACCCTGGAAGATGGGGAAGACGGGAAGGGGGTTAGGTCGGAGAACGGAGACGCGGCGTGGCGGAATTTGCCGGCTGGAGAGGAGACAGAGGGCTAGAACTCACCGTGCACGAGGGCGAAGCGTTCCGTGGCTTCGCTTCCACGGAGTGGCGGACGACGGGCTTCTCGGCACGGTGGAGGTGATGGCGTGGCAGCATGGCTTGGTGGAGTCGGGAACAACGGTGAGCGACAGCCGGAGTTGGTGCAAAGCGGCGGAGGCTCGGGTGAATGGTGGCGACAGTGTTTTAGGGCATGGGGAGGCTCGGTATGTTGCGGAAAAGACGGGAGAGAGGGCGAGGAGGCTTTTTATGCATGCGGGCGAGCGAGATCGAGGCCGTAACGGCTCAATTGTGCATGGGAGTGAGGGCGCGCGGTGGCGTCGGGGTTGTGCACGGATTCGCGGAGAGAGAGGGGACGAGGACGCCGGAGGACGTGGGGAGTGGGCGCGGACTCGGTCCCCGCCGCTCGTTTGAATCGGGTGCGAGTGGGCGAAGGCAGGAGGTGGCGCCGGATTGGACGGCGGAGGGGATTTTTCCCCTCCGCCCGATTCAGACGGAGGAGGAAGACAATGCTGACAGGTGGGCTTGGCCTATCAGTGGGGAAGGCACGCGGGGGCGCGGGCGATGTGGCCTGACGAGCAGGCCCCGAGCGCAGAGAGAGAAAGAGCGGGAGGAGGTGGCGTCTGCGGCTGGCACGTGGGGTCGGGGCAGGAGGCAGGCGCGCGCGGGATGGGCTGGTCTAGCGCGGGGAGAAAGAGGCCAGGGGGGAAGCAGGCCTGCGGGCGTGTGGAGGGGCCGGCACAGGAGCGGGCCGGCGGCCCAGGAGAAGAAAAAGAGAAGATTTTTCCAGAGCGATTTTAATTCCGATAATCGATTTCGATTTATTAAAAATAGTTCTTGTGCTTTGAAATTTCACTAAAATTCCAGTTAATGTATTTTGCAAGGAGAACATAAGAAAAATATTCTCGCCATGTTAATTATTCTTTGCATTCTGCACATTTAATTTAATTCCTCTGGCCTTTTAGATTTATTTTTCCTGGACATTTTCTCAGGTAGAATTTTGTGTGGCTAAAATTAGGGTGTGACAAACCTACCCCCCTTAAACGGAATCTCGTCCCCGATATTCGGACGTGCTGGCGAAGAGGGGGGGATAGGCGGACTTCGGTCTCTCTCGCCTCCTAGGTGGCTTCTTCCTCTGAATGGTGACTCCACTGTACCTTGCAGAATCAGATTACCCGGCCCCTAGTGTTCCTTTCACTGATCTCTAAGATCTGAATTGGCTTCTCCACATAGGTGAGGTCTTCCTGGATCTCGATCTGTTCTAGATCTGCCTGTTCCGCTGGTATCCTCAAACACTTCTTCAGTTGTGACACGTGGAACATATCATGTATACCGGTCATCGAAGCTGGGAGGCTCAACTGATATGCCACTTCGCCTTTTCGGGCTAGCACTTGGTAGGGTCCCACGAAGCGAGGTGCTAGCTTCCCTTTGGTTTGGAACTTGTGTACTCCGCAGAGTGGTGTGACACGAAGATACACGTAGTCCCCCTTCCTCAAAGCTTAGGTCTCGTCGACGGTTGTCGGCATAACTCTTCTGTCTGGATTGAGCCGTCTTTAAGCGCTCCCATATTATGGCCACCTTCTCTTTTGCCTCTTTAAGTGCGTCGATTCCGAATACCTGGCATTCACCTGTCTGATCCCAGAAAAGGGGTGTACGGCACTTCCTGCCATACAGAGCTTCAAACGGTGCCATCTGCAAGCTGGCTTGGTAACTGTTGTTGTACGAGAACTCCGTGTAAGGTAGACTCTTATCCCATGTTCCTCCGAAGTCCAGTGCGCAAGCCCTCAGCATGTCCTCCAATATCTAATTGACTCTTTCAGTCTGGTCATCTGTCTACGGATGATATGCTGTGCTGAAGTTCAGTCGGGCTCCCAATTTTGCTTGTAACTTCTGCCAAAACTTGGAAGTGAACTGGCTACCATGATCGGAGACGATCCTCTTGGGTACTCCATGTAGACACATTATACGAGCCATATACAGTTCAGCCAGTTTCTTACCCAAATACGTCGTATGCACCGGGATGAAATGTGCAACTTTGGTGAGTCGGTCGACGATCACCCAGATTGAGTCATACCTTGACGATGTGCGGGGCAACACGGTGATAAAATCATTCGCAATCTCTTCCCACTTCCCCTTGGACCTGAGCAGCTGTAACAGTCCAACAGGCCGTTGAGTGTTCTGCTTGTGACTCGCTGGCACACATCACAAAGTGCCACGAATTCGGCGATTTCCCTTCTCATCTGGCCCACAAAACTTGGTCTAAGGTCTTGATTACATCTTGTGCTTCCGGGATGAATGAGTACTGCGTCTCATGGCTTCCCGGGTATTAGCCTTGATTCTTTATTCTCTGGAACGAACAAACGTTCCCCCATCCATATGTCCCATTCTCATCTTCTGTAAACCCTGAGCTTTCCGACTCTCATGTTTTCTAAGTTCTTGAATTTCTGGATCACTTGCTTGTGCCTCGCGAACTTGGTCAAAAAGTGTGGGCTGGGCCTCTAGGGCTGCCACGAATCCATGTTCAACAATGCCCAGATTCAAGCGTTCAAATTCTTGCTGCATTTCCTTGCACAATGCCTCTGCTTGAGTGGTGTTGCAATAACTTTTCCTGCTCAAGGCGTCTGCCACGACATTGGCCTTTCTCGGGTGGTAATGTATTCCCACATCGTAGTCCTTAATCAACTCTAGCCACCTTCTTTGGCGGAGGTTCAAATCAGGCTGGGTGAATATGTACTTCAAGCTCTTGTGGTCTGTGTAAATCTCACTGCGGTTACCAATGAGGTAATGCCACCAAATCTTTAGAGCATGGACCACTATGGCCAATTCTAGGTCGTGTGTCGGGTAATTGCCCTCATGGGGGCGTAATTGGCGCGATGCATAGGCTACAACTCTACCTTCTTGCATCAACACGCACCCTAGCCCTTGGCGGGATGCATCATAGTATACCTGGAAATCTTTCTTAGGATCCGGCAGGATCAGGACCGGTGCTGAAACCAACTTCTTTTTGAGTTCTTCAAAGCTGTGATTGCACTCGGATGTCTAGACAAACTTCACATCCTTCTTCAGTAGTTGCGTCATAGGTCTGGCAATCTTCAAGAAGTTCTCGATGAACCGGCGGTAGTATCCCGCAAGTCCAAGAAAACTTCACACTTGTGTCACTGTCTTAGGCGGTTTCCAATTGGTGATGGATTCCACGTTCGTTGGGTCCACGGCAACTCCTTAGGCAGTGATGATGTGCCCGAGGAACAGCACTTCTCTCAGCCAGAAGTCACACTTGCTGAACTTGGCGTACAACTGGTGCTCTCTCAACTTCTCAAGAACCAAACGAAGATGTTGCTCATGCTCTTCTGTTGACTTTGAGTAGATCAGGATGTCATTGATGAACACTACCACAAACTTGTCCAGAAACTCCATGAATACCTTGTTCATCAGATTATGCATGGAAAAAGGCAGGTGCATTTGTCAGTCTGAAGACATAACAGTGCACTCATTTACAGCCCATACCGTTTTGTGGTGGGTGAAGGCTTTCTTTCGGTACGTCTTCTTCTTGATTTCTCAGCTGGGATAGCCTGATCGTAGGTCTATCTTGGAGAAAACAGTGGCACCCTCAATTGGTCGAACAGATCATTAATCCTCCGACAAAAGTTACTTGTTCTTGCATGGTGACATCATTTAGTGCACGATAGTCCACGCACATCCACTTGTCTTGTCTTTCTTTTCACGAGATGACTGGTGCTCCCAAGTGATGTGCTTGGTCGATGTAGCACTTCTGTAACAGATCGTCGACTTGCTTTCTTGACCTTCTGCCATCTCGTTCGGTGCATTCTATACGGCCTCTTGTTATATTGGCGCTGTCCCCGGTGCTAAATCAATTTGTGCAGGCATGGCCCTGGTACTCATTACCAGTATATGGCCACTCGGATAGATAGGCCAGTCATGTAATTAGATTAAATAGCACCCGGTAGGCCATGCCTTGTAATAAGGAACATAGTCTTAGTCGGATACTTTCTATCTCTAAGAAGAAAATCCTTGGTCGTATCCAGCTGGGATCCGTATCATGTACCCTGTCCCCTAGTATATAAAGGGAGGCAGGGCGCCCATAGGCACGGAAGATCATTGATCACCAACCACCTCAGAGGTAATAACCTAACTGGACGTAGGGGTATTACCTCACATCGAGGCTGAACCAATTAAATCTTCTTTGTGTTCCTCTGCAATCCACCGAATCACCTTCGCTAAGTAGCCCTATAGTTATTTGCCATGTGCCAAAGCATCGACAGTTGGCGCTCCAGGTAGGGGCTCCGGCAAATTCTTCATTAGCAAAATAATTCGATGATTCCAACAAACGGAGTCGACGGCAACAAGTGCATCTCCCTGGAGACAAGATTTCCTTCAGAAGCTCGATTTCGTTGTCCGACTTTAGATCGGCAACCTACCTTGGCCGAACAGATCGAATCTAGCCGTGCCGAGGCCAGCCGCGTAGCGCCAGTCGGCCCACAGGACATCGCGATCTCCTTCCATGACTTACTGCGGCAGTCCTTCACATCGCCAAGCATAGGTACAACTCTCTCTCAGCGTCCGACTTGCGCTAGCCTTCTGAGCAGCCTAGTCGGGCCGAGAAGGGGAGAGATCGTCAATTCTCCCACACGGACTCGGCGACGTTGTGATTTACATCCCACACAACAGACCCGATCTCCTGCGATTCAGTTTGGACACAGCCAAGTGCCGTTTCAGATTGGATCTAGAGAGGTTGGGGTCGTTCTCACTCTGATAAACTACTCGAGTCCGACGCAAGTTGATAACGTTCGAAACCAGTTCAGACTCCAGTCTGGCGATTTTTTCCTTCCCCGCGAGATCCATGCTTCAAACACCCACCTACATGGTGCGATCCGACCTACAAGAGGAGCAACAGGAGGAGGCGCGCCGACTGAAACAACAGGAGGAGGCTGATCGCGAGGCCCGCAACGACGGCGCGCAGGCTTGGCGAGCAACCCAAGCCAGCGATTCTCCAAAACTAAATCAGTATCACACGTCTTTCATGCCAAACAGAACGTTGTGCGCCGCCACAACTTTGCTGGACACCTCCAGCTCCGGGCCTGATCACCAGCCACCCCACTATCGCCAGATAAGCGATATGCGACGCGTGCGTGCCTGCCAACAACAACAACAGCAGTCCAGCGACACCCCAGACCGACTAACCTTGTCGAAGATCTTCAGTAGTGGGCTCGTCCACTCAGCTCGGCTCGGGCGCCGGCTCAATCAGCCAGCGAGGATCTAGGCAAACTACACTCGCAATACAATAACAACAACCGGCCCGTCACCAGTATGATCGCCGCCTAATCAAGACCTCCGAGAGCGCTTACAACATGACTTCCCAACTATCATTGCCCAGCGCCCGCGAACACCAGAAATGAGCCCGCCAACTGGAAGATGAAACGAAGCGCTTTGGCCTCCATCACGAGTTGGTAACCGCGTGTCGAAGCCCGAGCCCCCACAAAGCGAAGGCATCCCAGCTTTCACTCAGAGCTACGGACATCCACTGACGACTGGCTTTAAGGCCCCACTGGGATTTGAAAAGTATGACGGAGAACAAAAAAACCCCCGATCCTGCTCACCGTATATACCTAGCAGTTGAGTGCTAGCGACAACAAAAGACCATGGACTAAACACCTTTCCCAGTCGTTCCTTGCCAGACTACAGGCGAGAATGCTAGACAGGCCTCACAAGGCGAATGATCGGTCTTGGGAGAATCAAGGGTCGTCATCCTAACTTTCTTTATAGGACCTACGATGGAGGCCGTCTTCAGAGCACGACTTTACACTGAACCAAAGAAGAACGATCTCTACGAGACTCTCATCAAGAGGTTTTCCGATAGCGAACAAGATCCAATGGAATCCGCGATGAGCTATCATCACCCCGCCTTCCGCAGGGAGTAAAGGTGCCCTCATCACCGAATTATCGGAAACCACGCTGTCCATCCGGCTCTGTTTGACATGCCAATAAATACGCCGACTCGGCTGAAGCGGTCGCAGAGCCCTCGACAAAAAGAAGGAGTCCCAACAGAAGACCCAAAAGTGAAAACCGACAACAAGCGCGTCTCAAAACAAGTTCTGGCTGTCCGCAGGGAGTACAGACAAGCGAGTGGCAACATGGGAGCGCATTCGTTGCGCCCCGCGAAAACGACTGACAGAAAGTCATGATTGCCATGCCCTTCCACCCCAAGGCAAGCACGTGGCGAAAACTGCAACGCTCAAGAAGTTGCCTCCGAGCAGCTTCCTCTTCCTGACAAGACAAAACAAGCCAGACTCGACACGAATGGCCGCTGAGATTTCAAGATCCTCAAAGCCGAGCTCAACTCACACCTTGAGGCCGTCCGCTACGAGAGGAGATCCAAGCGCAAACAAAAGCTAACAGCGACGATATCACGGTCTCTGCGGACGTCGGATGCACCCCAGTACCTGCGCTGGTTAGAGATGCCATCACTTTCAATCACGCAGATCACCTCAGAATGGGTTTCTCACCCGGGATGTTACACTCCTTAGACCCCGGTCGTCAGACACATCAGGCTAAAGAAACCTTATCGACGGAGGGTAGCGAATGCTCAACATCCTGTATTTCTGTTGCTAAAGACACTTGTTATGACGAGATGAGAATTGAGTTCCTCGTTCAGGATACTATCCGTGCGCCATTCACAGTAGGGCTGCACCTTGGCCACAGGATCAATTTCCAGCCTGTCATCAAATCATCCTCACTCGGCAAATAACCTTGCCGGGTAACCAGGGGTCGTAGAGTTTCGGGAATTGCCGCGGATCGCGGGACTACTTCCGCACGAAAACATCTGTTTCGAGGTTTCCCTATCCTTCTGACTTCCGCAGACCCTCGGTACCATGAGATACTCGGGCCATGGCCCTGGAGCACTTGCCCCGAAATTCATGGGCGATACCGTGGACCGGTAAAAGGCACAAAAAGAATACATACATGGTGCTCAAGATGCCTACATGGGCCAGCGCCAGGAGTCCTCTTACCCTCCGCAAGCCGACATCCAAGCGCTAAAGCTTCACCCTAGACAAGGAGAGCTGCGAACTATAGAGCTCAATCACAAGAGGCAAATGTCGGGGAACAGCGCAGCGGATAGCATTCAGCAAAGATGTCACACTGAAGTCGAGCAGGATCAAGTTCCGTGAAAATGGCAGCAAAGTCGGGAATTTCAGCAGAGCTCTGACACGAATAAGATCCCCCTGGACCCTTTCGATTCCCCTCCAAGACTGCTCTATGTCGGACCGGCTCGACCCAATAGAAGACCGCGCTCGTCACCTTCCTACATATATGTCCAATAAAGATATCTTCGCATGGAAACCGTCCGAGGGCATGCCTCTAAGGATGCGTACCAAGGGAGGTGCTCGAGCACCACCAACATCAATGGATGAAGACAGACGCCAAGCCCGTCAAGCAACGGCTGCGGCGCTTCACTCAAGTCCGCAAGGATGCTATTAGCGGTAAGAGAAGCTGTCTACCAAGCTCCTCGCAGCCGGTGATTTCATGCTCAAGGAGCCCGTCTATCACGGGCCGTAGCGTGATTTTTTTAGGCGCAAACCTCGGGCGAGTTCTGCATACGTCCGAAAAGAAACGGTAAGATGGCTTCGTGCATGTGCGTCGACTACACTGATCTCGCGAGCCGAGCAAGGCGCCGCCTGCCCACAAGGTGAGGAATCAGACGAACCTTTTGGCTTGCCTCCAGGTATAAGATCATACGGTGTAGTATATCCGACTTTCCACAGCAGGTGCGACCTACTCAAGACTTTGCCATCGACTGCCTTCTACTTGTCGGATACATTGTCTAACCATCAGCATCCTACCCACGGAGAGAAAAAACTGCTTGAAAGACATCTTTCATCTTACGCCGTTTGGAAGCGTACTGGGCTGCATACGATCACAAGGCGTTTTGTGATTTTCCGTTCCTTTGAGCACAGAATTTTGAAGAATGCAAATGAGAAAGCAAATCCTATCAAACGAGCCATTCAGCGGTGTTAAGCCACACGTCAGATCGGCGCGGAACATGGAGTAGCCTTCGTCCACGTCGGACACGTGGTGACAAGACCAAGTTTAAGAAGACCTCATCGCTGACCGAGCCTGGAAGAGACCTTCCAAAACCTTCGAAGATCAAGAGAAGTGAAACCCAGAAAAGTTTGCCGCTTCGGTGTGCATCCGGAAAGTTACTCAGCTTCATCGTCTTGCAGGGCTCGGGGCGGCTGGATCGGTGAGGCCAGATGTGACCCGAAGAAAGTCAACGTCATATATGAACATGAGCCCCTGACTGACGTCCTTGGAAAGACGTCCTAGGAAGGGTCTGACAGGCCATGGCGGCACTTGTTCAGCCGTTTATTCCCGACTGGGCGAATGGGTGTTTGCCCTTTTTCTTTCAAGCTACTCAAAAAGGCGACAACTTCTAATGGACTCCAAAAAGCCCAGCAAGCCTTTCGAAGACTTTAAGCAGGAGGTTCCTCACATGACCTCCCGTGTTGGCGTCACTCTGCCCCAAGAACCGCTATGCTCTTTGGATATATTGGCGGCAACCACTTAGGTAGTCAGCACGGTGCTGGTGCGTCGATGGACGATCCTGAACAGGGTCACATATTGCTAGAAAAAGTACATACGGCCAGTGGCTACTTTTGTCAGCGAGGTCCTTGTTGACTCGAAGACGAGTTGATATCCGCAGGTCCAGAAGTTCTATATATGGTGTTATGGCGCGTACCTCATTACAGTCCGCAAGCTGGTGCATTATTTCAAGCACGGGATCAAGTCATATGGTTGGTTAGGCAGGAGCGTTTCCCACTCGGTGGATGTCCTTCATAATCGCGAGCCACCGGCCGAATCGCTAAATGGGGTCACTCAAGTTGATGGCGTTCGGTATCACCTGGGTCTAGCCACGGATACTTGTGTATTTCGTCATGGTATTAACATCACAAGCTCTAGCCGACTTCCGTGGCCGAGTGTGTATGGAAGTTCAACTGCCACATCAACAGCAAAAGCTAGAGTTACTAGACAATGTACTTTGAGTGGTTCGCTATGTAGGTCTGTATGTTCTGGTTCCGGTATCGTGGGGGGGGCTGGAGCATATTGACGTCCCCCACTAGCGAAATAACTGAAGTACATATTCTACAATCCACTTCCCGGCTCCCCACAACGTCGCCGAGTACGAGGCACTATTCACGGGCTCCGGCATCGCTATATCACTCGACATACGTCGACTGGTTGTGCGGCGGGGATTCCCAACTCGTGAAACCAAGTCATGAAAGACTGGACTTGTCTCGACAAACATATATGGCGGCATACTGTCAGGAGTCCGCAAGCTGGAAAACAAGTTCGACGGGCTTGGAAATAACACATGTCCCTGCGTCAATACAACGACGCGGCAGACGAGCTGGCAAACATGGGATCCAGCGAGAAGCAGTTCGACTAGAATCTTGTCGAGCAACTCATGAGCCATCAGTCAAGACCGAGAACCGGCGTCAGAGCAGTCGGGAGGCGAACCTACCTCGGACACAAACGAGGTGCTGCACATTGTTCAAGACTGGAGGACTCCCTATTGGTCAAATTTCTCCTGGAGATGCGGGTGATGAACCTCCTCAGAAGATCGCAAAGTCCGCCGAGCAGATCAAGTGTCGAAGCAAAGCTTCCTAGCTAGTCGGAGAAGACACTGTACCTGTGGGAGCCATGGTCCGAGACGGTACCTCATTACTCAGCACATCTTGGTGTTGCCATTCGGATAGAGGATGGGCCAGACCATGTATTAGGTCAGATATGCATAGCCTTCGCGCAGTGCTGTGTCGCCTTTATATGGATCCGGGAAACATAGCTCTAGTCGGATAGGATTCTATTCTAAGAAGGAAATCCCTTGAGTCGTAGTTTACGACTGGGAATCCTTACCATGTACCCCTGTCCCCTTTGTATATAATCCCGCGTGCGTGTAGGTGGTAGCGCCCCATGAGGGCACACCAGATAATCATTATTACGCAAAGCGCGAGCGTCAAGAGAATAACATTGTCAACTGGACGTAGGTATATTGCGCTTTTCACAACAAGGGCCTGAACCAGTAAGAGTCTCCTAGGTAGGTGATTCCTCTGCAATCTCACCGAATTCTAGGTCGCGCGAGCTAGATATAATATTATTGCCGAGTGCAATGGATGCATGCGACAGTTGTTTTTCGGCAGCCAGGTAGGGCGAGCGGCCGAAGTTCTTCATCAACAGATTCGGATGGATCCATCAATGGAGTCAAGGCTACAAGTTACTCCAATGAGACATCATTTTCACCTGGGTCGGGAGTTCTTGAAGATTTCGTGTGCTCGATCAACTTCGGGCAATCTTTCCTTGGCTGAAAGCAGATTCCAATCTCGCCAGCCGAGGAGATGTTCCGCGTTGCGCAGTCGGTTGTTTCCTCCTAGGACGTCGCCATCTGGTCTTCGACGATCTACTACGACAGTCCTTCTCACGTCGCCGGTACACCTCGGACAACTCTCTCCCTTCGGCGTCCTGACTCGCGCTAGGGATCCTTGAGCCAGTGGCGGGTTAGGCCAATGAGGGGGAGAGATCGTCAATCTCCGTACGGATTCGCGACGCTGTGCATCTACAACCCGCGCAGCAGGGTGACCCGACCGTTTCCGATTCAAGTTTGGACACGGTCATGAACCCGTTTCAGATTGGATCTAGGGTATCGGAGTCATCCTAACTCGCGATAAACTACTCGGAGTCCTGACACTAAGTCGGATAGCGGATTCGTTGCGAGCACCAACTCGGACTCCACCTTGGCAAGACTTCCTTCTCCCGCCATGCGAGATCGGTCCATGGGCTTCAACGCCACCTTTTTCCGAGGTGCGCCGACTGCAAGAGGAGAGCAGCAAGAGGAGGCGCGCACGACTACAAACAACTAGAGGAGGCCAACCGACAAGCTCGCAATGACCGGGCTTCGACAGAGCTGGGCGAGCCGCCCAGCAGCAGATCCTCCAAACCAAAGTCGGGGACGACCACGACGTCTTTCGTCACGCCACAACAGAAACGGTCGTGGCCGCCGCAAATCTGCTGGGTACACGCTCTAGCTTGGGGCCGGATCATCAGGCCGGACACCAACTTGGATCGTCAAGGAATCAAGGCGATGATTTACTGTTGCCTATATCGCCTGCCAGCAGCAAGAACAGTCAGGCAACACTCACATACGACCATCGGACGGGCTCTCCAGCGGACGGAGTCATCTGCATCAGCGCGACGTCGTGGCGGCCGGCTCCACCTGGCAGCACGAAGAGTCCGCCTAAACAACGCTCGGCAATACCAACTACGACAACCGGCGGCGTCACTTATACGACCGCCGACCCAATCAAAGACCTCCGAATGCGTTACATACGCCGATCTTCGCCACATGGCCTCTAAGGGCCTCGGCGCGAAGAACGCGAAGAGGATGAACGCCGCCATTTGATGGAGGATGACACGAGCGCTTCGGTCCTCCACTATCGAACGGCTACAATCCGCCAAACCGAAGCCCCAAGTCCTCATGATACGAAGGCATTCCCAGCCTTTACTGGGAGTTACCATGGACGTACCGCGGATGTGGCCAGTCGGCTTTAAAGCCTACCGGAATCGAAAAGTACGACGACAAGACCAACCCAGAGTCCTGGCTCACCGTTTACGTCCTAGCAGTACAGGTAGCTGCTGGGGGCGACAGCAAGAGCCATAGGCTAACTACTCCCCAGTCGCATTAGCCGACTCGGCGAGAACATGTTGACAGGCTGGGGAGCTCGTTTCCATAGGAGCGTCGGATCGGTTCCTGGGTGACAACTCAGGGAGCGGTTCATCGCTAACTTCGCAGGGACCATACGAGAGATCCTGGCTTCCGAGCACGACCTTTACCAAGCTGCATCAAAAGATGACTGTAAACGAGTCTCTGCGTGAATTCATCAAAAGGTTTCCCTGTGGAGAAGCGCAATCAGATTCCAAGTATCAAAGACGAGGTCGTCATCGGATAGCCGCCTTCCGCAAGGGAGTAAAAGACGCCCCGTCTCCGCTTTCATGGTGGATTGGGTTCGCGAAGTTCACTCGGAAGCCACCATCCACTGTCTGGGCTCTTTTCGACATGGCCAACAAATACGCCGACTCGGTGCTAAAAGCCGTCCTTGAGAGCCGTTACACGATCGAGAAGAAGGAGCCCCGACAAAAGACAACAAGTGCGGAAAGCCGGGGACACTGTGAGCCGTCTCAGATAAGTGGCAGCCGCAAGCGGTGTAAGTCAGCACGGAGGTGGCCAACATGGATGGCGGCAGTCGGTGTTTCTGCGTGTGTAGCTGGGTGATGGGCCTCAGCGGAACAACGACTATCAGAACGTCATGAGCCCGGGGCATACGCCTTCCATTTTCACACCAAAGGCGGCACGCGGCAAGGACTGCCACATGCTCAGAAGTTTGCCTCCGAGCAAGCTCATCGTCTGGACGCCGACAAGGACAAAGAACAAGCCAGACTCAGGCCCGGCTGGAAAGATTTCCAGGAAGCCCATGGCGAGGGACTCATAACATCTGTTGGAGGGACCACTTGCGTACGAATCAAAACGCAAGGCAGAAGCTCTCAATACGGCGGAGCCTCCAATCACGGTCTCCATAGCCCGCACCCTCCCTCAATACCTGGTGCGCTGGTGCGGGGAATACAGCCATCACCATCATTCGCGGCAGCTATACGTGCCAAGGAGTCTGGATTTACCTCCTCCGGGTCGATATTCCACTCGTCCTGGACCCCGTCGTCAAAATATCCGGCTGAAGAAAACCCTCATCGATGGAGGGCACGTGCGCTCAACATCCTGTTCGCTTCAAGACTTTCGACGAAGATGAAGAATTCGATCGTTCAGCACTACGGCGAGCACTGCGCCTTCCATGGGATAATCGCTGGCTTTTGTCATCAACCTTGCACCTCCACGGGCAGATAACCTTTGCCACCGTGACCTTCGGCGACGGCGGGATCAATTCCGCAATACAGAAAACATTCTGCTTTTGTAAGGTCGCGATTTCTTGAGACCTTCTGGTAGGGAGACGTATCACGGCAGGATGTATGCTTGGAATGTATGACCGGTCGCTCCCAGCCAAATTCCATGGCGATACCGCACTATACGTACTGGTGCTGAAGAGCCCCGGGCCAAGCAGGAGTCTCTCCCTCCGCAGCGGACAGCTAAGGAGACTTCACTCTGCGACATAGGTAGAGCTGCGACAAAACTGGCTTCAAAACACAAGAAGCGGACAGTCGGAGCGCTTATGCAGCACCGGCATCCAAAGCAGGCCGCACACACCTGAAGTCGATAAGATCCAGTGGTCGGCGAAAAAAGAGGCAGCGGGGAGAGGGGGCGGGGAATTTCACAGCGGACCTGACACGAAGAAGATCCCTGGAGTCACTTCCGACCCTCCAAAGACTGCCTTAGTCCGGAGACCGGGACTCGACCCCAAATAGGAAGACGCGCATCGTCACCTTCCTCCAAGCCACAAAGATTATCTTCGCGTGGAAACCGTCGCGACATGCCAGGCGACCGGGAGGTGATCGAGACTGCCCTACCGTCAAGGCAGACGCCTGAAGGCCCGTCAGCGGCTGCGGCGCTTCGCTCAAAGACCGCAAGGAACGCTATCGGGAGGAATTACCAAGCTCCTCGCAGCCGGGTTCATCAAGGAAGTCTACCACCGCGACTGGCTGGCAAACCCAGTTCTGGTCCGGAAGAAAACCGGTAATGGCGCATGTGGTCGACTACACCGCCTCAACAAACGTGCCCCAAGGAACGCCATTTGGTCTTCCCAGGATAAGATCAGGTGGTTGACTCCACAGCGGGGTTGCGACTACTCAGTTTTCTTCGACTGCTACTCGGGAATATCAGTCAAAATTAGCCTGAGGGAACAAGACTGTTTGAAACATCTTTCATACGATACCGTTTGGAGCGTGATTGCTATATCACAATGCGTCGGTCTGAAAAACGAGGCGCAACTTACCACGTGCGATTCAGCGCTGTTTGCACACCCAGATCCGGGCGGCAACGTGGAAGCCTACGTCGACGACGTGGTGATCAAGAACCAAGTCCCAGAGAGATCTCATTGCCGACTTGAAGAAACCTTCCAAAACCTCCGAAGATTCAAGAAATGAAGTTGATCCCGAAAAGTGCACTTCGAGTGCCGTTGGAAAGTTACTCGCTTCATCGTCTCGCATCGCGGGCATCCGAGGCCAAACCAGGAGAAAGTTAACGCCAATTCAGGAACTGACTCCGCCGACCAAACCTCAAAGACGTCCAGAGTTGACAGGTTTGCATGGCGGCCATCAGCCGGTATTATTCCCGACTGGGCTGAACGGGCATGCCTTTCCCTTCAAGCCTCCTCAAAAAGGCGGTACACCTTCAAATGGATTCCGGAAGCTTCAACACGCCTCGAAGACTTCAAACAATTGCCTCACGTCCACCTCCCCGTGTTGGCCTCACCACTTACCCGCAGGAACGCGCAATGCTAATACCTGGCAGCAACCACTCATGCGTAGTCAGCACGGGTCTGGTAAGTGGAAGCGATCCGAACACGGTCAATCTTCAGAAATACAACGGCCAAATCTATTTTGGGTCAAGCGAGGTCCCTTGCCGACTCAACGAGATAACCCGCAGGTCCAGAAGCTGCTATAAACGGCCATACCATCACAGTCCGAAAGCTAGGTGCACTACTTTCAAGCACATCAAGTCACGGTGGTCACAAGCAGTTTCCACTCAGGATGCTCCTTCATAATCGCGAGGCCACTGGCCGGGATCGCCAAATGGGCACTCCGAGTTGATGGCGTTCGACATTCACTTTCCAGCCACTGGACAGCTATCAAAATCTCAAGCTCTAGCGACTTCAATGGCCGAGTGGACAGAAGTTCAACTCCAATACCACAGCAAAGCTGAGTACTGGACAATGTACTTCGACGGTTCGCTACGGATCGGTGGCGCCGGGGCTGGAGTCATATTGAGAAAAACATCCACTTGGCGAAAAACTGAAGCTCGTTCACAAATCCCAACTCCCGGGCTTCCGCACAACGTGCCGAGTAACGAGGCACTCGTCGCACACGGGCTCCCATCCATACTCCTCGCATAGTCGACTGGTTGTGCGCGGGAGATTTCCCAACTCGTGGTAAACCAAGTCATGAAAGACTGGACCTGTCCTCGACGATACCATGGCGCATACTGTCAGGAGGTCCGCAAAGCTGGAAATAAGTTCGACGGGCTGGAAATCACAAACGTCCTGGCGCCAAAACAACGACAGCGGCGGATGAGCCTCCGGCAAACATGGGATCCAAACGCAGAAGCAGTTCCGACTGGATGCTCGTCGAGCAACTTATGAGCCATCAGTCAAGAAAGAAACCCGGACAAGAGCAGTCAACGGAAGGCCGAGCCACCCCGCTACGACGAGCGCTGCACATATGTCAAGTGGAGGAGTCTGTTGTCAAATT
This sequence comes from Oryza meyeriana var. granulata, assembly GCA_003991445.1. NCBI lineage: Eukaryota > Viridiplantae > Streptophyta > Magnoliopsida > Poales > Poaceae > Oryza > Oryza meyeriana. Next base: position 26,277 of record RYFJ01003997.1, read on the forward strand.
CCTTCTGGACGATGACTCACCAGAAGATCGGCAGTATGCCGAGCAGGTCAAGCGTCGGAGCAGCTTCCTGCTAAGTCGGAGAAGACCTGTACGGAAGGAGCGCATCGGCGTCGCTCATGCATTGCGTCACCACCGAGGAAGTAAGCGATCTGATTCAAACCACTCGCCTCGGGCATATGTCAACCATGCCGCCATCCAGGACGTGTCCGGAAAGGGCTTACCAGGCAGGGATCCTTCTGGCCCACAGCAGTCACAGCGGGACGCCCAAAGACATCGTTCGCAAGTGGAAGGTTGCCAGTTCTCTTCGCTAAGGCAAACAAACCTTCCACCCAAGAACTCCAAACTATCGCCTATCTCTCTGGCCATTCGCAAGTATGGGGGCTCGACATGGTCGGGCCCCTTCAAAGAAAGCGCCGGGGGGTTCACACATTTATTCGTCGAGGTGGAGTAAGTTGACAAGTGGATTGAGGCTAAACCCGTCGCAGCAATTACAGCGGCACGCATGCAAAGGACTTCATGCATGAGTAGTATTATACCGGTTCGAGTCCCCCAACCCGATCATCACGATCACGTACTCAGTTCGCGGGCGGGCCTATTCCAAGAAATTCCTGCGACGATTTTGGCATCAAGATCTGCTATCATCTGGGCACACCCGCGGAGCAACGGGCAGTTGAGCGAGCAACGGTATGGTCTTTACGGCATCAAGCCAGGATATTCGATCCGACTACACCTATGCGGGTCGGTGGGTAAGAACTCCAGTTCCGTTCTCTGGTCTCTCAGAACCACAGTTAGTCGTCAACAGGGCAATCCCTTTCTTCTGGTCTAGCGGTACCGAGGCACGCGTACAGGACAGAGATACAGTTCGCTCCTACGCGAGTCCGGGTTCTCCTGACAGACGAACTCCAAACACCCGCTAGATCGAATAGAAATCAGCCTGGAAGAAGCAAGAGACGCCGCAACATCCAGTCGCCAAGGTATCTTCAAGGCCTGCGTCGCTAACCCCGGACAATCGTTCAATGTCCTGGCGCTGCCTTTTTGGTTGGGGATCTCGTTCTAAGGAAGACACAACCACCAAGGGACAGGCACAAATTATCGGGCCCATCTGGAAGGGGCCGTTCAATTATGGCGAGGTTCGCACGGCCAGGCGCTACCGACTGAGACAAAGATGGGTCCCTCATCAACCAACTCATGGAAACATAGAACAGCTACGTCCTTGTCTATACCTGAGTTTTTACATTTCCATGTGTAAGTTTTTTGACTCAGTTCGCCGCTTGTTTCAACCGACGTAGTTGAGTCAGGGGCTACATGTAATATAATGTGTTCTGCCAATAACATACAAGCTTATTTCACCCAGCGGTTATGAAGCGTGCACGACTGACGCGTCTCTGCCCGAGTATAGCATCTTACTCCGAACGTTTTTTATCATGTTCTTGCAGACTAACGTCGGGTGCAATGCAACACGGTCGGGTAAAGCAATGACAACCGATGATAAGCTTGGCGGCAACGACACCATATTTACACATGATCATGTATGAAAGTTATTTCATAGCGGACTACTAATGTGTTGCCGGATTTCAGACCCAGGTCTGGGTAATCACTTCAGCAGTCGCTTCGCCTGTGCGATCAGCTCCAGTTCTTCTCGGGCGTCGTCTCTTCGAAAATCCCTCCCGATGGCCTCATGTCCGCCCTTGGGTAGATGGACTTGGTCATTGCTGGGTCTGGGCCACGCCGGCGGCAACGTCCGTCGTCTGAGTACCTTTTTCAAGGCACTCGGCGGCGTCCTCGATGACGCCCCATATTTAGATTCTGGCTACATGCTGGTTCCCTCACCTGAGCGGGGATCTACGAGGTCAAGGAGCCTTTCACGGACCCGACGAGGGCTCCGTGACTCCCTGATTCAACCTCATCTCCTCCGTGTAGAACGATCTGGGCCCGGCGTTGGCTCTCATGCCGTGCCCCAGATCGGCCGGCAAGTTAAAGCTTGTCAGATCGATACACACAGGATGACTAATGGATTGGGCTGAGATCACAGTGGGTGAGGACTTACTTTCGTAGTCGGCCTCCCACCCCGGTCCAGCGGTCCTTTCTCCATTCAGCCTTTCCTTAGCCAGAGCTTGACGACGGCCTTCTCCAACGTCGGATCTCTCCGGTCAAGCTCGGTGTTGGCCTGTTGTCAGTCGGCCTTGCCCTTTCAAAGCTCGGCGCTTGGCTTCTCAGCTACTTCAGTGCGACTCCCTTCGCTCCGGGTCTTTAAAACTCCGCTTCGAGGTCCTGCCACGCAAGATTAGCCAAGAGCTAAGCCGTGCAGTTCATGACAGCACCGAGCAGTCGGGATCGAGCGTGGCTGGAGGTGAATACAATTCAAAAACGGTTTCAGTCGGGAAATAATACTCGAGGATTTTACCTCTGATCTTCTCGCTAGGGCCCATGTCTCGCCCTGGAGCTGATCGCGCCACTCTTCACCAGGCCCACTCCCTCGTGTGAAGCGCTCCACATCGCCTTCAATGCCCGGGTTGTTGCAATTCCGTGAGGTGGGGAGCCATCATCTGGAACACGAGATCCGTATCTGCCTCGTTGGCGGTTGACGAGCTTCTGCGTAGGGCAAGGAACAAACCGACGACGAGGTCAAACATCAAAACAAGAAGATTGCTGGAGCTTTCTACAAGAATCATACGCGAACCCCCATGGGAATACCCACTGATGGCGGCACGAAGTCAGGCTCTCGCGCTCTCTCCTTGCAAACGACTTCATCGAGCCTGAAGCTTTTCATAGTGCCGTCGCGAGTGGTCCACGTTAAAAGGGTCCGAGTGCAATCACACGTGGGGGAGCTTTCGATCCGAGGCAAATGTGGCGATCTCCGGCGGTGGCGGCAGGGCGGCGATGGGCGATGAGACGATAAACCACGATGGCGACGGGGTCCTGGCCTCGGCAACCGCCCCCCTACGACATCGGGGACCAGCTAGGGGCTCCCGTCCCGCTGAGGCTGCGGGGGCTGGGGGCCCTCAGTTCAACCCAGCCACCTCTCGGTCGGGTGCGGCAGTGGCCCTGTAGTCCGAGCCACCTCGGTCTCAGCAACCGGGCTGGCCGCCGGCTCAACAGGTGTGTTGCGCCGCCGCTGGCTCGGCTGGGCAGGCTCATCAAGGGGAGGCAGAATGGGTTCCAATCCTGTTGACGATCGATATCGCCCGCTTCCGCACGACGAAGCAAGACATCAGGAACTGTATTCTAACATACAAACGACTGAGAGCCCGGAGTAGCGCAACTCTTGGAGAACCTCAGCTTCCTGCCAGCCTGCCCGCCCGCCCGGCGAAGCGTAGGGCGTCGGCAAGTTGCCCGGTCGGGGCGTCATCGGATGGCAAGAGGCATATCAGCCCGAGTCGGCCCCGACTCTGGTATGGTTGTCGGGTTCCTTCGCCCTCAATCGGCCTCTGCTCTGGTCGCGCTGGTGGCGTGTTGCGGAGTACGAAACGTTTGGGCCCGAACCTGCTCGGTCCTCAGCCTGGGACTCGAACGCGTGGGCGTTGTGGCAGCGGTGTCCTTTATTTTCAAGCTGCCGCTCATGGGGCGCGCGCTGTCATGGCCCCTCGCCCGATTAAATCGGCTTTCTTCCCCGCTTCATCTGGAGTCGGGTTGGGCGCAGAGGGTCCTCGTTCTCTTCTTCCGACGCGACCCGCCGATAATGGAACGGGATCTTCAATCAAATTCCTCATGCACTCAAAGCAATCAACGAGAACTCACTCGCCCAGGTTAAACAATCAACGTTCCAACAGGCGTTCACTCACAGAAGAAAGTAGAAGGTTACCTTCGTCCTGTGGCCGAATGAAGCTAATAGGCATGCAAACTCGCGGTTATCCATCTTCGGTAGCAACAACTTCGGAGAGTAGCCAACAAGGTATCGGTCACTGCCCCTTGTCCTTCCTCTCGCTGCTCACTCGGTCAGGTTGTGTTTACCTTGAAGGCCCAGCGCAAAGAGCGCTTGCAACTGTCAGCGGCTGGAACGAGCCTCTCAGAAACGACGAGCCACCCAAGGCCCCGTCAGCGGCGCCTCGAGGTCATCTACTTCGTCAGAATATATGTGCCTGGCCCAGTTCTTCAAAGGTTGGCTCTGGTCCGGGACCAGCTTGGGGGCACACCGCCGCCGGAGGCTATAATAGTAACGGGGGCGCAAGGAAGGAGCCAGATCGGCGCAATAAACCACTCCCTTGGTGCCAGCCCTTCAGAGAAGATTTCAAGGCAAAATCGATATACGTTTTCTTCCCATCGCTTCCACAGTTGAAGACCAGCCCCTCCAATCACACTGATATTACTCTTGGAAGGTTGGGTCTTGATATGGAACCAGGTGTCGGAAGAGGATGAAATGGGTTCAACACCCAGAAGCACTGCAAAAGAGTAACGAATATGGAGATCTGAAGGAATTGAGTTGGGATGTAAATGCAGGGCCAAACTCAGCCCGTAGAAATCAAGGATGCGGCGGAAGAAATCAAAGACGGAAGACCACAAGCCCGATCAAAAAGAAAGAGGCGAAACTACCGTTCACCAGGCCGAGGGCTGGGATTCGATTCCATCCCCTCGCGGACCGCCAAACGGATCACTTCTGGCTGGCAACTTCAGCTCGCTCCCAGCCGTCTCAGCTTCACCAGCCACAATCTGAGATCGGCCAAGAACTCCCTGGCGCACACACCGCAGGATTCGTCGCCTTCGGAATAGACTGGATTGGTGGTGATGATTTGGGAATGCAAATCGGGGCTTGGAAATAAAGAAGAGGATTGAAAATCGCCCGAGTTCCGGGTGGGGACGGCTGCTGCTACCCTACGGGCGGGAGGCGAAAAGCTAGGCGCGAATGGTGGAAGACGAAGAGATTGGCTGATTTGGGGAAGTACGACGGAATCTTTCTCTCTCTCCCCATCTTTTTTTATAGGCCTGTACCGACTAAGATGGGCCGGCCTGCACAGTCGTATTGGGCCGAAAGAAATGAGTTCTACAGTAGCAATGCCCATGTTGGGCCGCCCGCTAGCTGAGTTGATTATAGCGCTGGTTGCTAACCCACAGGAACCGATGAGGTAAACAGATATGCTTCATGAAAGCCTTACGCAACATATGTTTTGGGTATCTGTTTATTCCCCAGTCTCGAGGATTATATCCTTTACAGGATCACAAGCTGGTCCTTCATTAACAATTGGGGATGGCAGGTATTTTCTCGGGTACACCTGACCATGCCGTGGATTGTATTTTCATAAAGTGTGGTACTCGGCCTACATATGCGTGGCCCACCAGTGCGCATGGAGTAACATTATTCCACAGCCGACATGACGCTGAATGAGTCTAACTTTCGATGTAGTGCTATCTACTCGGGGTAGACTATAAATTTCTCATTCCCGGATGACATGATTGGCGGAGGGAGTTACTTCCGGGTGGACCACTTGGGAAAGACTATAAACACCCCCTTGTCCAGCTGACATGACGCTGAAGAGTCCCATACTACGAGTAAGCATCCTACTCGCAAGACTATAACACACATTCGACTGACATGAAGTCGCAGAGTCCTATATACGGAGTAGTTCCTACTGGCAAGACTATAATCATATTCCGGTTGACATGATGCCGAAGAGTCTCATATACCAGTAGTTAATCTACTCGGGAAAGACTTCTAGGTTAAAGATCTTGACTTTATGTTTAATTGTCTTCACAATTAACACAAAAGTCGGAGGGCTACCCATAGGTGCGCCTATTCGGTGCACATATTCATTAATATCTACATAAACTCCTTCATAGCACTCGCTGGCAGCGTGAATGGAAGCAGGACTGGTGAAGACTTACTCGGACAAGAGTTCTTCGAGAGCATCGCACTTCGGTGTAACCTTCACCGTGGAGGATGAGCACTCGGCATCAGCTGTGACTCACTATGAGGTCTCCAGGGGCTACTTGTGGGAGCATGGGCCCCAGGTACTTCATTCCTAGCACAATGGGCCATTCGGTAGAGTGGGCCAGACCATGTAATTAGAGATAAGATACAGCACACCGCCGGCTGTGCCTTGTATAATAAGGAAACATAGCCTTAGTCGGTATAGGATTCTATCTCTAAGAAGGAAATCCCTTGGTCGTGCCGACTGGGATCCTTACCATGTACCCTGTCCCTAGTATATATAAAGGGAGGGCAGGGGCCCCATGAAGGGCACACCAGATCATTGATCGCAAAACCACCTCAGTAGGAATAACACCTCACTGGAAGTGGGTATTACCTCACAACGAGGGCCTGACCAGTATAATTCTCTGTGTTCTCTGCAATCCACCGAATTCTAGTCGCCGAGTAGCCCCATAATTTAATTGCCGGTGCAAGCATCGAGACAGTACCGAAGGAAGCGACCGGTGTCCTCAGCCGTTGCGTCACCACCGAGCAGGACAAGCAGATTCTGGCAATCGATTCACGTCGCATATGTGGCAAACCATAGCGCATCCAGGACGTTAGTCGGAAAGGCTTCTGGCAGGCATTTTTCCTGGCCCAACAGCAGTAACAGACGCCAAGGACATTGTTTTGCTAAGTGCGAGGGTTTGCCAGTTTCTTAACGCAAGTAACAAACAATCTCCCAGCCAGAGCTCCAACTATCCCTATTTCCTGGCATTCGCAAGATTGGGGTCGACATGGTTCGGGCCTTTAGAAGCACCAGGGGTTTTACACATCATCTATTCGTCACGTGTGAATAAATTCACCCAATGGATTGAGGCTAACCCGTTGCAACATTACAGCGGCACGAGCCAAAGGACTTCATCATGAGTATTGACTATACGGGTTTGGGGTCTAACCGCAATCATCACCCAGGACAACGGTACTTCAGTCATGGGCGGCGTATTCCAGACTTCTAGAAGATTTCGGCATCAAAGATCTGCACGCATCTGTGGTGCACCAGCGGAGTAACGGGCAGGTCGAACGAGCCAATGGTATGGTCTTACATGGCATCAGAGCCGAATATTCGACACCGATCACAGCCATACCGGGGGCGGTGGGGTAATAGAGCTCCCATCAGGTTCTCGGGTCTCTCGAAACCACGGTTGGGTCCGGGCAACAGGGCAAATCCCTTTCCTTCTAGGTCTACGGTGCCGGAGGCTATGCGTACAACAGGTTAAGTCGCTCTCCGCAGAGCCTGGCTTACTCAGAAGTGACTTCAAATAGGCACCCCACTGGTTCGAGCTAGATCAGTTGGAAAGAAAGCAAGGGAACACGCAACAATCCAGTTGGCAAGGTATCTTCAAGGACTGCGTCGCTACCCCAAACGGCAATGTCCGTCGCGGCCTTTTTTGGTTTGGGGCTTCTCGTCCTGAGGAAGCAATTTGTTTATTGTTTTACTTACCCAAAGACAGGCACAAATTATCCGAATCTAGGAAGGGCCGTTATTATAGCGAGGTCACGCGCCAGGCACTCCCACGACTGAAGACCGAAAGACGGTGTCTCAATCACAACTCATGGACATAGAACACGCTACGGTCCTTTCTATAACCTGAGTTTTTAATACTTTTTCATGTGTACAGTTTCTCTGACTAACTACGGCCGCTTTGCATCAACCGAGTAGTGGTCAGGGCTACATGTATATATGTGCTG
>RYFJ01000988.1:0-246191 GCA_003991445.1 Oryza meyeriana var. granulata
ACAGCCCTGATCTGCCGAGATAGATCAGATGCGAGAAACCGAACAGGTGCTGCCCTGCCGGCACGACCACACCGGCGGCGGGCGCGTGGCGCCGATGGTCAACCGCCGACGGCGAACTCGCATGGACGCAGAGAGCAGCGGGAGCATGGTGGAACACGTAGGTACGACTCTGGGCATCTTACCGAGGCGTTGACGATCGAATGGAAAACAGTGAACTGGGACGGCGAAGTAAGCATGAAGTTAGCGGCGGGGTGCCTTCACCAGGTGTATATTTGGCAACGGCCGACGAGGAATTTCCTTTGTTCTTTTTTCCAGCGGCGCTATGCCCGGTTGGCATTCGGAGAGCGGCGACGAGTGTGCCATGTTCCCTTGGCTGATGTTTGATAGAACGGTGGGTAGTGGCAAGGATATGCGTCGAGAGATGCGGCAGAATTCCCATGGCTCCGGAGGCCGCGAGAGTGCTTCCGAACGTAGTTAATGTGAAGGACGATGGGAGAAATCTGGCCCCTTAGAAGCATGCGCGATTACACGAAGGGATTTTCCATGCTCAGTATGGAGCCTTGGTAGAGCGCCTAGGTGTCTCTTTGAGTGGCTGGCAAACGGCTAGCTATGGCGTTGTAAGAGTGTGCTGGCGTGCGGCAACCACTGTGCGGCGCTCGACTGGAGTGGGCGAGTGTGTGCGGCTACGGCTCGGGAATCGTCTCACTCGGAAGGTATTTGAGTGCACGGAGGCTTGGAGTCTTAAGGGAAAGGGAGCAGAGAGGACGGGGAGGGCTTAAGTACGCTCGGGGAGCTCGAGGATAGTGAGGCAAAGGTGGCCTAATTTAGCTGAAAAGGAGACATGCAGCCGTGGGGAGGTGGTGAAATTCCCTCACGAGTGTGGATGAAAAAGCGGGAACATGAGGGAACAGCGGGAATCTGGAATCCATCTGTTTGGACTTGGAGCCGAGCGGTGTGGGGTGCGGTGCGAGGCGAAAACAATTTTGCGATCGGCGTGGATTTTTCCCCTTGCCGATCAGCCAAAGGTTTGGGATAGCTGACATAGTGTATTCCTCTCTTGCGGTCCCAACCATATCAGCAGAGGACAGAGAGGGCACGCTGCTGACGAGACACTGAGTAGGGCTAGGTCCTAAATGTGGTAGTCAAGAGAGAGCTAAGGTGAGAGGCGTGCTGTCGACCCGTGCGGTGGGACACTTAACGCAGCAGACCTGGCTGGTAGAGAAAGGGATTCGAGGGGCTCAACCACGCCTACGGGCAATCTAGTGGGAACAGGATGGTCCGAGCCCTAGTGAAAAAGTAAAAAGAGTATAAGCGAGAGAAAAGAAAAAGGATTTCAAAGAGGTTTTTAATCCAAAACACATTTGAATTATTAAAAACCGAGACCTCCTCTCTCATAAAAAATCTAGTAAAATCTCCTAATGCACTGTGATTTTGGGCAATAAAATAGGCAAAAAAATTAGATCTCCAGCCCTATGATAGTCATTATTATTTATGCAGTTGTTCTACCATTAATAATTTCCCTTGCCCAATTTAACTTATATGAGTTTTCTTCGGACGTTTCTCTTACTATATATATTTTGTACCCTTTGTTCATGACTTTCTCAATGGGAATCTCAGGGTTTTGACCCGATCTACCCATTAAACAGTAATCTCGCTCGTGCTTCCGAAAGTGCGGGTGAAGACGGTGCCAGCATGGAGCCAGACTTTCCAATCGATGCCTCTCGCTTCAATAGCCTGCTTACTTCCTCTGTATGGTGGCTCCACTTTGTACTCTGCAAATAACTAGCAGAATACACTTGACTTTATTTTTACCTCTTCGCTGACTCTATTACAATGTATTCCGAGCGGCCTCCCACGTGAATGTTTGAGGATCTCTTCCTGGGATTTGAATTTGTCGGTTTTCTGGCCTTGTTCTCTAGTTGGATTTACCTCTATACATTTCTTTTATCTGGATCACGTTTGAAACTATTCTTGTTATTGCCCCGCCATGAAGCTGGAAGATGCCAATTGTATTACGCGACTGTGCCCTTACGACTTTAGGATCTCTGGTAGGACGGATCCCACGAATTATCGTTGCAACTTTCTCTTGGTTTGAACCTGTGCTATCCGCGAAAGTAGAAGTGACGCGAAGATACATGTAATCTATTCCTCAAAGCTTAAGTCTCTTAGCGTACGGATTGTCGGCATAGCTCTTCTATCTTGATAAAGCTGTCTTCAATCTTTCCTAAGGCCGGATAATGGCACTTTTACTCTTTGGCTTCTTTGAGTGCATCTGTCCCGAATTTACCTGGCGTTCGCTAGTCTAATCCCAAAAGAGGGGTGTGCCGGCACTTCCGCCATATAAAAGCTTCGAACGGTACCATTTGCAGACTGGCTTGGTAAACTGTGTTGTACGAGAATCCGCGAATTAGGGCAGACTCTCTATCCCAAGTCCCACCGAAGTCTAAAGCACAGCTCTCAGCATATCCTAATATTATTGGACTCTTTGCAGTCGCCCCATCTGTTTGTGTGTGGTAGCTGTGCTGAAATTCAGTCGGGTTCCTAGTTCTGTTGTAGCTTCTACTAGAATTGGAAGTGAACTGGCTACCCGGTTGGATACAATACGTCCTAAGTCTCCATGTAAAACACATTATGCAGCCAATGTAGAGTTCTGCCGCAATCTCTTGCCTGAGTAAGTTCATGTGCACAGGGATGAAATGGGCGAACCTTGATAAGTTGATCAATGATCACCCAGGTCGAGTCATATCCTAAAGATGTTCGGGGCAAACCGGTGATGAAGTCCATTCCGATCTCTTCCCATTTCACTCTGGGGACTCTCTGAGCGGTTGTTAGAAACGTCCTATAGGCGCCCGTTGGTGGTTATGCTTTAACTGCTGGCACACATCGCAGTTCGAGTGCCACAAATTCTACAATCTCTCTTCTCATCTGGCCACCAAAACTTCGTCTTGAGGTCTTATTATATTTTAGTGCTTCCGGGGTGAATGGAGTACTGCGTCTCATGAGCTTCTCGGAGTATCAAGTCTTTGAGTTCCTTGTTTTTTGAGACGCACAATTGTTCTCCCATCCAAACTGTCCCATATTTGTCTTCCATGAAACCCTGGGTTTTTCCAACTCTCATGTTCTTCTTGAGCTCTTTAATCTCTGGGTCGTTCGCTTGTGCATCACGAACCTGATCAAAGAGTGTGGGCTGAGCCTCTAGGGCTGCCACGAATCCGAGGTCAACGATGCCTAGATTCAAGTGTTCAAATTCCTGCTACACTTCCTTGCACAACACCTCTGCTCGAGCGGTGTTGCAGTAGCTCTTCCTGCTCAGAGCGTCTGCTACCACATTGGCTTTGCCCGGGTGGTAGTGTATTCCCATATCATAATCTTTAATCAACTCCAGCCACTTCTTGATGGAGATTAGGTCAGGCTGGGTCTAAATATGTACTTCAGACTCTTGTGGTCCGTGTAGATTCTCACTGAGGCGTTACCGATGCAGGTAATGTCGCCAAATCTTCAAAGCATGGACCACTGCAGCCAATTCCAGGTTATGCGTCGGGTATGTTGCCCTCCTCACGGGGACGCAACTAGTGAGACGCGTAAGCTACGACCTTGCCTTCTTGCATCAGCACACATCCTAGCCCTTGGCGAGATGCATCGCAGTACACCTAGAAGTCCTTGGGGTCTGGCAAGATCAAGACTGGTCTGACACTAACCTCTTTTTGAGCTCCTCAAAACTGCGGTTGCACTCGTCTATCCAAACAAACTTCATGTCCTTGTTCAACAACTGTGTCATGGGCCTTGCAATTTTTGAGAAGTTTTCGATGAACTGGCGTAATAACCGCGAGTTCGAGAAAACTCCACACTGTCACTGTCTTGGGCTGGTTTCCAGTTGGTTAATAGACTCCCACATTCGTCGGATCCACGGCAACTCCCTAAGTAGTGATGACGTGCCCGAGAAACTGCACTTTGCTCAGCCAGAAGTCACAGTTGCTGAACTTGGCATACAGCTGGTGCTCTCTTAACTTCTCGAGAACCAACCGGAGGTGCTATTCATGTTCTTTTGCTGCTTTCGAGTAGATGAGGGTATCGTCGATGAAAACCACCACAAACTTATCCAGAAACTCCATGAATGCCTTGTTCATCAGATTTATTGAAGAAGCCGATGCGTTCGTCCATCCAAAGGACATAATGGTGCACTCGTACAGCCCATACCGAGTGGTGAAGGCCGTCTTCAGGATATCCTCTTCCCGGATCCTTAGCTGATAATATCCTGATCGCAGGTCTATCTTGGAGAAGATGGTAGCTCCCTCCAACTGGTCGAAGAGATCGTCAATCCTTGGCAAGGGATACTTGTTCTTGATTGAAACGTCGTTTAGTGCACGATAATCCACACACATCCGCTTTGTTTTGTCTTTCTTTTCCACAAAGATGACCGGTGCACCCCAAGGTGACGTGCTTGGTTGGATATAGCCCTTCTGTAGCAGGTTATCAACTTGCATCTTGACTTCCGCCATCTCATTCGGTGCCATTCTATAGAGCCTTTTATATATTGGGGCCATTCCTGGTGCCAGATCAATCCTAAACTCGATCTCTCTTGTTGGTGGCATTCCTGGTAGATCTTCTAGAAAAAACATTCGGATACTCCCTTACTATCGGGATATCTTCCACCTTTCTGTCTGGTTTCTTTCCACTTTCAGGATGTTCCTCAGCTACAATTTGATTCAAACTTGTCTCTTGCCTCTGTGGCACTGGTGATTTGAAGGTAACCACCTTTCCCTCCGGGCTAGTCACAGCAACGGTGCGGTTGGCATAGTTGATCACTCCTTTGTGCCGGGTCAACCAATCCATCCCTAGGATGACATCTAGATCTTTGGATTCTAGGAGGATGAGATTGGCTAAAAAGGATGATCCTTGGATTTATAGATTCACTGAAGGACTATAGTGAGCTGTGGTCATGTGGTTCCCAGGGGTGCGAACCCGCATGGGGATCTTAAGTTCCACTACTTTTATCCCATATGTCCCCACAAATTTCTTTGATATGAATGAATGCGTTGCATCCGAATCAAAAAGTAGTGTTACAGGGATTGAGTTCACAAGAAACGTACCCAGTACCACCTCCGGTGCAGCCTATGCCTTTTCTAGGGAGCCGTGACTAACACGCCCCTTTATCACGTGCTGGTTGGCATTGGGGTTCCGAGGAGCTGCAGGCCTGGGTCCCACACGCTTCAGTTTCGGGCACTTGTTAGCGAAGTGGCCAGGCTCATTGCAATTGAAGCAACTGAGGGTCTTTCCCCCACTGTCCTTCCGTGGCTGGCCTTGCTGAGCTGGCGCCATTGGCGAGCGCAGAGCGGGGTGACGGTTGTGCTGCCCGCTGTTGTTGCTGTTGCCCCCGAAGTGCCTGGGGTGGAACGGGCGTTGCTGGCAGACGATCATGGTGGAAGGTCCACCTTGATGCCCCAGCATTACTCTCGGCCTCTGGTGTTGTCCTTGGTGAGCTCGGAACTAAGCCGCCTTCCGTTTGCGGTCCATCTTGTTGCACTGGTCCTCCTGGTGGATCGCCTTGTCCACCAACTTCTCGAAGTCAGGGTAGTCACTGGAGAGAAGCTGGTTGGTTAGGTCGTCGTCAAGTCCCTCCAAGAACTTCTCCTGTTACTCCGCATCAGTGCGGACATCCTCTGGCGTGTAGCGCGCCAAGCAGTTGAAGTCATGGAGGTACTCCGTGACTGTCTTGTTCCCCTGCACCAAGTCTCTGAATTCCCTCTTCTTCTATGCCACAATGTCGGCCGGTATCTGGGACCTTCGGAAGTTGTGGCAGAATTCTGCCCAAGTGACCTCTATCATGGTGGTGCAGGTCACGAGGAAATTGTCCCACCAAGCAAAGGCGGGACCTTGGAGCTGGTGCGTTGCAAAGGTGGCTTTTTCCTGGTTGTTGCATTGGAGAAGGTTAAGTTTCTTCTCAGTCGCCAACAACTAGTCATTGGCGTCCATGGGGTTGATGGTGCTCGAGAACGTGGGCGGCCTGACCCTCAAGAACTCAGGTAGCTTGGACTGCAGAGCAGGGGGTGGGATGTGTGCTTGTTGGTGCTGCTATTGCAAGTTGTTTTGCTACATTTGCTGTATCATGATTGCCATCATTTGGTTCTGGTTAGCCAGAACCTAGGCGAGTGTCAGGTTCTCGGGTAGCAGGGGTGGCATGTGGTGGGGAGCCCTGTTGTTCTGTGCCGCTCCATCCTGTTGCTTGGTAGCGCTAGCGTCACTGGCAGCGCAGTTATCGATACTGGTGTTCACCATTTGAAGGGAGATGGAGGTAGAAGGGAAGAAGAAAAACAGGTGCTCAGAAACCGGAGTGGTAATTTAGTGGCTGAATTAGATTAACTGAGGTGCATAGTTTGGAAACATAATAAAAATAGTTCAACTCCTAATTGGGGCGGCCATACCACAATAGACAGTATGAACCACCGACTAACCCCAAAGCAAACATTCTAACATTACAACTAACTGTTGACGCCAAAAAATCGCCGGGATCTGGTTCGGCGTCGGGTTGACACGCGAAGGCCTGGGAGATTTGCTTTACTCCAGTGCAGGTCCTAAAGTGTTGAGGTTCGTAGGCGTGCCAGTCAATTTTGACCCTGTAATTGACAAGGAGAAAAACGTTAGATCAATGAGCCAATCGGCTGGAAGCCGATCTAGACTCGTTTCATCGGCCGATGGCCGATAAGCACTGTAGCACTTATACATCAACTAGAAGCCGATGATGGCATGAATAATAACTGATAATAAGCAAACATTAAACTAGCCGATCATCAAAGGGATGTTCAAGAATCGGCTGTAAGCTTGGTAAAGAAAACAAGCAGGATGCATAAGGAAAATAAACTACAGGAACTCCTGCCGATCATAGTTTAAAGTTACTAGTATTGCTGCGAAGATGCTGCCTGCGCTCGTGCTCGGGTCCCTTGCTCACATCGGCTCCCGGGATCTTCATCCGATGTCCATATCCGTGCCCGGGTTCTTACCTAAGCTCGTGCCCGGGTCCTCCCCTGAGGTCGTGCCCGGGAACTTGGTTGGGGTCGAATAAACCAATCGGCTAGCCCTTAGCCGATCGCAACAGTAGTACAAGCAAGGATGTATAACAAGGCAAGCAATAACATAAATGATAAACAACTGACGGATCTGCCGACTACTGAACAGGGCGCATGGACATCGGCTGGAGGCCGATGACAAAAAGATAACAGAATAATAAAGCTATTAAGATAAATAAATGCAGTCGACCTCAACAGATAACTTATCGGCTAAGCACTCCGATAACAACATCGCATAACACCCATCGGCTTATCAAGAGTAAAGCTATTATCATCGGTCTAATAGATCGGACCCAACCGTTGCAGCACAGACTGATGATGATGACAATACCTCGATAGGCCGATAGATCTAATGCGATCGTGATGTAAAACATGATAACTTACCGGCTATACACCCCGGTAAGACGCCTGCGCGTAAAGCATCAACTTAGCAGGAACAGTTTATCGCTAGCAGCTTAGTAGGTCGGACCTAACCGATGCAGCACAAGCTGATGATAAACCGCTCCCAGTAAGCCGATACGATCTACGCACGCGTGATGTGATATACCTAGTCAATCTATGAGATCAAACTGAACTGATGCAGCCATAGATAAAATAAATATACCGTGGTAAGCCGACTACCATAAACCGACTAGAATATCGGACCTAACCGAGGAAGTCCTAGCCGATAGGTAGCCGGGGTGACGAGACTTACCCTCTCGCTGGAGTTCGGACCTAACCGATGCAGCCCGGCTCGAGAAACAGGATCCCGTTGTAAGGGTGGCGATGCGCCGAAGTTTGTATTGATTGTTGTTCTTTTTACAAGGTACCCGGGCATACGTATATATACCCCGAGTTACATGAGTCCTTATAGGACACGATACATGATTTCCTAGCTATAATAGAAAGCGCTAATAAGACCTGACCGGACACGAGGTCAGGTTTCCTAAAGATAAACACTTGCCTAATTAATATGTATAGTAATTAACTGCCAAACAGCGGTCTTCACGGCTCCTCCCTGGATCCGGTCCCTTCTGGATCAATCTCCGTTAGTTGACTGTGACGCTCTCCTTTGACCGAATCTGACATAGGGCCTTACCAAATTTTGGCGTTAACACTAACACGAAAGCAAACTAAGGAAAACGATAAAGCTAGGGATGACGCTTCCAGTGCTCTGAGCGGCTCTTGCAGTCATCCAAGTCGTACTCCGACTCCTGCTCGTCGCCCACCTCATCGTCGGAGCGGCTCCTGGACCTACTCACGTAGTCCTCACTGCCATGTGATGACGAACTAGCCTCGCTGCGGGTGTGGGATCCGCTGAAGGAACTACTATCGTCGATGCAGATAAAGCCCCCATGGATGCTGCTGCCGCCCTGGGAGCTGCTGTCACTCGACGATGCACTGATCATGTCGCTGGTTGGTGCAGGCGCTGGTGCTAGTGCGGGGACTGGAGCTGGGGCTAGTGCTGGTGCTGGAGCTGGAGCTGGTGCCGGTGCTAGCGGTGCATGTGGCCCATTCCTGGGGGCCAACTGAATATGCACCGGAGGAAGGGTCCTCTTCCTCGGGGTCAGACGGATCCTAGCCCCACCGGGTGGCTGCTGTCCCTTCAGCTCCGCGACCTCCTTCTTCAGGTAGTCGATCTTGTTCTAGAGACCGATGATGGTCATCCTGTTGGCATCCTCCCTGTCATGAGCTGCACGCACCTAGTTGCCGTGCATATAGTCCATGGCCCACAAGGCTCGCCACATGTGGACGATGGTGGTGTCATTCTCCACATCTGCAGGCTGAAATGTGCTGTAGGTCCAGTAGTGAGTCCGGCTGGGGAGGTAGCAGTAGGCCGTGGTGCGGAGGGTGGAGTGGTGCCTCCGGCGTAGCTCTCTAAGTAGGCGGAAAGCTACCTTCTGACAAGCATGGGCATAGGTATGCCCACCGATCTCTATCTCCATGGCTGGCAAGAGATACTGTTCACCTGGCAGCTCAAAACGGACACGATGTGGGAGTTCGCCCTCCAGTGGCTCCATGGCGATGTACTCGGGGGGCATGGTTGTACCCCAAAGTAAAGCTCATCATGCGGAGTTCCTCCACAAAACCTTCCATCTCCGCTCCACACTGGTTGGGAGGGCTGTCCATCTATAGAAGACAAGGAGGGGGAATCAATGTATGCTCAGATCCAAATAAAATGGACGGTAAATAATTTGGAAAAAGACAACAATTTTATGCATAAAATAATTTTGTGCATAAACTTTATTAAGAACTCGACAGAATGCTACGACTGAATAAAATAATGCCAAATTAATTTAAATAACAATTGCAAAGCGATTAGGAAAATTTTGTACATGCCTTAAATTATACCTCACCCCCAACGAACCAATGTTTTCCCAAAATTTGGACATCCATACCATGACCATCGAATAAAATTCCCATTCTAGACTTGACCTGACTCGAAAATTTCAGTCAAATAAAGGCCAAGATTTTATCCCAACCCGAGAATAAATTCCTAATTTTCCCGAAATAACTCCCAGTGCAAAAGGCATATGCGGATGAGAAATTTTAGAGGGCTCGTAGGGTTCCCATTTGGCCGATCCTACGGTCAAGTTTGGCTTTGATACCAACTTGTAACGCCCAGAAATTCATGACCAGAATTTCCGAACATTTATGTGTATTAAATCTCTATCCAGGTACACAATACCAAGTAGCCATACAGAGTACGTCTTACAAACAGAATAAAATAGTCTTACATAAATGCAAAAAAGCGGTAAAAGATAAGGAAAACCTATAAACAACTAGCCACGTGGAGGCTTCCAACCCACTGGCATCTTGACGGCTTATCCAGTCTAGCCATCCTGACGATCCTCGTTGGACAGATACTCCATCATTGAGAGGGGGAAAGGGAGCAAGACTGAGCACCACCCATAGTACTCAACAAGTCACACCCGCAATCATGCCCAATGCACGGGAGACAAAGATAGGCTCAGAGTTCATTTGCGTAAAAGCATTTGCAACCAAAAGTGGTTCGCAAATAGGTAAATGGTTGTTTCAATTAAGCAATATTAATCCACTACCGATCAACACTACACCACGTTGACCAGGCCCAACCATCCATCCTATCCCTATAGCAAATTTTAAGTCAATTTACTAATTAAGGTGAGACTAATCACGGTGAGTCTTGACCAAATGCCCATGACCACGGGCGCGGCTATTCGAATAGATTTTAACTCCGGCCAGAGGTGTATAATTGTACCCACAAGACACAGCCCCACACACGTTCCCGTGCACCGGTGTGCCACCAAGACACCTCACGAGAGGCTGTGACAGTTCACGCAACTCCTCTTTAACCATCCACACCACGCTGAGGTTGCACCTGCCGACAGGGCACACCGTATCGGTCAGGCTACCCCCTTGCGCCACAATGGATCTAGAAGCCGATCAACCCGACCCCAAGCCAACCCAACTCCATCACGCCCATTCTCACCAACAGTGCCTAGGAGAGGGAGAAGCTATGCTACAAGCCCAGTTGTTGCCCACGCTGGCTTGTGGTATGTATGGATAATTGCCCAAGGGGTTCCTGCAAACCGGTCCTTAACTGCCATGGGTGTGACCAGCCAAACCGTGCACCCACAGCCCACCGTTAAGGTCAAATTACAATTGTTTAAGAAGTTACCATGTCCAAAGTTCCATTTCCCAACATAAAGTCGAACAATGAATATAACAGTAAGTAATTACTCCCAAGATGAGCTAGTTGATTCTAAGCATGGCTAAGCCATCCTAAGAACATATTCTAGTCATATTGTTACCCAGGTGACAAAAGAATAGGGTTCATCAAACTACGGTCTTCAACTATACATATATAGGTCATATCCCGTACCAAATGAAATGATAAAACTTGCATGTTTATTTAAATAAAGCAAAGCATTTAGCAAAACTAAGGTGCAAAATGGTCAAGAATACGATGTAACTTGCCTTGCTCCATCTCTGCAAACTCTGCAACTACCTTGTAGTACATGGGAGGGTCAGTAGTGTTGGTTTCTATAGCAATCAAAGCAAAAACAATTAAAAATAGTACATGTGGCCATTGAAACACGAGCTAAAAGTATTTTTAATGGATTCTTGGTATTTTCTGGATTTAATGAAATTTGAATGTAATTAATCGGAGGTCGTACGAATTAGTTATGAACTTTTAGAGGTTTTATATGTTTTCCTACGCAAAAATAATTTCTAAATGATTTATTGCGCATTAATTAGGGTTTATGGCGTCAATCGACCCGGGAACCAGCACCGACAGGCGGGGTGCATGGGTCAGCGACCAGAGGGAGGGCGGTGCATGGTGGACGCAGTCCACCGCAGCCCAACGCCACCACGCCGCATGGCAGCCGACGCGGCCGCCATGGCGGACGAATGTGGCGTCGATGCGGCGCCGACGTAGTAGGGGATGCGGGCATCCGCACGGGCGCCGCGCGGATGGCCTTGATCTGCCGAGGCAGATTAGACAGCCGAGATCGAAAGGGGTGCTGCCCCGCCGGCGTGGCCATGCCACAGTAGGGCGCGTGGCCCGATGGTTGCCACCGGCGACCATCCAGCACGGCAGAGAGCGGTAGGGAGCAACGGGAGAGACAGGGGACCAGACAGGCATCTCACCGAGGGTCGGCGACGACGGAAAGATGGAGAATGGCGGCAAAGAAGAGGAGTTAGCGGCGGGGTTCTTCGGGATGGCGGCGCCGGTAGAGTTTCGGCAGCGCAGGGTGGCGACGGAGGCGCGGACGAGGTGCGGGAGGTCTTGGTGATGGTGTAGAGCTAGTTAGTGGAAGGAATGGCCGAGAGAGGCGGCAGAATTACGTGCCCGAAGGCCCGCGGAAGTGCTTACCGAAGAGGACGACGAGGGGAAACGGCCTACGGTGGTGATGGGGCTTGAGGTGGTGGCAGCCTGGGTGCTCCGACATGCGGCGAAGCTGGCAGTGGCGAGAGACGGGCGCGGCGGCGGCTACCACGGCGGTGGCACTCGACTGGAGTCGGTGGAGTGCAGCGGCGGCTCGGGATCGCGTCGCTAGGGGGATTTGGATGCACTGGAGGCTTGGGAGTTTGAGGAAAAAGGAGCGGAGAGGCACGGGGAGGGCCTAAGTAGCTTGGGGAGCTCGAGATCGTGGGCGAGGTGGCCTAATTTCACGAAAAGAGAGAAGCGGTGGCCGTGGGGGAGGTGACGAAATTCCGATGCAAGAGTAGGTGAGAGAAGCAGGGAACGTGGGGGAAACGGGCTGGGACTCGGTCCACCTCGTTTGAACCCGAAGCCGAGGCGCGCGGGCTCAAGATGAGGAGGAAAATCGGACGGCAGCGGGATCTTTCCCCTCCGGCCAATTCGGCTAGAGGTTAGGGATGGGCTTGACATGTAGGGCCCCGGTCCCACATGTCGGCGAGAGGGAGAGAGGGGTGCGGGCGAGCGCACAGACGGGCGGGGCTCAGCGGCAGCGAGAGAGAGTGAGGGGGCGTGGGTGAGTAGGACTGGCAGGCGGGACCTGGCTGCCAGAAAGAGGGACCGAGGGAGGCGCGGGCCGCGGGCAGGCTAGGGGAACAGGGATGGGCCGCAGGCTAGAGGAAAAGAAAACGAGAAAACAGAGAAAAGGAAAAGGGAAAAGGAAAAAGGATTTCCAAGAGGTTTTTAATTCCAATAACACATTTTGAATTATTAAAAATGCCTTAATTGAATATAGGAATACAGGAAAATTCCAATAAAATTCTTGTTAGTGTATTTTGGCAAGAGGAATATAGGAAAAATACTCTAAGCCATGATAAATTATTATTTTGCATTTTCTCCATTAATTAATTCCCTTGGCCTTAATTGAATATTTTCTTTGGGCTATTTCTTATATATATTTTTGTGTGGCACTATTAAGGGGAAACCTCAGGGTGTGACTTGTCATGCCCAGAATTTCCATCCAAAATTCCAAACGCTTACTTGTGTATTAAATCCTCGTTCAGGAATTAGCCGAGGTACACAATAACAAATTTGGTAACAAAGTACAAATCTATATTGGATAAAGTGACGAATGTATAATTATTACAGAGGCAGATGGAACCTCTCAAGCAAATAAAAAGTCTACACAACGGAATTAACTAGCGATAACGACATCTCCATAATCCACAGGCAAACTTGACTTGGACCCAGCCTAGTCCTCCAAATCTTCTCCTTCATTGTAGTACTCTTCTTCTGATGATTTGATATTGCAAGGTGAGTACATGGAATACTTAACAAGCCACACAGCAAATATGCAAGTACACAGGATAGCAAAGGATGGCATATAGGGCTAATTTGCATAAACCACATTTAACTAAACAGTTAAGAGAGAATTAAAATAGTAGAGCAATTAAGCAGTATTGAATCAACACTATACAGCTCACCTGGCTACACAGACCCAAACCATTCCAATTTGGATATCTCATGTCACCTTTATACATTAATTAATAAATGGGACTCATCACGAAAAACATCATTCAGCTCACCTATGTCCGCGGGCACGGCTATTCGAACAGTTTTACTCTGGCCAGAGGTGTACAACTTTACCCACAAGACACAACCCTACAACATGTCTCCATGCGCCTTGGCACCACCACGATACCTCGGAAAGGAGTTGTGATAGGACTCTTCGCATAACACGCCCAACAGAATGACCACCCGCCAAGTCCCCAGTAGAGGTGGCCTAACCTCTAGGCTAGAGAAACTCTTGGCTCCCAATTATATGGTCTTATTGGCACTGCCATTGTGGATTTATTAACACTATGACCTATCAACTAAACACACAATAGTATCTCTTGCTGGGATGTGCTACACTACAAGTCCGGCCGTTGCCCATGCTGGCTTGTAGTTAGTATGGTAAATGCTTCACAACAGTAGCTAGTGAACCAGTCCTTAACTGTCATGAGCACCGCTAGCAACAAAATCAACCTGGTGCTCACAACCCGCCATTCACCCATGTTTTAGTTGCCCATTAAGAATCAGTCTCCCACGACCACCGCCATGAACAAAACCATCATCATTTTATGTGTAATCATATGTGATTAGCAACCTTTATGTGATTCTATAGTTTCTAAGCAGGGCTAAGCAACCTAGAATTATTCTAGCTAACCAATACTTTAGCTAGCTAGTCATATTAATCCCATAGGCACAAAGGTAGGTTATCAAAACAACAGGCTATAAGCAAGAATCAGGGTTTTCCCTTCCCGATATCATTATAAAATAAATGCACCTTTGAATCAAAACAGAGATTTAAATCATAGAATCAACATACTCAAAGGGTTGTGGGTTAGTGTGACTTGCCTTGCTGCTCCGCAAAGTCTTTCGAACCCTCCTCGGCGTAAACCGGCTCTTCCAAAACGTCCGAAACTATAGGCAAATGACAAAACGAGCAAAAACAGTACATAAGCACATAGTAACAGCACATGTGAATACTTTTAGTGGATAGATCTTGATTTTTAAAAAATTTAGAGACTTGAATGACCTCAATCCGAGTTCATATGAATTAGTTATGACTTTTAGAAGTTTAAACCATTTTAAAACTATTTACAGGAATTATTAAAGTATTAATGACGCAATAATGAATTAATTTTGAAAAATAAAAAGAGATTTATTGCGTCATCAGAGAGCGGTCCACCGTAGACCGAGTCCATGGGATTGGTCCACCGGGTTTCGATGGTTAGGATGGATTGGATCTAAATCCGACGGCTCAGATTTATCCCGAGGTCGACGCTCGGGTGCGCAACACTTGGCGTCGATCTAGAGGATGACGCGGTGGTTGATGAGGCGATGACGTGGACGACCGACGACGCCGGCGGCTCGGGCGACAAGGCTTGCCGGCGATCCAGGGCACGGCGGCGGCTGCGGTTTGCGCCAAAAGGACGAGCTCAATAAGGCGATCTTACCTCACAGTCACTCAGCGACGAACTGTGATGACTTGACCACTGGTGATGAGAAACGGCGGCGGAGACCTTCGGGTACTCGGCGGCGATGGCGCTCCGGCAGGGAGGGGCGGCTACTAGGTGGCGGACGAGGTGCTGCTCTACCTGGAAAACACGACTGGGTTGTCGGCGAAGGGCGGCGACAAACCAAGCGGCGGCGCGGCTGAATTTGGCGATGGTGCCGACGCTAGGATCTAACCGTGGCTGGGGCTCTCCGGGGTGTCTAGGGCTGGGACGAGGGCAGCGGCAGACAGAGGGAAGGACGGTGGTACTTATAGGGTCGCTAATTGAAGGAGTCTGAGGCAGATAAGGCGGCTATGGCGGTGGCGGACTCGTGCGGCGGTGGGTCTCCGAAAGAAACTCGAGTTCGGGCTCAATCCTTAATCGACTCTTGCGGGGTTTCGAGGGGATTGGCAATGGGGATAGAGGGGAGGATTTTCCCTCAACCAATTTGAGGAGAGGAGGAGCGGGGCGACCGGATTTCTCGTGGGGAAGGCGGCGGCGCGCTCGGGCTCGGCCTAGGGAAGACGAAAACCCCGATAGGTGGGGTCCACCTGTCGGCGGGGAGAAGAAAGAGAGAGGGAGAAGTGGGCCGAGCTAGGCTGCAGGGCGGGGGAAAGGAGAGAGAAGGGGAGAGGTGGGCTGAAATCGGCCCACAGCCTCGGGGGAGAAAATAAAATATTTTTCTAATTTATTTATTCACTGATTCGGTTTTTAATTTATTAAAAATACTTCCACAGCTCAAATAATTCCCAGAAAAATCCAGGGACTACAAGAATTAAAGAAGTATTTAATAAAATTTTCTCTGGCCTATTTTTACATTGAAATTTGTTTGGGATTTTTATTAACCACTTCTTTAGGCTTTTAATTCATTTCTAAAAATTATATTTTCACAGGTATTATTTATTAACTTATTTTTAGGGTGTGACATGACACGATCGCTTTTGTTGGTGTAGATGAGAGACTCAATGCGATGGTTAATCGCTAGCTTGAGGAAGTAGCCAACGAGGGGCGTTGCTAAGGTTGGCGATGAGAGCGCTTCCTCCTGATCGCCGGTGATGGAAATCACCGTACGGTTGGATGTCGTCCTTCAACCCCCCTGTAGCGCCCTCAATTAGGATCGATAGGGTTTAGGATTTGGAGAAACGGAGGCGCATGAGTTCATTAGTTTGTACGAGACTCGTTTCTCTCTTCTTATAGGGCTACGGGATCCGGGGCGATTCCTTTGGAGTTAGGTGCATGATCTGATCTACGCGTGAACGTGTGCACAAGTCCGTGGACTTGCGTATTTCTGTTAGTGAGAGAGGTGGGCTTGGGTGGACCGAGCCTATCTCCTCTATCTGGCTAGGTGGCCAGAGATCAAAAGCAAACATTTATATCAGCACTGTGCCTAGGTCTCCAATGATCAGGCCCTGATCTTCCTTCTGCATCAGAACAAGACCCCCCCCCCCCATCTTGGTTGCCAAACCAGTCGACGACAACCGTCCTGCTGTCGTCCTCGGTGTCGCACTGCCATCACTGGAGACATCATCGTGCGCATCGTCACGACGCGCCATCAAACCCGTTCTCCTTGCCCACGGTCACGCGCGCCATCGCCCACAACCGTGTTGAGGAAAAACACCAAACACCAGCCGCTGCGTAGATTGCAACGCTGGAAGCAAAACCCCCACCGGAGTAACCCTAGGCTAGATGTGATCGCCCCCAAGGTGCAGCTCCAAAAAAGGTGGTGGACCCGCTTAGGGGTTAAGTTAGACCATCTATATATAAAAATGAGATTGTATCTCTATGAATTAAGCAATGAAGAAGAATTAATCTAATCCCTGCATGCGAATCGAAGAACACAAGCAAGAACAAGAAAGATTGCAACTCACTTGCAGATGAATGATTATACTCTCGAAGTTAGGGTCTCACAAACCGATAAATGGTGAAACTGTTCAAAGACAGAATAATCTAAGCAAAACCCACCTTTAAACAATGATGGCTACTGTATATATAGGAGTTGGGACGTCCTAAGTGATGGGGACAGGGTTCCCGATCTTCCATCAGGTAGAGATAACTATCGTTTTGGTAGAACGCGACACACCGATCCGGCTTCAGATCAAAAGATCTGATCCCTGCAATCTTAGCACCACGACTCCTCTGGTTATCAACCATGTCACAAATCCGGTTGACCTCGCCAAGAAGGCTAATCCCTGCCTGCGAAACGAAGAACACAAGCAAGAACTCGAAGGTACACAACTCAATTGAAGTGACAATTGCAGATGAATGATTAAGCACTCGAAATTGGGGTTACACAACCGATGACGGTGACTGTTCGAAGACAGATTGATCTAAAACAAAACCCAAAACCTAACGAGGGCGGCGGCTACTGAATATATAGTCTAAGGGTCGTCACACCCCCTGGACACACCCTCTAACGGGCTTTAAGACGATACACGGCCCAACGGACCAAAAGACGGTGATGCAGCACCCTGGCAGATTTTAGACGCTGAATTGTTTCAATGATCCCGTTGACTTCAGTGGAATTTGGACGTCAAACCAAAGCCATTGGTTAGCTTATGAAATTATCTTTCCATGCATATGTGGATCGTCGAAAACGGAGTCTGTATGCGTCCTGAGCGTCCGTTTTACTGCAGGCTGGTCCTAAAGGCCGAGGCAGACTCGAACTCGAGTTGGACTAGGCCTCCGGCTTGTCTTGGGTGTCCTTGCTGGTCTTCTCTGCCTCCACACCTCTCTCCAAGTACTTCATGATCCTCTCCAATGTTCCTAAGCAAGATAACATCATTAGGTAGCAATCTATTCTCAAAATTATGAAAAGGATTGCTTAAGAACGAGCTCACCTCTAGATTTAATTGTCACATTCGAGCTCGGGTCATTGGACCTTGCATAACGGTTGGAGGATCAACGGTTGCATCCGAAGGAGTGATGTCCTCATCACTAGGGTTATCCCTAGGGCGCACACCCCTTGGGCTTAGCCCACGACATAATTACAAGGCCCAAGGCCCAAGGCCCAAAACAGACTCGGACTAGAAGATGTATGTGTCTTGTTTCGATGATTCTGGACAGCTTAGGAGGAATTTTGATGTGGGACCAAAACCATCTAAAAGTAGACTCCATAAGCTTTCCAACAAGTACTCATGGGCCCTGAAAGTCCTTCTAGATCAGCGGCTAGGTCCGTTTGAAGTTGATGCTATCAGGAGGCCCGAATCTAAAACGTGCAGAACTTCATCTCTTGCCTTCTATGGACCAAAAGTGACATGGTAATATAGGAGTAGACTTGGGTAAGGTCTTGGTTTGGTTCTCAATCAACTTCGTTGATCATCCATACGTTCCTTGTGCTTGGTGTCTTTTCCTTCACCTAAGCAAGTATCTCTGCAAAGGAGAACACACAAAACTCATGGTGCAGTAACGGCTGTTCAAATATATAACGCATAAATCTTATGTAGAAAGCATACACCTTTGGTTGATGAATACATAACGTTGTTAGGGTCATATCCGAGCTAGTGATGTCCTCATCAATATATAGGTACTTCCCATCCGTGGGGTAATTGTGTTTTTAAATTACTTCTTAAATTTACATAATTTTTTTACAAATTACTTCAAAAAAGAACATGACTATTCTTTGTACAAATTACTTCAAACAAGGACATGACTAGGCAACACATGCTAGCGTGTTAGTCCAAATCAGAAACCTATCTAAGTTACATCCAAAATATTTTATATTTACTTCTAGAATCTTTTAAGTTACTTTTACCACCGATTATAATTACTTCTACATTCATATATACATTTATCTGACTATCTATAAGAACTTACAGAATGATTCCTTCTCAAGTTTGTGTAAGTTAGTTCTACATATCATTATAGTTTTATTACCCTGAATTATATTACTTTCAGCATATGTGTAACTTACTTTTAAATATGCGTGTAGTTACTTTCAAACTTTTACCTGTGCATAGATGTTTCCCCAATGACATAAAAATTACTATTTCACTGTTTCTTAAGCCTTGTAAAAATTTGGTAGATATAAAATCTAGTCGGTTTAGATCTTATTAACCATGCACAGCTTGGATAATAGTAGACAAATATGTGTAGCATAGAGCACCGACAAAAAAAAATCACATGCATAAGTTATGTATGTAAGGCAAATATTGAATTAATCGGGCATGTACCTAATTGATATGTATAGACATCACAGTATCGCACTAGCAGATAATGAATTTTGGCCATCGGACAGACGAAACTAATGTCGCACGATAACCCTAAATAGTGCGCACGCACTAATTAGATTTTGCCAAAATATACATCCATGCAGCCACCTAAGACTCAAAAAAGTCCAGTTAGGATCCCATATGCACAAGCTAGCTCAGTCAAGGCCTAAATGAACCGTACAGGCCCAAAGAAATTAAGCCTAGGTAATGACGCTACTAATGGTACTGGATTTAGTTAACTAAAATCGGACAGGTAGACTCCATAAATCACAAACTAAACTCCGTGAATAAATAAATAAATCTATGACTGTTTTCTCAATCCACACTCTGCTCGTCTCTTTGTTGAGCTGTCTTCAGCTTCTAGCTTCAGAAAAATTGGTGAAGTACCAACAAAGAGAGTTTGAGGGTTCATGGGCACATCGCAGCATGAATTTGCATGAATGATGATTGAATAATGATGGTGTCACCATTACAGAGTTGTTACATCTTCTTGTGTCAAAAATAAGGTGGTGTAAAATTAGACAGACTCCTTATCTACCTGTTAGTGGCAAACTAAAAAAGGGGGTAACAGCTGTCTCCTCTCCTCTATGTACATCAAAATACGGTATCAGCAGATGCAGGCTAGGCGGTTAAGCTCAGGTTTGGTGACGCATGCAGGCCCATCTGGTGCTACTATACTATGGCTTGCAATTGCATAAGTTCGTCGTATTTACGAGTACGCAGTTTGCTGTTCTTCGGTAATAACAACAATGTGACCAATGCACTCCATCTTTTCTTTCTTCCCATAATAAATTTGCTGGCCCCGGTCCTGCAGTTGTTGTATGATGGGTGCCTATCAGCTTTGCCACTTCTACAGCTGGACGCCAGCATCCTTTAGAGCAGCAGTCACAGAAGCAGAGGCTTCCTCCAGGGTCCTTGTCTTCTTCACTGTGTTGAATGCCTCCACGATATCACCTTCCTCCCATTCGTCAAAATCATCTACCCCAAAACCACACTCTAGCCCGGCACCAACCTAGTGAAAAAAATAAATTTTGAAGAACACATTATGAGCACTAATATCAAAATAGAGTGCGTGTGAACATAGCAAAGTAACAAAACTATATTCCTTTTTTGCTACTCGACACCACATTTAGATATGGTGGGAAAATAACTGCTCCAAAGAGTAGCGAAGAGGAATAAGAATAGCTGCTGGGTTCATGGTTATCGTATGTTACCTCCTTTACAGTTTCTTTCACCCGTCTCAATGAATCAAGTGTACCCACATAAACTTCTTTCCCTTTACGAAGAACCCGAACATTGCAGTCCTGAACAACTTTCCCTGTAGTAATCATGCAACCCGCCACCTTTCCGCTACCACTACTAAAAACAGCACGAACTTTGGCTGAACCAAGTGGTACTTCCTCCTGACAAAGAAAGATAATGATGATGGACAACCAAATATTCCAGCATCTTGATACGAGAGGTAAATACTTAAAAACACACCAAACTATCATGGTAATGGAGTAACAAGTACTCTTTTAGAAGAAGGATTTCCCAACACGGAAAGAACGTAGACCTATCAACAAGGGTATGTCCAAAGACATTTTGGGGTTCTTCCACTCAACTGGTTCATAAATGTTGAAAAGCAAATCTCTGCTTACCTCAGCAGGTTCAAGAAGTCCTTCCATAGCATTCCGCAAATCATCAATCAAATCATAGATCACCTTGTACAGCCGAATTTCCACATTTTTCTTCTTAGCATAGCTTTTAACTGATCCTGGAGCTTTGACATTAAAACCAAATATAATCCCTTCTGAAGCAACAGCCAGATCAACATCACTGACACTGACATCTCCTGGAGCTTGAAGTAGGAACCTCAAGGAGACATTTTCTTGAGGCAGCACTTGGATTGCTTGCCTAATGGCCTCAATTGAACCCTATTTGATCATTTTTTTTGGGCATATTTAGCAAATAAAGAATGAATAGTTCATATCAATAATGCACATGGTTTGCAAGAGCAGTGGATACCTGGAAATCAACTTTAAGGATGACATTAAGCTCATGTGTATCAATTCCTACTTGTTTTCCAGACGAAACAGATGCTGCAATGGATGACAGGGTGACTTTCCCTTCCCCAGCTTTCGCAGATATCCTTTCAATTCTTAGTGCTTCAGCACGTGCATTTGCCCTTTCACGTGCAACATCAAGGTTGTCAACAGACTCAAATTCATCACCAGCAAGAGGTACATTATTCAATCCAATAACCTGTCAGTACATATCATTTCTTGATAAATTCAGGATGCTTACAATAATACTGCAAATTTGAAGAACATTTAACGCTCAATGTTACTAAAGTAAAAGGCAGCAAGCTATGAAAGAAATATTTCCTTTTCAACACATCCATAAATTTTATGGTATAGCATATGTGTAACATCCATCTTCCAAAATCCGCAGTAGCCCAATCCTTCTATACAAGCAGGCCCATGTACGCATTGCACAGTACTTAATTATACTCTCATCCTCGCTTCATGTACAAGAGTTAGTCTAGAGGTGCTATGGATGGAACAATATGTAATTTCTTCATCTGAAATATGATATATTAGGAAATATTAGGAAAGGATCATGGTAAGAAAGGAAAGGAAAAACCTGCACGGCATTGGATGGCCCAGCTTTTTCAATAAGTTTTCCACCGTCATCATACATTGCACGGATCTGCAATGATAATTATGCTATGTTATACTCCAAATGAACATGGTTGCTCGTTTGTCCTTTTTTCATGCAAGACGCATTACATATTCTGGATCAAATCATATGCAACAAGTAGGAATTGAGCAAACCAACCTTTCCGAAAGCTTCACCACACACAACAATATCACCCTTGCTCAGGGTTCCATTCTGTACAACTAGGGTGGCAAGAGGTCCTTTAGCTTTGTCAAGGCATGCTTCAATAACTGTACCCTTTGCATTTCTATGAGGATTGGCCTTTAATTCTTGCAGCTTCAAATCCACAACAAAAGCACGTAAAAATAAACTCAATAGATCAGCAGAAAAAGAAGTTGCAAATTTGAAGCATACCTCAGCAACAAGCATGACAGTCTCCAATAGTTCATCAACACCCTCTCCACTAAGAGCACTTATCTGACAGACATCACAACTAAATCAGTTCAAATATGTAACAAGTTCATGGAAAGAAAAGATAACAGGTTGATATATGGCAAGGAAATTTGATGCCCAGATTGTGACAATCAACAACCTGAATCATTGGAATATCACCACCCCACATCTCTGGCATAAGTCCAATTTGGGAAAGCTCTTGCATGACCCATTCAGCATTAGTTCCTTCCTTGTCTATCTGCTTAAATAGAAGGTTACTGAAATATTGATGGATTTTTTTTTAACAGCTGTAACCAATGATGAAATGACTAGGAAATAGACCTTGTTTATGGCTATCACAATAGGGACTCCAGCTGCCTTTGCATGCGCAATTGCCTCATTTGTTTGTGGACGAACACCATCATCCGCAGCGACAACAATGATACAGATATCGGTTACCCTAGCGCCTCGAGCTCTCATTGCACCAAATGCCTATTGTGTTGAGGAATTAGCAGTTGTAATGCCACAGAGAAAATATAGTAAATATACATATATTTTGCTATACCTCATGCCCTGGAGTATCAAGAAAAACACAAGCTTGAGGGTTTCCATCAACCGGTACAAGAACCTGATAGGCACCAATTCCTTGTGTTATTCCGCCAGCCTCAGATGCCACCACCTGTAATTTACTTTATTTAGATCTGCAGGTTTATAGAAAATAGGTGTTTCCATGTTTTAATATTAATAATTACTCACTCCATTCACCAAAGCATGACATTTTATCCAATGTTGCAGAGAATAATGCAACAGTTCAATGCCAAGAAATGGACTACTTTGCCCCCACATTTACTCATTAGTCTAAAACCTTCATTCATTCCAATGCCAACCACCCAGTCAGGCAAGGCGCGGTGAAGTTCTTTACCTCGGTTGACTCAAGCGGCAGGGTGCCACATGGAACTGTGAATGTGGATGTTATTGAATACTTTGAAGAGAAAATATGTACTATTAACTCATCCTGGCACATGCACCATGGTCAAAACTAAATGAGTTTGACACATTCAACTAGCTTTATTGCTTTAATAGGGTTAATATGGGAACATTTTACCCAGAAAATCTGAGACGTTTCTATTTGAGAACAAAACCAACATCCTAAAATGTCATCTAAAAGAGAACAAAGGGAGTATTATCTAAAATCTCAAAAACACAAACAGAAGGAACATGTCAAGGAGTATTTACCTTGCTCTTGCGTATATAATCCAACAGGGTAGTCTACAAACAGAAGTAGCAGTGTCATACAAACAGTGGTTCAGAACAGTTAACAATCTGAAATTTTGATACTGGGATTAGTACCTTTCCATGATCAACATGGCCCATGATAGTCACAATAGGGGGCCTTACTTCCAACTTGTCCAAATCTTCCTCATCAAGAAATTCCTTCTTCTTTGCCATCTCTTCCACTTTCACTGGACCACTTTCCAGTACTTCGACATCATATTCCATACAAACCATCTTAACCAAATCTTTATCAAGTGTCTGAACATTGTCAAGCATAACTCCTCTCACAGATAAAAATCGCAAAATTTCTGATTCGCCAATTGCTAATTGATATGCCAATTCCTCAATTGGCATTCCTTCTTCACCAACTTCAAGGATCTCGACTCTAACTGGCTCTTCAACTTGTGAAGCCTCAAGTTGTAGCCTTGCAGCTCTACGTTTTGCCTTGCTCCATCTCCTTCCCTTGCGCACTGGAACACCGGAAATTGGTACATCTGCAGTATCCTCATCGACTAGTCCATCATCATTTGGCATTCGTCGGCGAGGACCAGCTGGTGTGCTTATTTTTTTCCGACGGTCATCCTTGACTTTAGCTGGTGGGCCTCGTACTGGCTTTACAGGTTCTATCAGTGCTGTAGCTACAACTGGATCAACTATTGGTTTATTGGAAGCAAATTTATCAATCAGGATGGGTCCTTTTTTCTCCTTTGACATATCAGCCTTGACAGGCCGACGAGGTGGTGGTGCTACAGAAGGTTTCGTTAGTAGCTGAGGTACTGGTTTTGTTGGAGCCGACATAGAAGGTTTAGCTGTAGTAGATTGATTCCTACTTTCAGAACGTGGATGATCTCTTACCACCTTATGTACAGTTGACACAGGGTTTCCCTTTCGCCAAACACTCTTAAGCGTTTTTGTCCTCCTCAAATTCACACCCTCCGCTGCTGGTGTTGCTGAACTATCAGGCTTCGATCCACCATTCTGCTTCAAACCACTGCTGTCACCATTTCCATTTCCGGAGGTTGATGCCTTGAGCTTCTCAGCCTTCTCCAACACCTCATCCAGTGACTCTCTAACCTTATCTCTATCCTCCAATGTTGACCCTGCTGGCCTCCCACCAGATGGTGATGCTGCATTTATGCTCTCCGGCGGCCCATTAGCCCGGACTGGCTTCTGCGGTGGCTTCAAAAGAAGATCTTTGTCGTCATCAGGTTTCACATTCACACTCCCTCTTGACGAGAACTGAACCCCCTTCTCTTCAATCAAATTGGTTATAACCATACATCTACACAGCCTCCCAGGCGCATACTGCCACCGCCGGATACTGTCGAACCCTGTAAACTTGATCCTTGAAGCCAAATGCGATCTCGCTGCGGCCACGGTTAGTGGGCCAGGCCTTCCGTTGGTCCCCAGGTTGGTAACAGAAGCAGGAGACGCCATCGGAACACTCTTATCTATACTCCCTTGCACTCATAAAGCTGAGAACACAGGGTGTTCGATACAGCAACCTGCAAAAGAATCCACCAGAAGATCAGATTTCGAACTCGTAATGGAACTCACTGAAACAATCAAGCAAAACATAAAAATAACATATGCACATATTTCCTAAAATATTTAATATTACGGTAAAAGTTAATTAATTTAGCATTTGGATGAATCATAAACCATGAAGGAATCATACCCAATTCTAATAATTGGCATATTTATACGAAACGGGTCGGAAAAATGGGGATTCGACCATACAAAATAATCCATGGAAATCGAGCTATCTTACGAGAAGCAATGCAATCCCGTCCGGATTTCTGGTGCCCTCAAGCAAGAGAAGCGGCGGGTGGTCACACCCGACAGAGGTTAGCCGGCGGCAGCGAGGCAGGCGGACGCGCGTGGAGGGAAGGGGAACGACTAAGCTGGATGGATATGAGGAGGATATCGCGAGGGGAGGCGGGGGCGCCCGACGGACGGAGCGGCTAGGACGGCCGGCGGGCAAGGCGAAGCGGCGCGGCCAGTTGCTCGGTCGCTCGCGAGAATGGACGACGGCGGCGGCGGCGGCGCGACTGTCGGCTTGGGAAGCAGCGGAGGCGGCTCGCGCAGGAGTGATAAGGATCGGACGGTGGCAGTTAAGAGGCAGATTCTTCTCTCTCTTTTTCTTCAAAAAAAAATAGGGGATAGCAATAAGTGGACGTTGGCTTCAAATGGTTCGTGATAAGATAGGGCGCCACGCCGTCACCCAGATACGTCACCTGGTTTCTGTTTCGTTTTTCGACTGGAGGGGAATAAAAGTGGACTGGTTTTTCTGGACAGTTTTTTTTTGTCGATATTTTTTTCCTGGACAGTTTTAATACACAATAAACTGACTTGAAAAAGCCAAATATGAGAGATCTCTGGCTAGAAAAAGCTGGAAATGAGAATTTCGAATTTAGAGGGGGATGAAAGTAGACATATTGGTATCAACCCGTGCAACGCACACTCTACATATTTTAAAAAACCAATATCAATTTAGTATTTATTAATTTATATTTTAAAATTATTAATTATTGTAAATATTTATAATTTGAAACTAAGAACGACTCAGTATTTATTAGTTTTGAATTTCAAAATTATTCAATCATAATAAGCTAATTGAGGATATAGACCACGTGCAACTTAATATTTATTGATTCTAAGTTTTGGAATTATTAAATCATGAAAAAAAATATAATTGAGACATTAGACCAAGTACAATTTTATATTTATTAATTCTAAAATTGTGAATTATTAAATTACAAAAAAACTATATTCGAGATTCCACACTGAGTACAACTCTATATTTATTAATTTTGAATTATATAATTATTAAATCATGATAAAAACTACAACTAAGAGTTTAAACCGAGTATAACTGAGTATTTATGTGTTCGAAGTCTGACACCATTTGATAGATGGAGACATGTGATTTTATCCTTTTTAATTAACGTGAAAGTTTCTAGCTTTTTTGTTAACGTGGAAATTTCTATTTTTTTATCTTTCTATAATTAATATGGGGGCTAAAATGGGTTATATCTTTAGTCTCGATTACTTATGACATGGTGGATGTGCATAACATATATTAGGATATGGATGGAGGCAATAAATGAGCTAGCCCATGGAGTTATAAATGAGCTAGCTTATACATCTCCATTTTAACAAAATTATCATCTGCTTGTTCACCTTAGCTTTTTCATGCAAATGGTTTATGAAATTCAGCCCATTATGTCTGAAAGAGGCATAAGAGAACATACAAAATGTACATAAAAATATTGCTTTATTTTGTAGCACTAACACAACCGTTGTGGCTGCCAATTACCGTCTAGCATGTACCTAATGGAAGAAATAAGATCAAATCAGTGTTGGAACAAAATTGGTCGATGCCAAAATGGGTAGAGGAACAGACACCATACGCAAAGATATTACTTATGTAGGCAACCAAATATATTCTTTGAAACAAAGGCCTGCCATTTCGCCAAAGAAAAAAAACATTTTAGCGGCTCAAGCAGCAAAAGGTATGTAAGTTGTTTGTAGCTCTTTGTTCTTACCTTGTACTGGTATCCACTTAAAGTTGCACAAATTCTTGCGAAACAAAGAAAAATGTTGATCAATTTCTTTTATTTGGCGTTCCACCAATAACAATCTATCATATATCTATGTAAAAAGACATAGGGACTTGCACCTTTTCATTTGTCATTCCAAATCCAGCTGTTCAGATGTTGTAGTCAGAATGATTATAATAAATTCAATTTTGCATATTCATAATTTAGAAATACTGCTTGGAAACTAATACCCATTATAGAAACTATATGATACCAGATAGAACTTAATATTAGTATAAAAAAAGATGGCCATCTTGAAAAATAATGAGGCATAAGAAAGGTTGCATATGGACGAACAAACATGGAATAATAGCAACAAAATATCATTTTTATTTCAAAGGAAGATCAACGCTGTCCTGAAGAACTAAAACAAACTAAAACAGTCAAAGCGATGGAAAAGTTTGGTATCAAAATTACATGAAATTCATCGTATGAGACTTACAGCTTATATGACAGTTCACTTTCTGTCTAAACACGAAGTCCAGTTTCTTATACTTGTTATAAGAAATTATCTTGCCACTCGTCAGTACCAAGCCAATGCTCACCAAAAGGACATTGCAGGTTTGTCACTTCAACATGTACAGCTAGAATTTATGAATATATATCACCAAAAAAGTTTACCTCCGAAGAAAGAAAAGTAAACTTGTATGGACTCTGCTTTCATGGGAAACACTCAGCCTTTTATTTCCTTGCTTTTATGCGCACGAACTCCCTTGAATAATTCAAAACACCAAGAACTCAAATCAAAGTAATACAATAAATGAGAAGATGTAGCATCCTGCCTCTAAAATCTGCATTAGCCCGCTCTACACGTTGAGCGAGCCCACGTTCGCATGGTACCCCACTTACACTTTTGTCCTCGCTTCGTGTAAAAGAGTTAACCTGTAGATGCCATGGTTGGAATACAAAGGCTTATAAGCAGACCCTCACTAACCTAAATGTCACAGTCCTAGATTTAATTTCAGGTAATTAGTGTTATGTCCTAATGTCATTAGAGTGCACAATTTAAATTTTTGCATTGTCACTTCTTATAAGATAAGTTTGCAATATTTTAAACCCTCAATAATTAAACCCTAAATCGGCAAAGACAAAACACTACTAAAAAGTGCATCAAATTGAACAGAAGTGTATATGGGAGATAATTTATTCAAATATTAGTTTATTTATCATGAATTAATATAATTTTCCAGAATTTATTTCATTATTTTAGACCCCATAAAAATTCAAACAATTTTCAGCCTGGGTCTTTTTTGTTGAATTTCTGTGAGCAAACCATTTTAAATTTTTGTGTGAAACTTTCAAAAATGGAACCTAGGTAGTCTGGGCTAGCTACACAAAAATCACCATATTTTTAACACCAGTTTTGCTTACTCAAATCGATTTTTAAAGAGAGAGGAAGAGAAAAATCCAGAAAAACCCCTCAAAATAAGTGTTCACCAATTTTTCTACCCAACCCTCTCTGCTATCCCTTGACCACCACGCCCTGGACCCACCTAGTAGTGACCTGGACTTGCCTAGCCCTCTGTCCAGCCAACCCACGAAGTGGTGAGCTCACCAGCCTGCTGGAAGCTCGGCTGACGCGTGTGCCATGCATGCCGCGTGTCCACGCTCTCCTCTCGCCCTATATCTCCCTCAACTGCATCGGCCGAACATCCTCTATGCCCTAGAGTGCAAAAGACCGAGAGGGAAGGGCTACCTCGACCAGCTCGTCATCGATCCCGTCGCCGGCCGAAGGAAAGTTGCCGCCGCTGTCGAACATCCCTCTGGTGAACTCTTCTTCTTTTCCACGTTCCAAGCTCTCCTCCACATGCCATAGCTCCTGCCCTAATCTGGTCCCCTATCTCACAGTCAATCGCCGGGAACGCCGCCTCGCCATCGGCACTCGAGAGCCCGCCCAGTGCGCGGCCGCGCGCAGCCGTGGCCATCGTGCCGGCGTTCCCGCCGTTCGGGCTCGTCTCTGGCCGAGCCACTGCGCCAACATCACCGCCTCACCCCCAGCAGCCAAACGCCCCAAAAATCGTGGGAAACCAAGCCCTGAGCGCTGAGATCGGCCACTGTCTTCTCCGGCTCCGGCCGAGATCCGCCGCGCCTGTTCCCACTGCATCGGTGAGCCATCTTCCGATTCCTCGCGTGAGCAGCCTCCTCGTGACCTTACTGACCTCTTGCATGGTTTAAATCGCTAGTTGGTGAGCCGAAGATAGCTATCGTCGTCGCCTTGCTGATTTTTGCCGCCGCCGGGAGTACTCCACTGTCATCGAGCCTCGGGCGAGCTCGCCCAACCTATCCCGGAGCACGGTGAGTCTCCTCATGACCCCTAGCACCTGTTCCATGATTTTCCTGGCTCGGTTTGTGGCTGCTTGGGCACATCCACGTGCAACCCGAACGCAGCCACTGCTCGAGCTCGCCGCCGGCGAGCTAATGTCCATCACCGGCGAAGTTACGAGCACCATTAGGATCGCAGGGACCTCAACTACACTTTCCCTGTTGGCCGCCACCCGTGCTGAGCCACCGTTCGCCACCGGCGCCGGCGAACAGAGCCGGCGGCCTAGCCAGCCTACGCCTCCCCTGTTTTGTGCCGTCGACAGGTGGGCCCGGGCTGGGGGAAAAGCGAAAAGAAGAAAGAATTAGGAAAATGATTAAGGAATTTAATTTATAATAGAAAAATGGTCAAACTTTGAAAATCCATAACTATTTCATTTTAACTCCTTTTTAAGTGAAACCAATTTTGTTAGTTCTGTAAATTTGTAAACTTTAATACTGCGAAATAAAATAGGACCACTTCTGTACAGAAAATGTCTATAAAATAATGTGAAGCAAAAATAACTTATTTTGTGCCCAAGAACTTTGTAAATTTTTAGAAGATTCATCCTAACTGCTAAAAATATGAAACCACTTTTGTTTAACTCAGAAAATTGTAACCTTTGCTGTGGATCAATTGTTTTTGACAAAACTACCTCCCAAAATAGGCCTAAGTAATTTCTAACCCTTCTTTTTGACAAACTTGAGAAATTCATATCTAAATCTTTTTGAATCAAATTTCAGTGAACCAAGTTTTGTTGGAACCAATAGGCTATGCTCTGTTATATAAAAAAAATACATGCCTTCTTGAGATCTTAATAGAAAATGTCAATCAAATATAATAACTTAAGGTTACAATATAAATAACTACAAAACTGCCATTTTCAGCCTTTTTATCTTGTTATTTTTGTAACTCTTAAACCGTAAAAGATTTTGAAATGATTCTTTCACTAAAATTCACTTTAAAATGTTAAATACCTACTGTATTTATCTCAGAATTAATTGATCATGTTGCATAGACATATTTAATTGATTCTTATTTGCATATTCGCTTTTTATCGGTAGATTCAGACAATTCGGAGTACGTGGAGCAAGAACCTGAGGTTGAGTGTGACTTCGTGCAGCAGCAAGGCAAGTATCTAAGCATATTGAACTTATATCTTCAATAAATTGATTTGTTTGCACAAAACAATACCTATATGCATGTTTCAGTCCATTTAAAATGGAAAAAACGGGTAGAGTCAATATTGCCCAATTGTATGCATTTCCATTCCTTGGTTGTTGATTCCATATTTTTACCTTGTCACCTCTGGTTAAGGACTTTGGGATACTTTTATTTTATCGAATGCTTAGCCATGCTTATTTCTAGACTTAGAAAAATTCGATAGATGGAGCTATCGGTTCAAAACTAGTTTAATACGAATGGATGGGTTAAAATCTGAAAAGAATAACTTCTGATTTATAATTGAGAATATATTTGACTTGGATGGATGATAGGGCGATGACGGGATGGTGTTTCCCCGATGCACGTAGCTCCATCTAGGTCGTTAAGGACCGAACATGTTGACGTCTATTCAAGCACCCTACGTACTTCCACACGTCGAGAGTGGGACGGCTTAACTTAGTAGCACAGGAGGCTGTGGCCATCTACACCCGTCCGTCAGTCGTGAGGATGGTTTTTCCTTTGGAGGGCCTCGTGCGCGCCTGGTTTTGGCCGGAGGTGTCTCCCATGACGGTGAGCCCGCCTTAGTCACCTGTGTGTGTGGCTAAGTCGTCGGGGGCCCAGACGTGGTTTAGGTGGTTGGAGCTAAGCGTGGAAAAGGTTTTGTTCTGATCTCTAGTCCGCACTCAATGTGTAGAGTGTGGGTACCGATGGGTACGGATCAAACTAGAGTGTAGCCTTTTGACTTCTATCACATCGTGTGGGTAAAGATGTACACCTCTGATCAGAGTAAGAACTATTCAAATAGCCGTGTCCACGGTTACAGGACGACCGCTTGATGTGTTAGTCAGTCTATGTTAGCATCCAACTTGGGATATGTGGTTATGGGATATGTGGTTATATCATGACTTAGGATAGTCATAGATGGATGGGTTTATATGAGAGGCTTTGGTGTTAAATATAGCTTGGTTTTAGCCATGAAAGATGGTATGTTTGTGTAGCATATTTGTTTGGGCAATGGTGGCCCATTGTTGATGCTAGAGCATGAGATTATGCTCTTTTTCACTTCTTTTTCAGAATATATTACTTGCTGTCATAAAATTTTATATTGCTATTTTTCGCAAATGCTTATAGTTTCAAGGTATTACTTTGCTCAATAAACTTAGCTTTATGCAAAACCAGATCAACATAGCCATATTCATTGATGTAAAGACCAGCATTACTCCTTTGTGCTATTAATATTATGTAAGTCTAGCTGAGTACCATTCGTACTCACGCTGCATACTTTTCAGGTGAGGATAACGACGATGTTGGTGTGGTCTACTGTTATCCCGCCGAGGGTGGCGAGGATAATGTGTAGTTGAAGTTGAGCTCTACCCCCAGTTGGTTGCCTTGTGGGTCTGGATGGCACCACTGGTTTTTATTCTTTATGTTTATATTTCCGCTGCTATCTTTTGTGCTACTCTGTGATGAATTAGGGTGTGCGAACCCTCTATGTAATATATATATAACCCTGCTACATTTTTATCCATAATTAGAGTACTTGTGATGTTTATCAATTGCTTGCGATGAAAGTGTGAGGCTAGTCGCTTTCCTGGGGACTAGCTGAACATGAGTATGGGTTGTGTATAATTGAGATAGTTGGGGGATAGCTATTGTGGTTCGAGTCCTCTAGAGTACGTATCGTGTTTGGTCGCCACCATCGAGTGGCTTGATGGGCGTCTGACGGAGAGGACTGGCAAGCTATCCTTATGATTATCTCTTTTGTACACTTCTCGGCATTTCGGTTATTATATTGGAAGGGGTCAACCGTGATCATGGACCCATTGAGGTCGAGTGGCTATTATGCGTGTATGGATCCCACTCGTCCAACAATATGTGGTGGTTGCGTTGGGCACTGGACAATATAATACTCAGGGTGTCCATACTAAACTTCCAAGGTGGTACTAAACCACCACCATACAACCACTTCTAGGCCACTTGGCCCTAAAGCACACATTATAGGCTTCAAATGGCCTAGGGTTTTACATTCACCCCCCTAAGAGCTACTCACCTTTACATGGCAGAGGCCTAGAACTTTCCCCTTGGTGTCGTATGCCCTCTACGGGCCCATACGAACAACGAAGGTTTATGCTCTGATACCACTGTAACACCCTGTCTCCAAAATCCGCATTGGTCCGCTTTACATATTGAGTGAGCCCACATTCACATGGTACCCACCTAAACTTTCAAGATGGTACTAAACCACGACCACACAACCACTTCTAGGCCACTTAGGACCTAAACCACATACTATAGGCTTTAAATGGGTTGGGGTGTTACAGAAGATGGCAATGCTTGCCTTGATTTTGCAGACACAGTCGCCAGATGATGTTGATAAGAGAAAGCTAGTATCCTGCAGACACGTACTGTCAATCTGTCACACACCAACACCATGTGAAGTTAATTAATAACCATAGTTGGTAGTTGTTGTTACACCCCATGGGCATGTCATCAAGCACTTGGCATGCAATATTGTAGAAGGTAGACTGCTCGGTTATATATGAATATACGAGGGCAAGTCGAATCCACAAATAATCAACAAAATGCTCGGTTGGATGGAGTAACAGCAAAGAAATTTAACCCAAAGCAACATAATAATATAACCTATCATCTATATACTAATATAGAAAACAGCAAACCAACGCAAACAGGAAGAACAGGGAGCAAAGCATACATTGAGACTCCTGGATGACGCTATCCGTCAAAGCACGTCGATCGCCATTGATAGGATCAAAGAAGAGAGTGAGAGGGGAGGGAAAATCGTTGTCGGTGGCAGTGAAGGCAGGCCGCATAGACGACGGAAGATGAAGACGATGTGGAGGCCGGCTCACGCTGGCGCACCAGGGCAAACTCGTCTTTATTGAATTTCTCTCTCATTTTTTCACAGAAATTATAAAATAATAACCACAGCAAATTACACGATTTTGCGCTGTCCCCCTAGCCAATTATACGAATTTTGGATGTCCTGTAGCAAATGTTGCCTTTTCTTAACATGCCCTACAACTCGCGAAAAATATAAGTTCGCAACAAATGGTGTTAAATCATTCTCATATTTACAAAAGTACCTTTAAAGGAGTTTGGAGCGTTTTCTTAACGTGCCATAAAACTCGCGAAAAATATAAGTTTGCAACAAACAGTGTCAAATCACTCCAATATGCCCAAAAGTACATTTAAAGGAGCTTGGAGTGTTTTCTTAACTTGCCATACAACTCGCGAAAAATATAAGTTTATAACAAATGGTGTCAAATCACTCCAATATGCCCAAAAGTTCCATCAGAGCGGTTTGCAGCGTTTTCTTAACATGTCCTACAACTCGCGAAAAATATTAGTTCGCAACAAATGATGTCTAATCACTCCCAAATGCCCAAAAGTTCTGTTAAAGAGGTTTGGAGCGTTCTGTTTACATGCCAGGCAACTCGTGAAAAATATAAGTTCGCAACAAATAGTGTCAAATCACTCCCATATGCCCAAAAGTTCATTTAGAGAGGTTAGGTGCGTTTTCTTAACATGCCTTACAACTGGAGAAAATTATAAGTTCGCAACAAATAGTGTCAAATTACTCTCGTATGTCCAAAAGTTCCGTTAGAGAGGTTTGGAGTGTTTTGTTAACATGCCAGACAATTCGCGAAAAATATAAGTTTACAAAACATGGTGTCTTATCACTCCCATATTTACAAAAGTACCTACGTGTCTTACAACTCGTGAAAAAATAAGTTCGCAACAAACAATGTCAAATCACTCCAATATGCCCAAAAGTACCTTTAAAGGAGTTTGGAGCATTTTCTTAACATCCTATACAACTCGTGAAAAATATAAATTCACAACAAATATTGTCAAATCACTCCTATATTTACAAAAGTACCTTTAAAGGTGTTTGGAGTGTTTTCTTGACGTGCTATATAACTCGTAAAAAATATAAGTCCACAACAAATAGTGTCTTTTCACTCCCATATTTACAAAAGTACATTTATGGGAGTTTGGAGCGTTTTCTTAAACTGCCCTACAACTCGCGAAATATATAAGTTTGTAACAAATGGTGTCTTATCACTCCCATATTTACAAAAGTACCTTTAAAAAAGTTTAGAGCGTTTTCTTGACGTGCTATACAACTCGTGAAACATATAAGTTCGCAACAAATGTTATCTTATCACTCCCATATTTACAAAAGTAACTTTGAAGGAGTTTGGATCGTTTTCTTAACATGCCATACAATTCACGATTAATATAAGTTCGCAACAAATGGTATCAAATCACACCCATATGCCCAAAAGTTCCGTTAGAGAGGTTTGGAACGTCTTGTTAACATGCCAGACAACTTGTAAAAAATATAAGTTCACAACAAATGGTGTCATATCACTTCCATATGCCCAAAAGTTCCTTTAGAAAGGTTAGGTGCGTTTTCTTAACTTGCCAGACAACTCGCAAAAAATATAAGTTCACAATAATTGGTGTCAAATCACTCCATTTGCCCAAAAGTTTCTTTAGAAAGGTATGGAGCTTTTTTTTAACATGCCAGATAACTCACGAAAATTATAAGTTCATAATTAATGGTGTCAAATCACTTTAATATGCCCAAAAGTTCTTTTACAGAGGTTTGGAGCGTTTTCTTGACATGTCCTACAACTCGCGAAAAAGATAAGTTCGTAACAAATGGTATCTTATCACTACCATATTTATAAAAGTACCTTTAAAGGAGTTTGGAGCATTTTCTTAACATGCCATATAAGTCGCGAAAAATGTAAGTTGGCAACAAATGATGTCTTATCACTCCCATATTTAGAAAAGTACCTTTAAAGGAGTTTGGAGCGTTTTCTTAACATGGCATACAACTTGCGATTAATATAAATTCGTAATAAATGGTGTCAAATCACTCCCACATGCCCAAAAGTTCCGTTAGAGAGGTTTGGAGCATTTTGTTGACATGCTTGAAACCTCGCGAAAAAATATGTTCGCAACAAATGGTGTCACATCACTCCCATATACCCAAAAATTTCTTTAGAGAGGTTAGGTGCCTTTTCTTAACATGCCCTATATCTCGCGAAAAATGTAAGTTCGTAACAAATGATGTCAAATCATTTCCATATGCCCAAAACTTCCGTCAGAGAGGTTTGAACAGTTTTGTTAACATGCCAGACAACTCACGAAAAATATAAGTCTGCAACAAATGGTGTCTTATCATTTTCCATATTTACAAAAGTACCTTTAAAGATGTTTGAAGTGTTTTCCTAACATGTCGTACAACTCATGAAAAATATAAGTTCGCAACAAATGGTGTCAAATCACTCCCATATGTCCAAAAGTTCCGTTAGAGAGGTTTGCAGTGTTTTGTTAACATGTCAAACAACTCACAAAAAGTATAAGTTCGTAACAAATGGTGCCACATCACTCCCTTATGCCCAAAAGTTCCTTTAGAGAGGTCAGGTGCATTTTCTTAACATGCCCTACAACTCACGATAAATATAAGTTTACAACAAATGGTGTCAAATCACTCCCATATGCCCAAAAGTTCCGTTAGAGAGGTTTGGAGCATTTTGTTAACATGCCAGAAACTCGCGAAAAAGGTAAGTTCGCAACAAATGGTGTCTTATCACTGCCATATTTACAAATACCTTTAAAGGACTTTGGAGCGTTTTCTTAACGTGCCATACAACTCGAAAAAATATAAGTTCGCAACAAATGGTGTCTTATCACTCCCATATTTACAAAAGTATCTTTAAAGAAGTTTGGAGCGTTCTCTTAACTTGCCATACAACTCACGACTAATATAAGTTCACAACAAATGGTGTCAAATCACACCCATATGCCCAAAAGTTCCATTAGAGAGGTTTGGAGCATTTTGTTGGCATGCTAGACAACTTGCGAAAAGTATAAGTTTGGAACAAACGGTGTCACATCACTCCTATATGCCCAAAAGTTCCTTTATAGAGGTTAGGTGTGTTTTTCTTAACATGCCCTACAACTCGCGAATAATATAAGTTCGCAACAAATGGTGTGAAATCATTTTCATATGCCCAAAAGTCCTGAATTTTGGTTTCACCTCTGCAAAGGGTAAGTACTCTTAC
Organism: Oryza meyeriana var. granulata; assembly: GCA_003991445.1. Taxonomy (NCBI): domain Eukaryota; kingdom Viridiplantae; phylum Streptophyta; class Magnoliopsida; order Poales; family Poaceae; genus Oryza; species Oryza meyeriana. The sequence continues at coordinate 36,712 of RYFJ01000988.1, forward strand.
ACCATAGAAGTTCAATTTTCAAGTAGGAATCGATTGAATCGATGGTTGCGAAAAAAATTTTATTTCTCGAATGTAGGCTGAAACTGTATTTTTTCAAATATGGTATTAATCTGTTGGGATTCGGGTGAAGTGGTCTAAATAAAAGTTTTAGGCCTTGTCTTTATCTTTCTAACGCCACTGGTTTCGTTTGATTCTGATAAACAGTTTAGGAGAAACACTAAAAACAGTACTGCTGACCGGGTCCAAATTCAGGACAGCAATTTGTTTTCTTTAGTCTGGGCCTGATAGAGGCAAAATATGGTTTTGTTCTTGAAATTAAAGTTGTAAATAATTTTCTTTAGATGTTCGAAGTGTTATTATTTGCTACTTTTCGTTAGGTGCTTTGTGAATTATGCATAAAACAGTGAAGGGACCGGTATATATAGTTTAATATGGGTCGATGGGAAAATAGAAAATCTATGCTTTGGTGTTTGTAAATGTTCTAAGTATCAATGGTTAATCACATATAGAGGTTTACTTGTAGGTTTTCTCCACAGGTGTGGAGGGTTCCAACGTGGGAGGTGTTGAGCCGGGTTGTCGCCGGAGCTAAGGCAAGTGCATGACGAACTTGTGTGTTGTGATCAATGGATATATTTATTCTATTTACTTTACTTTCATTATATCATTATTATTCATACTATAAATCACGTTATGTTATGTTCATGATTCTCTATTCCGGTTTTATTCAAATACCATGCATAGGCATGAAGTGTTATATTTGGTTCTTTATTCATGATCCTAGTAGTAAGCGCTGGCCTCGCTTACTCAGCTTACCAGTAATGCTAAAGGATGTCCATGTCTGACCGGGAGGGGAACTGCTATTTGTTGACTTCTTGATTTCCAATAACAAAAGAAAAAAAGGTGTCAGATGGTTTCTTATTGCAAATGAGAGATATGTATTTTTTTTAGTTTCATAATGTACTTGCTGAGTATTCTTTACTCATTCTTGTGTTTTATTTGGTTTATAGGTACAAAATGACATGGCCATGCATGGGATGGGAGTAGCACCCTCTATTTCACCTTTTATTGCACACTTTTAAACTATGGCTCTAGTTTCACAATCTTGCTTAGCATCTGTCATCGATTAAACCTGTAACGGTCATTTAATGCTGTGGTCATCAAATGCATGGTCTTGTGGTATTGATGGTGGTTTGGAACATATGGATGTTAATGTTATTGGTTTGTTTTATAACTGCCTGTCATGGATGTCCATATTTACTGGGGAGATTCTGCCGAAATTTCTAATAATATTACGAGCTAGTGGTTTGGGGTGTGTTAGGATGGGTTTCTTGGGTTTTTCCTTGCATTTACGCTTGTGCTACATATAGAAGTATAACATTGTGTTTCTTTGTTACTATTGGCAAACCAATTGTTAAACTCATGGCATTTATTGTTTTGATTGATGTAGCTATGCCTCCTAGAGTGAGTGCTCGGTTAGCTTACCGAGGCCATGGTAGAGGTCGCTGTAGAGGTCATCATCATGGAGAGGTGGATGCGGAGGTGATGGCTGATGAAAATCAGGAAAATAAAGAGATTGGGAACAACTCTGTTGATGAGTCCCAAGTTCCTAGCTGTGGAGGCCGTGGTAGGGGCCATGGTAGAGGTCGTGGTAGCGGTCGCCATAATCAAGCAGCACCATCGAACCAGGTGGAGAATGAGGATAAGGGTGCTCAAGAGGATGATGACCATTCTGTTGCTGAATCTGAGGCTGCTCATGCTGCTAGAGCTGTTCGGGGGATGACCCTTACTAGGTGGACGTCCATGCGGTTAGACACATTTGATGGGACAGGGACTCCGGTTAATGCTGTTGATTGGCTACGCAAGATGGAGAAGTAAATGAAGGGATCTAGGATGACTCTTGAGGAGAAGGTTACTTTCATGCCTTTTCAATTGACTGGCCAGGCGGATATCTGGTGGGAGGGTGTTGTTGAAGCTTGGAACCCTGCTCGTGGTGCTATTACTTGGGAGGGGTTTCTTCAGCAGTTCAGGGGCAAGTATTATCCAGAATCTTTTAGGGATAGGATGAGTGATGAGCTGAACCATATCTAGCAGGGAAGCAAGACCGTGGATCAGTATGAGCGGGAGTTCAGCAACATTGTACGCTTTGTGCCTACTATGGCAAGTGATGAGCGTGAGAAGGCTAGAAGGTTCATTCGAGGGCTCAATGCACAATATAGAGAGGTGATGGGGAGAAAACCGTCTACTGTCTACCTCAATGTGGTTGAGGAGGCTAGAGGGATTGAGGTCGAGCTCCAAATTACCGCTGCACAAAAGAACCGTTCTGGGAATGCCGCTGGTGGTTACTAGAAGAGAGTCCATCAGGAAGGAGGCGAGAACTCACAACGACCACCATTCAAGAAGTACCAGCAGAATCAACTCAATCAGCCTTCATCCAAACCTTGGCAATTAGGATCTTGGTCTTATTCAGCTACTCGTCCTGCAGAGTCTCAGATGCTTTGCCTAGCACCAGGGCAAGGAAGGGTTGATTTGCTTCAAGTGAGGAAAGAACCACAATTCTTGTGAGTGTATATTTATTGGGACATGTCATGGGTGCGGCAAGGCTGGACACATGGAGCTAGGATGTATGTAAGCGTAACCCAAATTCTATCATCAAGTGGTAGAAGCCTAGTTCTTATTTAGCAAGTTCTTCGGTAGCCAGTTCTCCACGAGGTCTAGGTTCAGCCCCTAGTGTCCATCAGGGTGCCGTTCAGACGATGACAACTCCAATACCCTACCAGCAGTTCACACATCATTACTGTCACACCCGGAATTTCCATCCAAACTTCAAGTGCTTTATTGTGTGTAAGTCCTTGTCTAGGAATCAACCGAGGCATACATATGACGAAGTTGGTAACAAAGTAATTGTTTACATAACGACTGTATTTATTACAGAGGCGAATGGCACATCTCAAAATAACAAAGTCTAAGCAGCGGAATAACTACGGACGACGCGACAACTCCTACTCCACACGCACTTGACCAGGCTCCCACTTAGTCCTCCAAGAAGTCCTCCTCGCTGTAGCACTCCTCTGATGATGATTGTTGATTGCAAGGTGAGTACATAAAATACTCCGTAAGCCACATAGCAAATATGGAAGTACACAGATATCCAATGAATAGCATAATATGGCTCAAGTTCCATAAATAGCATTTAATAAAGCATTTAAGAGAGAGCATTAAAATAGTAAACATTAAACAATATTAACCAACACTATACCGCTCTCCAAAGCGATATAGGGCCAACCATTCTAACCTGGAGCTAACCATATTCCACCATTTCTTATTCAATTAAGATAGTGTAGGATTAATCACAGAAAACGTTGCTAGGCCCGCCCATTAACCGCGAGCACGGTTATATGAATAGTTTTACTCTGGCTAGAGGTGTACTAATTTATTCACAAGAGATAACTCCACAACACATCACTGTGTACCTTAATATCACCACGGTATCTCAGAAAGGAGTTGTGACAGGATTATCCATGTAACTCACACAATAGGAGAGCCTCCCGCCAAGCCTCCGGTCTCCGGTAGAAGTGATCAAGTGCCTTCCCACGAGATGGCTCGACGCCCGAACTCATGGATTTATTGACAACTACCATGTGTGGACTTGTATCAGCCACAAACCAAGCCCTGGTGCCTCCTATTGAACTCAGCACACTTCAAATCCTGCTATTACCTATTCTAGCTTGTGGTTAGCACGAGTCTTGCTTCGCAACAAGTAGTCCGTGAATCGATACTTAAGTATCATGAGCACCGCTAGCAACAATCACAACCCTGGTACTCACAACTCACCTTTTAATCAAATTTTAGTAGACCGTTAAGTTATCCTCACACGACCACAGTCGTGAACTGAATCATCATTTCATGTGAATTAAATATTGTAATCAAGGTTTGAATTATAGCCCATAAGTTATTCTACAGTTTTCTAGGCATGGCTAAGCAGGATCCTAGAATTATTCTAGCTAACCAATACTTAAAGCTAGCTAGTCACCTTACCCCCATAGGTTCGAAGATAGGTAATCAACTCAATACGGCCATAACCAAGGATATAGGCTTCCCTTCCAAATGACATTATAAAAATAAATGCATAGTTAAAGGAAAAGATAGCTAAAAACATAGGTACAATATGCTCAAAGGTGTTGAGGAATCTGTGTGATTTGCCTTGGTGCTCTGCACACGCTTCCAAACTTTCCTCGAGAAATCCCGACTCTTCCGGAATGTTGGTGGCTAAAGGCAATAAACAAAAACGAGCAAAACAGTACATAAGCACACATCAACAGTACAATATTATATTTTTGGTGGATAGATCTTGATTTTTAAAGAATTTTGTAAGTTGAATCACCCTAAACGGAGTTCGGATGAATTAGTTATGACTTTTAGAATTTTTAATCCTTTTAAAGCTTATTCAAAAAGATTAAACCGATTTATTACGTCATTTATGATTTATTTTAATACTGAAAAAAGGGATTATGGCGTCAGCACTGGATCAGGGGTGTGGCTAACAACCAGGGCCCATAAGTGAGAAAGGAGGGGCTCGGTCCACGGTAGACCAAGTCCACCGAGCTGGTTCACTGGGAAACAACAGTCCATATTAGATCGGAGGAGATCGGATGGTCCAGATTTGATCTCGGGTTTATGGTGGATTTTGGATGGTCGAGATTCAACGGAGGATAGATCGGATGACTGGGACTTAACCAACCCGATCCGACGGCTGGGATCCATCCCGATCGGATTGGACCCACGGGGCCGAGGTGGCGCTGATCTAGCACCGACGTGGCATTGACGTCGGCGACCGGCAACAGTGGTGGCGAATGATGGTCGACGGCGATCGGTGGCGCAGCAGAGCTCGACAACAGCACAGATGGATAGAAGGGACTACGTCGATGCTTACCGAGGCAAAAACGACGACGAATGGTGACGGGAACGACCGGCGGTGAGCTTCAAGTGGCGGAGATGTTCGGGTTGTCGGCGGTGACGCTGCTCCGTCAGTCTTTGGCGGCTGTGAAGGGCTGGACGGGGTCCTCCTCGGTCCTATGGTCCTGACAGCGGTGATGGCAAGCACCGGTGGCGGCTAAAGCGGCGGCAGAGCTTGGCTGGAAGGCAGCGACGGCGGCGGATTGGATTGGCACGGTGCTAGGGCGATAGGGGCTTTGGCAAGCTCGGTTGATGGTGGAAGGGGATAGAGGGAGGCATGGGGATGCTATTTATAGCGGCGGGGAGGAGAGATCGGCTCGGGTTCGGTTGCGGTGGTGGATTAGGTCTTCTCCCGGAGTCCCGAAGCTCTAGGAGCTCGATTTGGAGTCGATGCCGTTGGTTTTTCGCCGTGATTCTTGGGGGAAAAGGATGAGGAGGTTGAGGGGATCAAAACCCCTCAACTAATTTGGGGATAACCCGATCAGAGTGAGCGGATTGGAGCGGGACTCGCGGCGGCTGCGTTGGGCTGGAACAGGAGCTCAATGACCCGAGGTCGGAGACGAACCCGACAAGTGGGGTCCACCTGTCGACGAGCGTGGGGATGCGCGGGCGGCCGTAGGTCGTGGGCAGCACAGCACGCGCGAGAGAGGGGATAGCACAGGGATGGGCTGAAATCGGCCCTGGTGCAGGTAAGGGTTTCTATTTTGTTTTTCCATTACTTAATTGCTGAAATGCTTGTTCTAATTATTAAAAATACTTTCCTTGCTCAAATAAATCCCTAAAAATTCTAGGAGATAAATAATTAAGCAAAGTATTTTCTAAAATTATCTCCAAGCCAACTTTTGTTAGTAATTTTCTCATTTTTTATTATTTGCACTCCTTGAGGCTTTTATAATATTTTCTAAAAATTCCTTTTTACCCATAATTATTTTAATTTAGTAATTTCAAGGTGTTATAAACCTATCCCCCTTAAACAGAATCCTATCCCGAGATTCGGAAGATCAGGCGAAGAGGTGCGGGTGAGCGGACTTCAATTCATCTTCGCGTTCCCATGTTAGTTCCTCTTCCGAGTGATTGCTCCACTGTACTTTACAAAACCTTATCACCCAGTTCCGGGTGTTCCTCTCACTGGTCTCCAAGATACGGATAGGCTTCTCGACATATGTTAGGTCTTCATGCATCTCTATTTGTTCCAGATCAGCTTCTTCGGTTGGCACTTGTAGCACTTCTTCAACTGAGACACATGGAAAATATCGTGTACTCCCGCCAAGGTGGGAGGCAACTCTAACTGATAGGCAACTTCTCCTTTTCATCCCAATATCTTGTACAGTCCCACATAACGTGGTGCCAACTTTCCTTTCGTCTGGAACCGGTGAACTCCTTGAAGTGGCGTGACTCGTAAGTACACATAATCACCTTCCTCAAAACTGAGGCATCTCCTACGATTGTCCGCATAACTCTTCTAACGTGATTGAGCTACTCGTAGGCATTTCTGTATAATTTTAACCTTCTCTTCTGCTTCTCGTAAAATATCCGTCCCATACACTTGTTGTTCTCTAGTTTAATCCCAAAGTAGGGGTGTGCGGCACTTCCGTCCGTATAAAGCCTCAAACAGAGCCATCTTGGGACTTGCTTGGTAACTGTTGTTGTAAGAGAACTCAGCATACGATAGGCTCTTGTTCCAACTTCCACCGAAGTCTATGGCACAAGTCCTCAGCATGTCTTCTAAGATCTAATTAACCCGCTCGGTCTGACCATCTGTTTGCGGGTGGTATGCGGTACTGAAGTTTAACCACATACCCATCTCCTCTTAGAGTCTCTGCCAAAACTTGGAAGTAAATTGGCTTCCTCTGTCTGACACGATCTTGCATGGCACACCATGCAAACACACAATCCAGGCCATGTACAATTCGGCCAACTTGCTACCGGAGTAGGTTGTCTTGACCGGTATGAAGTGAGCTACCTTAGTGAGTCTATCCACCACTACCCATATGGAGTTGAATCCTGATGCGGTCCTTGGTAATCCGGTGATGAAATCCAGCCCCACCTCTTCCCACTTCCATTCGGGAACCTTGAGGGGTTGTAGTAATCCTGCAGGTCTCTGATGCTTGGCTTTCACCTGTTAGCATACATCACAAACTGCCACATATTCAGCTATTTCCCGTTGCATACTAGACCACCAGAACTTCTTCTTGAGGTCTTGATACATTTTGGTGCTGCCATGATGGATTGAGTACTGAGTACCATGGGCTTCATCCAAGATTAGCTTCTTCAATTCCTCTTTATCTAGTACACAGATCCGTTCCCCAAACCATACCGTACTCTGCTCATCTTTTAGGAACCCACTGGCTTTACCCTTTTTCATATTTTTATTGATCTCCATAATATCTGGGTTGTTTCTCTAAGCTTCTTGGACCTGATCCATTAGAGTAGGTTGTGCTTCCAACGCTGCCACATATCCTTGACTGATTAATCCTAGATTTAACTGTTCAAACTCTTCACACAAATTCCGAAGGTAGCTATTGGCCTTCCGTGGCGTTGCAGTAACTCTTCCGACTAAGGGCATCAGCCACCACATTGGCTTTCCCTGGATGATAATAGATTCCGATATCGTAATCCTTGATTAGCTCCAACCATCTCCGTTGTCAAAGATTCAGATCTGGCTAGGTGAAGATATACTTTAGACTCTTGTGATCCATGTAGACTTCACTACGGTTGCCAATGAGATAGTGTCTCCAAATCTTTAAAGCATGCACTACAGCTGCAAGTTCCAAATCATGGGTGGGATAATTATTCTCATGGGGTCATAACTACAGTGAAGTGTACACCACCACTCTTTTTTCTTGCATCAGCACACATCCCAAACCCTACCGAGATGCATCACAGTAAACTTGAAACCCTTTCATGGGATCTGGCATGATCAACACAGCGTAGATACTAACTTCTTCTTCAACTCTTGAAAACTCTGCTCACACTCTAGAGTCCATGAAAATTTCACATCCTTCTAGAGTAGACGAGTCATGGGCTTCGCAATTCTAGAGAAGTTCTCTATGAACCGGCAATAGTATCTCGCCAATCTTAAGAAACTCCGAATCTCCGTAACTATTTGCGGCTGCTGCCACTTGGTCACTGACTCCACATTGTTTGGGTCTACCGCAATTCCTCCTGCGGTAAAGACATGTCATAGAAACTTCACCTCCAGAAGCCAAAACTCACACTTGTTGAACTTGGCATACAACTGATGCTACTGAAGGGTCTTCAGAACTATACGAAGATGCTGCTCATGTTCTTCCTTAGTCTTGGAATAGATGAGGATATCATCGATGAAAACTACCACAAACTTATCCAGTTACTCCATGAACACCTTGTTAATCAAGTTCATGAAGAAGGTAGAGGCATTTGTCAATCCAAAAGATATGACGGTGCACTCGTATAACCCATACTGAGTGGTAAAAGCGGTCTTGGGAATGTCTTCCTCCCGGATTCTCAACTGATGATAATTGGAGCGAAGATCTATCTTGGAGAACATTGTGGCTCCTTTCAACTGATCAAACAGATCATCGATTCTAGGTAGAGGGTACTTGTTTTTGATAGTGACTTTGTTGAGTGTACGATAATCCACGCACATCCTTTGGGTTCCATCTTTCTTTTCCACAAAATGACCGGTGCTCCCCAAGGCGACATACTAGGTATGATATAACCTTTTGCAAGCAACTCCTCCACTTGCTTCTTCACTTTTGCTAACTCATTTGTTCCCATCCTATACGGTCTCTTGTGGATAGGGGCAGTACCTAGGGCTACGTCTATTATGAACTCAATGTCTCTCTTGGGTGGCATCCCAGGTAGATAATCAAGAAAAACATCAGGATAATCCCGCACAACAGGGATTTCTATTATGGCGGCCTGGTTCAAAGATGCTGAAGAAGGAAAGGCAGAAAGGGCACAAAATATCACTTTCCTCTCGAAGTTAGGGGTTAGGGTCATTGTTCTAGTGGCACAATCATTAATACCGTTGTGCCGGGTTAACCAGTCCATCCTTTGGATGACATCTATCTCTTCCGACCTTATCAGAATCAAATTGGCTAGAAAAGGGGTGCCCTGAATCTCTAAGGTCACAGAGGGGCTAAACTGAGTAGTATGCATTTGATTCCCCAGTGTGTTAACCATGATAGACTTATCCAACTTCCCTATCTAAAACCCATGTTTTCTTGCAGAACCCCTTGACATAAAAGAATGTGTAGCACCCGAATCGAATAAGACTGTTGCAGCAATTAAGTTAACAGGGAATTTACCCAGGACGACATCTGGTGTAGTCTGGGCTTCGTCTGCAGTGACGTAGTTCACTCTGGCTTGACCACGTTGCCGGTGGTCTGTCCTGGTACGGCTGGCTTGAGGCGATTGGGCTTCGGGCACTGGGAAGCATAATGTCCAGGTTCTCCATAGTTATAGCAATTCAATGTCTTCCCTCCAGCCTCCTTCTTGACTGGCTGGTTCGGTGCAGGGGCAATAGCTAGCCGAGGAGGAGGATGGCTTGCCCCAACATTGCCGCCAGTATTGTTGTTGTAGAACTGGCACTACGGGCGTGGTGCTGAAGAGGATCCTCCCTGCTGAGTCTAAGGAGGTCCCATCATACGTGGTCTCTGGTTGCTAGATTGTTGAGCTCGGAAACTGGCGATCTTGTGCTTCCTTTGCTCCATCCGATTGTGTTTGTCCTCCTGACCGATGGCCTTGTTCACCAGCTTCTAGAAATCTGCATAGTCGCCGGAGATCAGTGGAACGGAAAGCTCATCATTTAGTCCGTCTAGGAACTTCTCTTGCCTTTCTGAGTCTGTCACACCCTGAAAATCGCCTTAATTAAACATTATTTTTGGGTAATGGAAATACGAGAATACAATAGAAAAATTGGTTGTGAAAGAGTTTGAATAAAATTTGGAAATTTCCAATATTAAAAATCCCAAATTGAAATTTAAATAAATGCTTGGATGCTTTTATATTCCTAGGGTTTTGTTGGAATATTTTAAGCATTTAAGTATTTATAATAATAAATTCTTCGTGTTTCGTGGTGGTTTTTGCCTCTGGTAAATTCCACACGATTTAATAAACGCTTTGAAATTTTCTCGGATTTTTCGGAGCTCCATAATTAATTTTAATGCTATAAAGATCATTTCAGTAATTAAATAAATATAACATAAAATCTCTTTCTTTTTCCCTGTTCGGGTCGTTCCTGATTCAGTCCTTTGAAGTCTCCTCGTTCAAATCGAACTCTAGTTCTCTTCTTGTTTTAGGGTTTGGTGTCATTCTATCGAAACCCTAAAGTCTCCTCTAAAACTCTAAGTCCGGAGCTCTCGAATTTATCCTAGTTCGAAACCCTAAAATATCCTATATTTCGTTGACTCTCAGGAACTCCTTACCGTGGAATTTCCTTTTGAAGATGAATCCTAGACCTCTGGAACCTTCCGAGATTCATCCTATTTTAGTCTCTATAAAATATTCTCATCAATTCCTTTCCCCAGAATATTTACACTATTTCGAATACCTCTATAATCGATCTGTAAAATATCCATAATTTTCCAAATCCCACAAAATATTCTCCGTCTTGGATTCCCCGAAATATTCATGTGTTTTGAATATTTAATTTCCCCAAATATTCTTTGACTCCCATATATATATATAAATATATAAATAAATAAATAAATATATATATATATATATATATATATATATATATATATATATATATATATATATATATATATATATATATATATATTTACATCCAGAATATTACAAAGTCCCGAATATCCGCACAACTTCTAATTCCAAGAATACCCCTCACATTCTGTGAATATTCCCAGATTCCAATTTTGCAGAATTGGAATTTCTCGGAAAACCCTTTATTTTTCCTCCACTCCTAAAATTCCAGAAATTCCCCTAAATTCCAATAATCGAAAATAATCCCGTGATTCCCTAAAGTACTAATAAAATTCTAATTCTCCAATTTGGAATTTTCTCGGAAAATACCATTTGTCTTCTTTTTTCCCCTTTTCTTTATTTTCCCTTTTACTTTTTCCTTCCTTTTCTTTTTCTTCTCCTTTTTCCTTTCTTCCTCCTTCCCCTTCAATTCATCTTCTTCAGCCGGCCAAGCCTCTCGGCCCAGGCCATCGCGCCGGTCTCTCTCCTCGGCCCGGCCTCCCGCGCGCCGCCGCGCCTCGGCCCGGCCTGCCACAGGCCCCGGCCCGGCCCTCATGCCGCCCCGCCGCTGCTTTTCTCTGAGCCTGCCGCCAGCGCTGCCACCACGCCACCCCGTGCGCTAGGCACTGCCCCTCCTTATAAATCCCCGAGCCACCGCCGCCTCAGAGTCCCGCCGCCCTAGCCACGCCGCTCTCGCCCTGAATCCCGTGCGCCGCCGCTACAGGTTGCGCCACCTCCACAGCCGACGTCGCCATCGTCTCCACCGCCGCCACCTCGTGCCGTCCCCGCCGCCGTGGTAAGCATCGCCGACACCTTCCCCCCCCCCCCCCGCCCCCCGCTCGTCGCCGCCGATCTTTGGTCCCCGATCCGCCTCGGTCCCATGGTCAAGCTGCTGCCTTTTCTCTTTACCTCTCTGGCGCACTGTTGTCCGTCGCCGCCGTCTGTCGTCGTCATCGCTGAGGCCAGGCTGCACCTCTCCTGGCGCGCCGCTGTCGTCCGCATCGCCGTGCTGCCGCCGGACGCCGTCGTCGAACACTACCTCACCGGCGCCAGCGCCATGGGAGCAGGGAGTCCGCTCCCCTGTATTGCTGCCATGCGGGGCCCGCGCACCCCTCTCACCAGTGATTGCATGTGGGTCCCACCGGTGCATCCCCTTCCTCTGTGTGACAGGTGGACCCTGGTGTACAGATGCCTGCTGATCTTAGCCCTACGATGTATTCCGATGGATCTTGATGAAGTCCGACCGTCGGACCTCTATGATCCTCCCAAACAAATGTTGTCTGTCCGATCTCCTTAAGATCCAATCCAAGCCATCGGTTTCTGTTACCCTAGATCCTTGCCACATCAGCCCTAAAACTTCACGTCGACATCCACCTCACTGTCACCTATGCCCTTCTGCCCTAGTGTTGCCACGTGTGCAGCCACCTTAACATCGGTCCACCACAGCCATTTACCTTTCGACTTTATGGACTTAGTCCATCCTAAACCCAGTCTATGACAGTGGGTCCAACCCTAATTTCCTATACAAAAGTAATTCCTTTAATAATTAATTTCGAAGAAACATTTCCAAGAATATTTCTTTTCTATTTCTTTCGGATTTTCTCTAAATTCAATCTTCCGAAAGCCTTAACTTTTTCATCCGAACTTCGATTTGACCTGTTCTTCTTTCTAAATTTATCTAAAATTATGATCTACCTGTTTATGTACTTTTTATGTACTATTTATTTGGAGTTTCTTAGGTTTTTTCTCGTTTTGTGTGTAGTCGTGTATATTCGCCATTTCGGAAGATCGCGGAATCTACGGAAGAGTTCGGAAGATCGAGCGAAGACTTTTCTGTTGCAAGGCAAGTCACATGGCAATTCTCTTGAGCATATTGATCCTATTTGTGAAAACTATTTTATTTTAACGTTATTGCATGCGATATTTTGAATGACATTAGTACGGGTATTTATTTATTATCCAATATTCCTTGATTATTATGGCCATTTTGATATTGTTACTTTTACCTTGACACCCTAGGTGATTAATGTTGATTAGCTGGATGTTTAATTAATTATCTGGCTAGATTATTTAGGATCTGCTTAGCACTGCGTAGAAACTGAGTGTCATTTTATGTGGGGAAAAGTATTCAGTTACCAATGGTTAATTAATGATTAATGGTTATTGTTTCGCGACAGTTGATCATGGTTGGTTAAATAAACTTGTCAACTAAAACTTGGCTGAATGATGGGTTGTGAGCACCGGGATTTTGGTTGTTGCTAGTGGTGCTCATGACAATTAAAGACCGGTTCGTGGACTACTTGTTGCAAAGAAATACTCGTGCTAACCACAAGCCAGAATGGATAATGACGGGAACCAAAGTGTGACGAGTTCAATAGGTGGCACCAGGGCGTGTTTGTGGCTGATATAAGTCCACGCATGGCAGGCATAAGTCCATATTTTTGGGCGTTGGGCTGCTCCCTGTTAGGTGCTTGATTAGCTCCTGCCAGAGACAGGTGATTCAGCGGGCGGCTCTCCTATTGTGTGAGTTACATGGATGGTCCTGTCACAATCTCTATTTGGGTATTTTCGAGTATCGTGACACATAGTTGACATGATGTTGAGATTGTGTCTTGTGGATAAATTGGTACACCTCTGGCCAAAGTAAAACTATTCGAATAGCCGTGCCCGCGGTTAATGGGTGGGCTAGCAATGTTTTCTGTGATTAGTCCTACGCTATTCATTAATGGTGATAAATGATGGAACTAGATAGCTCCAGGTTGGAGGGATATGGTTCTGGGCCTGAACTGTATTGGAGTGCGGTTCAGTGGTTGATTTAATATCGATTATTAATTAAACTACACTATTTTCGATGCTTTTAAATGCAAATATTTTAAATGCTGTTTATGCAAATGAGTTATACTATGCCTTTCCTTTGGTATCTTGTTACATTATTCTGTATTTCCTAGTGTGGCTTGTTGGGTACGGTGGGTGGTACTTAGTCTTGGAATATTGCAATTATTAGAGTGAAGATTTGCGAGAAGGAGAGGTTTGGTGTTTGTCTTATACCCCAGTTGAACTGCCTATGGCTTGGTGCTGCTACGCTAGTGGCCATTCCGCTGCTGTTTTCTTCTGTGTGAGGACTAAGTGCCTCTTTTGTAAGTATTTATCTTTTATCGTTTTGGTTATGTCTATCAAATTGTCGATTTGTGTACCTCGGCTAATTCCTGAACAGGGATTTATTGCACAAATTAGCTTTGGAAATTTTGGTGAATTTTCGGGTGTGACAAAATCTGTGCTGACGTCCTCGGGTTCATAGCGAGCTAGGCGATTGAACTCATACTAAAACTCGGTCACCGACCGGTTTCCTTGCTTCAAAGCCCAGAATTCACGCTTCTTGAGTGCCACCACTTCTGTGGGAATATGTGTCTTCTTGAAGGCAGCGGTGAACTCACCCCAAGTGATAAGCTGACCGTCGGTTCTGTTGTCGCGAAAATGGTCCCACCACTCTGACGCGGGGCCATGCAGCTTGTTGTTCAGCAAAAGAGACCTTCTCCTGGTCCGTGCACTGCAGTAGATCTAGTTTCTTCTCAATGGCATGCAATCAATCCTAGTTTCCACGGGATTAGTTGTGCTAGAGAAGGTAGGAGGCCTCACTTGCAAAAACTCTGCGAGCTTGTTCTAGGGTAGAGGAGACACTTGTTGATGTCCCTGGTTCTGCTAATTCTGCATTTGCTGGAACATCATGTTTATGAGGTGGGTTTGGTTTGCCAGAACTTGTGCAATAGTGAGATTGTCATCCTGAGGCGGTGGTCCGTTATGAGCACCTCCGCGGTTGTTGTTTTCAGTGTTGCCGTCCTGGTTACTGCCGTTACGTGTGTTCACCATATGAAAGGATCAAAACAAAGACGAGAAAAGGAAAAAGAGCCCTTAGGATATATACATATTGCTTTAACTTTCACTTATATTACTCTGAACTGAATGATTAACATTTATGTAATTTAAAACTCACACTAACAAGAAAATCCCAACTTAAGCAGTTACATCACCACCCTCTGACATAAACTGCTAACTAAACCACACACACAAGCATCTTGTCGATGTTTTGCATCGGCAATAATTATATGGGGCTATTCGTTGGACCTAAACTCGATGGATTCGAAAGGACACACGGGATTTATACTGGTTCAGGCACTCGGTGTGGGTAATACCCTACTTCCAATTGTGGTGTATTGCTTTCGCAATATTCTCTGGTGAGATTGTGATCTGCCCCAAGGGGTTTCCTACCCTCCTTATTACAGGGTAGGAAACCCAGTCGGATACGACTAAGGGCTTTCCTTATCAGTACATAGAGTATCCGGCTAGGACTATATCCCTTTTCTTGTCATGCAAAGTAACATAAAGCTGAGTCATACTCTATCTCCAACTGTATAGGCCGGCCCACTCTCTGTCCGAGTGGCCGTAATTGCCTTCCTTGTGGTACCCGGGGTCGATGGCCTCCACAGTAGCCCCTGAGACCTTCATAGTTGAGTCACAGCTCAAGCCGAGTGCTCATCCTCCACGGTGAAGAAATCCTGAGTGCTTTGCTCCCGAGTCCTGCTTTCTACTGGCAATGAGGCTATGAAGGGCTTCATGGAAATAGATGAATAGTGTGCGCCGAATAGGCGCACCTATTAGGTATAATCCTTGACGTTGTGCTTAGTTGAGAAACAATTAAACATAAAGTCAAAAATCTTTAACTTTTAAGTCTTTTCTAAGTGATATGTTTCTCAGAAATTGGACTCTTCAGCTATATATTAGCTGAAAATTTTGCTCAAGACAATTTGGCTAAGCATGTCAGCCGAGTATCACTATGGACCCAAGTCCAATGTGTGATGAGGTGTACTTGAGAGATACCTACATCCCTAATTTTAATGGAGACTAGCTATTGATCCTTATAAGGATATATCCTCAATACCTTAAAATAATCAAGATACCCGAATGTATACACTCGGCGATAGGCTTAGCATAAAGCTATCTGATTATTTAATCGGTTCTTGTAAAATAGCACCAGCATCACAATTTTAACGCGACCAGCGGGCGACCCAATAGGGCATGTTATTTAAGAACTCATATCTTCGGCATACTACTAAATAAGCCGGCCTAAACCGACCTACCCAGCGCAGCCCTATAAAATCTAGAGATTTTGATCATTGCTCAACCTACCCATTGCTCTAGGGGTGTGCCACTGAAGCGTAGCAGATTTTGATGCCGAAATCATTGCATAAATCTTTGAATATGCCACCTGTGAACTGAGCGCGTTGCCCGTAATGATACGATTGGAGATTCAAGATCTGTAGATTATACTCAGTATGCGTTGCCCATATTGTTGATGTTTTACACCGGCAATATAATTATAGAGCTACTCGGCAAGGGAAACTCGGTGGATTGCAAAGGAACACGGAGAGATTTTATACTAGTTCAGGCCCTCGATGCGAGGTAATACCTTACGTCCAGTTGGGATGTATTCCTTTAAGAATTATGGTGGTGGTTCTGATGAACTCTTGATGATCTGCCCTCAAGGGGCGCCCTGCCTCCCCTTATATACTAGGGGACAGGGGTACAAGGTAGGAATCCCAGCCGGATACGGCTAAGGGATTTCCTTCTTAGAGATATATCTTACCCGACTAGGACTGTATATTCCTTTTTGTACAAGGCAAAGTCTGCCGGATCCTACTATATCTCTAATTACAAGTCTCGGCCCATCCTCTGTCTGAGTGGCCCGTATGCTTGTAATGAGGTACCCGGGGCCCATGGCCTCCACAGTAGCCCCTGAGACCTTCATAGATGAGTCACAGCTGATGCCGAGTGCTCATCCTCCACGGTGAAGATTGCCCGAGTGCATTGCTCCCGAGTACTCTTTGTCCGAGTGTGTCTTCTTTCCGAGTCCTGCTTTATGTTAGCTAGCAGCGAGGCTATGAAGGGCTTTATATAGATGTATGAATAGTATGCGCCAAATAGACGCACCTATTAGGTGTAGCCCCCGACTTTGTGCTTAATTGTGAAAATAATTAAACATAAAGTCAAAGATCTTTAACCTTGTAGTCTTTTCCGAGTAGTGTACTACTGGTATATGAGACTCTTCGGTATCATGTCAACCGGAATATAATTTATAGTCTTGCCGAGTAGCATGCCACTCGTATATGGGACTCTTCAGCTTCATGTCAGCCGGAAAAGGGGGTTTATAGTCTTTCCCGAATGGCGTCCCATTCGGAAATTAGACTCCTCAGCATCATGTCAGTTGGAAAGGATATTTATAGTCTCTCCCGAGTAGTGCACTACTCAGAAGTTAGACTTTTCAGTGTCATGTGGGCTGGAATAATGTCGCTCAGGCAACTGTTGGCTAAGGATGTAGGCCGAGTACCACTTTATGAAAATAAATCCATTGTGTGATTAGGTGTACTTGAGAGATACCTGCATCCCCAACGTTGATGAAGACCAGCTTGTGATCCTTATAAAGATATATCCTCAATACCTCATCGGTTCCTGTTGGTAGCACCTGTACTGCGATTTTAACACAGCCAGTGAACGGCTTATATTGAGCGTGCTACTGTAGAAACTCATATCTTGATGGCCCAGCACCGACTATGTAGGCCCAAGCCCATTAGTCGGCACAAGCTCTATAAACGCTGGGGGAGAGAGAAAAGATTCCTCTATCTTCCCCAAGCGACCAATCGTTTCGTCTTCCCAGCTCTGCCCCGAAATTTCGTCTCCTGCTCCGCTAGGGTTCGCCATTGCTTACTCCTCCCCATTGAAGCTCGAGCGATTCTGCCTTCCTTTGTCCATTCCAAGCCCCTGAGCACATTTCCCCCAAATTTCTTGTCCCCCCAGCCATGCCGAAGGTTTCAGATTTTGTTGGGGCGTCAGACGAGGGGTGGCTGACCTTGGATTGCAGCCGGTCGAAGCTGGCAAGGCTGGAGAAGTCGCTACAGCTGCAAAGCCGTGACATCATCCGCTGGCACCCGGCTGAGGGTGAGTCAGTTCCAAATCCCTAAGCCGGCGAAACTGTTGTTTTTGCCTCTTTCTTTGACCGGGGTTTGTTTCTTCCCTTCTCTGCATTCCTCCGCTGTCTTCTTACCTTTTACGGATTGGAGTTGGTGAATTTGAACCCCAACTCGATTTTGCAAATCTCTATCTTCGTGACTCTTTGTGAGTGCTACTTGGGTGTAGAACCCCATTTCAATTTCTTTAGGCACTTATTCCACATCAAGCCCCAGCCCTCCAAAAATAGAGTTCAGGTGATTGGGGGAGTTGGCCTTTAGTTGAGGAGTGAGATGAAGAAAATATATATCAATCTTCCTTTGAAATCCTCCTTGAAAGGTTGGCATAAGGAGTGGCTCTACTGTTCTGATCTGGAACCCTCCCTGCCTTCATTCACCGGCTCACCACCGGCGATGTCACCCAATTGGTCATCGGAGCCAACCTTCAAAGAAATGGGCCAAGTGCA
This sequence comes from Oryza meyeriana var. granulata, assembly GCA_003991445.1. Taxonomy (NCBI): domain Eukaryota; kingdom Viridiplantae; phylum Streptophyta; class Magnoliopsida; order Poales; family Poaceae; genus Oryza; species Oryza meyeriana. The sequence goes on from RYFJ01000988.1 coordinate 54,821, forward strand.
TCAGTTGCTGGCAAGGTTGGAGAAATTCAAGAAAGCCGGCCTGACCGGCCCCTGGGTCGCCAACCGTTTCCTGACCCGGCGCGTCTAGCCACTGAAGCTGAGGAGCGAATTCTACTGGGATTACCAAGGGACGAATGACCCTGACCGAGAAAGCCGAGAGGTGATTGACTAGCAAAAAGTGACCAAAACATTGTTCACTTATTTCTCCAATGAGGTGATCGAAACCAAGGACGCAGAGCACTCCATCGCGGCTTATAGCCAAAACCGGCCTCGTCCCGAGGTAACCCTTGCTTCTTTTCTGTGATGAATGCCTGTAGACATGTATCCATAGTTGCTCAGCGCCAGGCAATGTATATTGTTGAATCGTTTGCAGTGGTGCAAGGAATTTGATGATGACTCCCGTCTGCTGTCAGCCACGAAGTCGAAGAAGAGGCCGAGAAGTCCTTCGGCCGCCTAGCCCGACTCCAAGAGAGCGGGGAAGAAGCCCATTGTAGATCAGGGCAAGAAAAAGGTCATCAAGCCGAGTGCCGCAGCCAGGAGCCTCAAGATCAGAGACACCACTGGTGTAGCCGCTAGGCCTTCAAGCCCCGGACTGGGACCAGAGCAGTCGGGCTCAGCAACATCAAGCCCAAAAAGCGCACCGCCGAGTAAGAAGTCAAGCTCAGCGCTACCTGGCCCAGCAACATCGAGGCCAAGGATGGTGCCTTCGAGTTCGCAGTCACCCCAGCCGGCTACTCCACAAGCGGGGCCGACTAGGGTGGAAGTGCTGCCGCCGACTACCGCACCGACAGCCAGCAGCCCTCCAGTGCCGTCCTCCGGATCTCCCGGAAAAAAGCTCAAGTTCTCCAAGAGGTAGGCCATTCTGGGTCTTCTGAAAATCATGTTCAGCATTGTAGCGTCTTGATATCCGACTCGTTACGCAGGAAGCGAGTCGACATTAATCTTAAGGAAGTCATGCCGACTGCCCCTGCTGTCGAGCCTGCTCCAGCCGATCCAGCGCCAGCGAGCACGCCTGCTGAGTCGGCGCGGCCCCAGTTGCAGAAACTGAGACCGCCCCGACTGCAGGGACACCAACCCCGACCGACCAAGGGGCGGTTGCTGGAGTCGCTGTTCCAGCCCCTGAGCTAGCACCCGTTGTCGAAGCCATCGCTGCAGCTCCTGAACCAGCCCCTGACGCCCTGGAGGCCACCGAGTTGGGGGGCTGGGACCCTGTCGCCATCCTGGTCACCATCGTCGTCGTCATTGTCGTCGGCGCTGTCCCTTCCTTCGGACAGACCCGACCTCCCTAGGATCGAGGCCCCTCCACACAAGTTCCCGAGGACGTTCTGCTGGATGGCGCCCGACGGAACTGCACGGAGCTACAAGCATGACGAGGCGGCGGCGGAAAAGGAACGAGAAGACTTGCTTCTTGCTACACTCGCCGCGTCCCAGGGGATTCGGGTATGATTTTTGTTGTATTGGAATCTTGGAAGTATTTCTTGAAGTTTGACTCTGCTCTGACTTGTTTCTCCTCGAGCAGAAGCTTGTTGACCGCTCGAAGAAAATGCACGAGGTGCTGACCCGAGTCGCCCCCCAGCTTCAAGAATTGGAGCAGCTCCGGGCCTTGAAAGCCGAAGTAGAGGGGCGCAGCCAGGAGAGGGAATCTTGGCTGAGGGAGGCTGTCACCGAGCTCAGGAGTGAGAATTGGGACCAAGCCAAGAAAATAAGAGGTGAGCCTCCAGAATACTTCTTCCTGACCAGATCCTTAATATATATTTCTCCAGCTGTGTTATTTCTCGACTGCCCAGTTGTGTCTTGACTGCAACGTTGAGTTCTTGACTAATCTGTTGTGCAGCCCTTGAAGCCGAGTTGAAAACCCGAACAGAGGGGGAAGAACAGCTGACGGAGGCCGAGAGAGCCAGGGCCGAACTTGAATTGGACAAGACTGACCTGACAAAGGCCAAAACCGAGCTTGAGCAAGAGAAGGCCAAGTTAAAAAAGGCCAATACCAAGCTCGAGAAAGAAAAAGTTGAGCTAGAGAAGGCCATAGCCAAGTGGGAGGCCGACTACAAAAGTAAGCCTCCGCCCTGACAATAACCTTAGCCAATCCATTAATTACTCCATCTGCAGCTTTTCCTAACAAATTTACTTGTCGGTGAACCCGGGTAGCTGGAGAGCCAATTCCTAGATCCAATTTCAAGCTTTCGTAGAGGAGGTTAGGGTAGTCAAGGAGTCACGGGAAACCCTCGGCGAGGCCGTGAAGGGGCTCCTTGATCTGATAGATCCTCGTCCTGTGGGAACCAGCTCCAGCACAATCTTCCAACTAGAGGAGCGTCTTAAAGATGCACCAAATGCCCTGAAGAGGTACTCGGATGAGCATGTTATTGCCAGCGTGGCCCAGACCCTGGCAATGACCAAGTCCATCTACCCAAGGGCAGATGTTGAAGCCATCGGGGAGGGGTTTGCCGAGGAGACGACTCCTGAGGAAGCGCTGGAGTTGATAGCCAAGGCGAGGCTGACTGCAGAGATTATCACCCGGGACCTGGGCATGTAAAAACAGTATATCATGCAGTCGGCGTGTATATAAGTTTTTGTAAAGACATGTGTAAATATATGTGCAATGCCGCCAAGCTTTAGACTATTACTCAGTTGTCATTAGCTTTACTCGACCGTATAGCCTACACCGAGTTAATCAATAGGAACTTAATAAAAACGTTCACTGCAGAAAGCTGTACTTGGGCAGACATGGGAAAGTCGTAGTAAAACTTCATAACTTAAGTAAAATAGGCTCGTATATTATTGACAAGGCACATATAATACATGCAGCCCCCGACTCACTACTCGGTTGAAACAAGCGGCGTAGTGAGTCAGAGAGGAATTGTACACATGGGAAAGTATAAAACTCAGGTATAGAAAGGACGTAGCTGTTCTATATTCCATGAGTTGCTGATGAGGGCACCGTCTTCGGTCTTCAGTCGGTAGGCGCCTGGCCGAGTAACCTCTACTATAATGAACGGCCCTTCCCAGATTGGGGATAGTTTATGCCTGTCTTTGGTGGTTTGTATTTTTCTCAAGACGAGATCTCCAACCAAAAAGGCGCGGCCACGGACATTGCGATTGTGATAGTGACGCAGGCCTTGAAGATACCTTGCCGACTGGATTGTTGCGATATCCCTCGCTTCTTCCAACTGATCTAGTTCGACCAATCAGGTATTGTTTGAGATGTCTTCTGAGTAAGCCTGAACTCGCGGAGAGCGGAACTTTAACTCGGTTGGTAGCACAGCCTCAGCACCATAGACCAGAAAGAAAGGGGATTGCCCTGTAGCCCGACTAACCGTGGTTCTGAGAGACCAGAGAACAGATGGGAGTTCTTGTACCCATCGGCCCGCGTATGGTTGTAGTCGGTCGAATATCCTGGCCTTGATACCTTGTAAGACCATACCATTGGCTCGTTCAACCTGCCTGTTGCTCCGCGGGTGTGCCACAGACGCATAACAGATCTTGATGCCGAAGTCGTCACAGAATTCTTGAAACACGCCGCCCATGAATTGAGTACCGTTATCGGTTATGATGCGGTTAGGGACCCCGAATCGGTATAAAATACTCATGATGAAGTCCTTTGCTCGTGACGCTGTTATGGTTGCAACGGGTTTGGCCTCAATCCACTTGGTGAATTTATCCACTGCGACGAACAAGTGTGTGAACTCTCCTAGCGCTTTCTTGAACGGCCTGACCATGTCAAGCCCCCATACTACAAAGGGCCAAGAGATTGGGATTATTTGGAGTTCTTGGGCTGCGAGATTGGTTTGTCTTGCGTAGAACTGGCAACCCTCGCATGTGCGAACAATGTCTTTGGCGTCTGTTACTGCTGTTGGCTAGAAAAATCCCTGCCGGTAAGCCTTTCCGAATAACGTCCTGGATGCGGCATGGTTGCCACATATGCCCAGGTGGATGGAGTGCAAGATCTACTTGCCCTCCTCGGTGGTGACGCAGTGCATGAGGACCCCAGATGCACTTCTTCGGTACAAGTCTTCTCTGATGACTACGAAACTCTTGCTTCGACGTTTGATTCATTCGGCTTCACTGTGATCTTTTGGGAGTTCATCATTCAGGAGGAATTTGAAAACAGGAGTCCGCCAATCTTGACATATGTGCAGCACCTCGTCTGTCGCCGGGGTAGGTTCACCTCCTGACTGCTCCGGCACTGGTTTCTTCTTGACTGATGGTGCCATAAGTTGCTCGACAAAGATCCCTGTTGGGACTGCTTCTTGCTTGGATCCCATATTTGTCAATTCGTCTGCAGCATCATTGTATTGTCGTAGGACATGTGTTATCTCTAGCTCATCGAACTTGTTTTCCAGCTTGCGGACCTCCTGACAGTATGCCACCATGGTATCGTCGAGACATGTCTAGTCCTTCATGACTTGGTTCACCACGAGTTGAGAATCCCCGCGCACAACCAGTCGACGTATGCCAAGTGATATTGCAATGCGGAGCCCGCGGATAAGTGCCTCGTACTCGGCGACGTTGTGGGAAGCCGGGAAGTGGATTTGTAAAATGTACTTGAGTTTTTCGCTGGTGGGTGACGTCAGTATGACGCCAGCCCCGGCGCCGCCGATCCGTAGAGAACCGTCGAAGTACATTGTCCAGTATTCTAGCTTTGCTGTTGATGAAGGTATTTGAACTTCTGTCCACTCGGCTACGAAGTCGGCTAGAGCTTGTGATTTGATTGCTGTCCGTGGCTGAAAGGTGATGTCGAATGCCATCAACTCGAGCGCCCAGTTAGCGATTCGGCCGGTGGCCTCGTGGTTATACAGGACGTCCCCGAGTGGAAACGATGTGACCACCGTGACTTGATGTGCTTGTAAATAGTGCACCAGCTTCCAAACAGTGATTAGTAGGCCATAGAGCAGCTTCTGGACCTGCGGGCATCTCGTCTTCGAGTCGGCAAGGACCTCGCTAACAAATTAGACTGGTTGTTGGACTTTCTGGATGTGACCCTGCTCGGATCGCTTGACCACCGTGCTGACTACCTGAGTAGTTGCCGCCAGGTATAGCATTAGCGGTTCTTGGGGCATGGGTGATGCCAACACGGGGGGTGATGTGAGAAATTTCTTGAAGTCTTCGAAGGCTTGCTGGGCTTCGAGAGTCCATTGGAAATTGTCTGCTTTCTTCAATAGCTTGAAAAAGGGCATGCCCCGTTCACCCAGTCGGGAAATAAACCGGCTGAGTGCCGCCATGCAGCCTGTCAGCTTCTGGACGTCCTTCTGGTTAGTCGGGGGTGCCATGTTCATGATTGCGTTGACTTTCTCTGGGTTGGCCTCGATGCCGCGATACGAGACGATCAAGCCGAGTAACTTGTCAAATGGCACACCGAAGGTGCACTTTTCCATGTTTAACATCATCTTGAATCTTTGAAGATTTTGGAAGGTTTCTTCCAAGTCAGCGATGAGGTCTTCTTTGAACTTGGTCTTGATCACCACATTGTCGACGTAGGCTTTCACGTTGCGCCTAATCTGAGTGTGCAGGCATCGCTGAATTGCGCGTTGATACGTTGCTCCATCGTTTTTCAGACCGAACGGCATAGTGATGTAGCAGTACGCTCCAAACGGCGTGATGAAAGACGTTTTTAAGCAGTCCTCCTCCTTCAGGCTGATTTGATGGTATCCCGAGTAGCAGTCGAGAAAACTGAGAAGGTCTCACCCTGCAGTTGAATCTACCACCTGGTCTATTCTTGGTAAACCAAATGGGTCCTTGGGACACACCTTGTTGAGATCGGTGTAGTCGACGCACATGCGCCATTTACCATTTTTCTTCCGGACCAGAACTGGGTTTGCCAGCCAATTCGGGTGATAGACCTCTTTGATGAACCCGGCTGCAAGGAGCTTGGTAATCTCCTCCCGAATAGCATCTTTATGGTCTTGAGCAAAGCGCCGCAGCCGTTGCTTGACTGGCTTGGTGTCTGTCTTCACGTTGAGGGCGTGCTCGATCACCTCCCTTGGTACGCCCGGCATGTCGGACGGTTTCCACGCGAAGATATCCATGTTGGCTTGGAGGAAGGTGACGAGCGCGACTTCCTATTTGGGGTTGAGTCCGATCCCGACTAGAGCAGTCTTGGAGGGGTCGGAAGGGTCCAGGGGGATCTTCTTCATGTCAGAGTCCACTGAAATTCTCGACTTCGCTGCTTTTTTGGCCGAAACTAGGTCTTCCTCAACTTCGGTTGTGACGGCTTGCGGAATGTTGTTGCGCCCGATTGCCGCCTCTTATGATTGAGCCAATTCGCAACTCTCCTTGTCGCAGGTGAAGGCTTGCTTGACATTGCTGCGGAGGGAGAGGACTCCTATTGGCCCTGGCATCTTGAGCACCATGTATGTATAGTGCGGTGTCGCCATGAACTTGGCGAGCGCCGGTCGTCCGAGTATCGCATGGTACACAGTCTCGAAGTCGGCGACCTCGAAGCAGATGTTTTTCGTGCGGAAGTTATCCTGCGTGCCGAAGGTAACTGGCAAGGTGATCTGCTCGAGTGGTGTTGAAGATAGACCGGGAATTATCCCATGGAAGGGCACCGTACTCGGCCACAGATCTGAATGAGGAATCTTCATCTCATCCAGGGTCTTGGCGAAAAGGATATTGAGCGCACTGCCTCCGTCTATGAGAACCTTCTTCAACTTGATGTTCTTGATGACCGGGTCCAGGACGAGTGGATAGCGTCCCGAGTGCGAAACCCGATCTGGATGATCAGCGCGGGTGAACGTGATGGACGTCTCTGACCAGCACAAATATTGGGTGCTGTAGAGATTGCGTTGACATCGCGTGTTGTTAGCTTTTGCTTGCGCTTAGACTCATACGCAGACGGCCCTCCGAAGATGTGGTTAAGCTTGGCCTGGGGATCTTGAAAATTGTCGGCCGGGTCTTGATCTGGCTTGTCCTTGTCTTTGTCAGTGCCAGATGATGAAGCCTGCTCGGAAGCAAACTTCTTGAGCATGAAGCAGTCTTTGGCTGCGTGCTTGCCCTTGGGGTGGAAGGGGCATGGCCCGCTCATGACCTTCTGGTAGTCGTTGTTCTGTTGGGGCCACGACTGAGTTCGCTCCATGTTGGCCACCTCGTTGTCCGACTTCTGCTTGGGGTTGCTGGACTTGTTTTGTGATGGCTCGTTGTTGGCTTTCGCCTTCTGGTTCTTCTGTCGGGACTCCTTCTTCTTGTCGAGGGCCTCGGCGACCACTTTAGCCGAGTCGACGTATTTGTTCGCCATGTCAAAGAGAGCCTGGACAGAGGATGGTGGCTTCCGAGTGAACTTCGCGATGAACGGGGCGTCCTTTACTCCCTTGCGGAAGGCGGCGATGACGGCCTCGTCCTTGATCATTGGGATTTTGTTGCGCTTCTCGGAGAACCTCTTCATAAACTCGTGCAGAGACTCATTCTTCTTCTGGTGTAATTGGTATAGATCGTGCTCAGAAGACGGCCTCTCATAGGTTCCCTAAAAGTTAGCGACAAACCGCTCCCTGAGTTCTCCCCAGGAACCGATCGACCGCCTCGGGAGCCCTGTTAGCCATGTCCTCACCAAGTTGGCTAGCGTGACTGGGAGGCAGTTAGCCATGGCTTTGTGGTCACCACCGGCAGCTCGAATTGCCAGGGTGTATATGGTGAGCCAGGACTCGGGGTTGGTTTTGCCGTCGTATTTTTCGATCCCCGTAGGCTTGAAGCCTAATGGCTAGTCGACATCCTAGAGCTCGTGGGTGAAAGCTGGAACACCTTCGTCTTCATGAGGGCTCCGGCTCCGATCACAGCGGTTAAACCACTCGTGGTGAAGACTGAAATGCTCGTTCTCGTCCTCCAGTCGGCGGCGCTCTTCTTCTTCGCGTTGGCGGCACCGGGCGTTAATGTCATGTCGGAGGTCGCATTGTAGACGAACTCGGAGGTCTTGGTTGGGCCGGCGATCGTACTGTGACGCCACCGATTGTTGTTATTGGTGTCGCCGAGTGATGTTTGGCGTGACTCTTTGTGTGGCCGACTTGAGCCAGCCGCCTGGCGTTGAGCTGATGTAGATGAGCCTGCCGCCGGAGAACCCGACCGATTGGTCGGGAGAAATGTGTCGCCCGACTGCTGTTACTGCTGACAGGCAGCAGCTGTAATCATCGCCTTGATCTTGGCGATAGTTAGGGTGGCCTGGTGATCAGGCCCGAGCTGGAGCGTGTCCAGTAGAGTTGCGGCGGCCACGACGTTCTGTTGTGGCGTGACGTAGACGTTGTGGTCGCCGACTTTTGTCTAGAGGATCTGTTGCCGAGAGGTTCGTCCAGCCTTGCGTAGCCCATCGTTGCGAGCCTCGCGGTCGGCTTCCTCCTGTTGTCGTAGTCGGTATGCCTCCTCCTGCTGCTCCTCTTGTAGTCGGCACACCTCCGGTGGTGGTGTTGAAGCCATGAAGATCTCGCGGGGCAGGAGAAAACTTGCCAGACAGGAGTCCGAACTAGTGTTTAAACCGTTGTCCGACTTGGAGTCAGAATCCGAGTAGTTCATCGGAGTAAGAACGACTCTGACCTCCCTAGATCCAATCTGAAACGGTGCTTGGCCATGTCCAAACTGAATCGCAGGAGATCAGGTCTGCCGCGTAAGATGTAGATCAGCGCGTCGCCGAATCTGCGTGGGAGATTGACGATCTCTCCCCTTCCTAGCCCAACCCGGGCTGGCTCAAGGCCTAGCGCAAGTCGGACGCCGAAGGAGAGAGTTGTCCCAAAGCTCGGCGAAGTTGAAGATTGTTGCATTGGATTGATGATAGCTGGCGCAGCGTCTTGTGAGCCGACTAGCACGGAGTCGGCTAGTTCCTCGGCCGGTTGGATTGGATTTGCGTCGGCCAAGGTGAGGTTGCCGATCTGGTCAGCGATGAAGTCGAGGCTTCTGAAGGTTATTGTGTCTCCAGGGGAGAATTTGTCACCGTCAACTCCTGATGTAGGATCCATCGAGATTGTTGGTGTGGATCTCGCCAAAGCCCCTACCTGGCATGCCAACTATCGATGTTTTACACTGGCAATATGATTGTAGGGCTACTCGGCAAGGGGAAACTGGGTGGATTACAAAGGAACACGGAGAGATTTTATACTGGTTCAGGCCCTCGATGCGAGGTAATACCCTACGTTCAGTTAGGATGTATTCCTTTAAGAATTATGGTGGTGGTTCTGCTGAACTCTTGATGATCTGCCCTCATGGGGCGCCCTGCCTCCCCTTATATATTGGGGGACAGGGGTACAAGGTAGGAATCCCAGCCGGATACGGCCAAGGGATTTTCTTCTTAGAGATATATCTTACCCGATTAGGACTGTATATTCCTTTTTGTACAAGGCAAAGTCTGCCGGATGCTACTATATCTCTAATTACAAGTCTTGGTCCATCCTCTGTCCGAGTGGCCCATATGCTTGTGATGAGGTACCCAGGGCCTATGGCCTCCACACATATGATAGTCTGCAACTCCTATGCTAGTAGGTGAGTTTGCCGAGCGAAAAATCAACATCCCTTGCATGTCAGGACGAGTGCTTCAGCATCATAACCACAATCAGCTAGAGAAATTCTTGTCTGCAAGCCTTTCCGACTTATGTTCCGGATGCAGCATAGTTGCCACAGATGCCTGAGTGGATAGATTGTTGGATCTACTTGCCCTCCTCAGGTGTGACGCAGTGTATGAGAACTCCGGATGCGAGTTGGTGATATAGGTCTTCTCCGACTATGATAAAGCTTTTGCTCCATTGCTTGACTTACTCGGCTTCGTTGCGATCTTTAGGAAGTTCATCTTCCAGTAGGAATCGAATGATTAGGGTCTTCCAATCTTGAATAATGATGAGCACCTCCGTAGATTCTGGGTTTAGTGTAGCCTTCGATTGTACGGGTTCTGGCTTCTTCTTGACTGAGAGCTTCTGTAGTGGTTTCTTTCCTTGATTTGGCCAAATAGGTACCCAACGCTATGCTAGCGCAGGATTCGGCTGGTGACCCTCTTGGGGCATACCCAACCTAGCAAAATTGTAGCTGAATAAGGTACCCGAACCTCGCATTAGCATAGGATTCGGCTGGCGACCCTCATGGGGCATACCCTACCCCACAGAGTTGTGATCAAATAAGGTACCCGAACCTCGCATTAGCATATGATTCTGCTGGCGACCCTCATGGGGCGTACCCTACCTAGCAGAGTGATACCCGAGCCCCGACTGGTGCTAAAGGTCGGTTATTGTCCCACATGGAGCGTACCAAGGTAAAGGTGAAATCCATGTCCCGACTGGCATGAGTACTCGGTCAGTAGCCCTCATGGAGCATTCCGAGTGATTCTTGAAGCGTCACACTCCAAGTTTATCATGGCAGACTGGTCCAGCCCCAGAGCGTAGGAGATAGGCTCATAGCCATGTGTTCCTGTTACGCGTATCCTAAACTGGGCTCTGCATTATAAACAAATCAGATGAGTAGCATCTGATGTAGAAAATTTGTGTATTTTACAATAGATTTAAATATGTGTTCCTTCTCTTATTGATATCAATTTCCTCGAGTAGTTCACCCCTTATGTTTAAACACTCTACCCGACTAGTCATAGCCCCCGAGCATCGGGAGTTGGCTCATGGCTCTTTCCCAGACACACGTTTTTGGTGACTTGAGTTCGTCTTTCATGGAGCAAAGCTTCACAGATCGGAATTTATGCTATTCGAGTACTTTTGCAATCATTAAGAGCAAAAATAGAAAAACAGAAAATGCGTAGTATGTACACCTATTAGGTGTAAGCAGTTGCGGCATTGGCGAGGCCAAGTGAGGAATTGATGATCTCATCTCCCTAGATCCTATCCCAACTAGCGCTAAGCTATATCTGAGTCAAACCATAGGGAAGTGAGTTGCCTCCTAGCCCATTTAGATAAAAATATCATATAAAGGAGAAAATATTTATCAGAAAGCGACTTAGCTATTCGGTATTGCACGAGTTGGGAGTGGGGATGCCATCCTTGTATTTGAGCTTTTGAGCCCCTGAGCATGTCACTTGTCATTATGATAATCTTATGTTCTAGGAGGTCGAGGACTGTTGCAATCGACTGCTGTGATGAGGTCGTCCGACTTGCGTTTGCCGTTCCCAGCCTTAGTCGGGGCCACGTCGTCAGTGTCCTTCCGGTCTTTTTGTCGGGGTGCCTTTTTGTCATCGAACACCTTGGCGACAGCATCGGCCGAGTTTACGTATTTGTTTGCCATGTCGAATAAAGTCTTGACAAAGCTTGGTGGCTTCCAAGTGAACTTAGCGATGAACGAGGTACCTTGTACTCCTTTGCGGAAGGCAGCAATGACAACCTCGTCCTTGATTTTAGGTATTGAGTTCCTCTTCTTGGAGAACTGTTTGATGAAGTCATGGAGGAATTCGTTCTTTCTTTGGTGGCACTAGTACAGATCATACTTGGAGGATGGCCTTTCGTAAGTTCCTTGGAAGTTTGCGATGAAGCGTTCACGGAGTTCCCCCTAGGAGCCAATAGACCGCCTGGAAAGCCCCGTCAACCATGTTCTTGCTGAGTCGGCCAGGGCGACCGGCAGGTAGTTAGCGATGGCCTTGTGATCGCCTCCAGCCGCGCGGATTGCCAAAGTATACACAGTGAGCCAGGACTCCGGGTTGGTCTTGCCGTCATACTTCTCTATACCAGTCGGCTTGAAACCGGATGGCCAGTCAACTTGTTGTAACTCATGGGTGAACGTCGGAACTCCTTTAACCAGGTGAGGGCTCTGACTCCGACTGTGGCGATGAAACCGCTCATGGTGGAGACTGAAGCATTCGTGCTCGTCTTCAAGTCAGCGACGTTCATCTTCGTCGCGCTCCCAGCGTTGAGCATTGATGTCGTGGCGGAGATCCTGCCGTAGTCGTCCCCGAGCGTCCTGGTCATCCCGACGCTCGTTGTGATGGTACCGCCGTCGATCGTCGTTGTGGTGGCCAAGTGACGTGTGATGGGATTCCAAGTGGTGCCAACCAGAGCCGGCTTCTCGGCGTCGCACTGAAGCGGATGAAGTTGCAGCACCCGAAGCTATTTTGTTTGACGGTATAAATGTATCTCTAGATCGTGTTGCTGTTGATAGGCTGCAGCGGTTATCATTGCTTTGATTTTTGCGATAGTCGGGATAGCCTAGTGGTTGGGCCTGAACTGCAAGGTGTCTAACAGCGTGGCAGCGGCCACGACGTTCTGTTGTGGGGTCACGAAGACGTCGTGGTCGTCTACTCGGGTTTGGAGGATCTCTTGTTAAGCAGTCCACCTAGCCTTGCGCAAGTTGTTATTGCGAGCATCGCACTCGGCTTGTAAACATCGTGCGTCCTCCTCCTATTGCTCACGTAGTCGGCGAGCCTCCTCCTTCTGCTGATCGTGTAGTCGGCGTGCATTTTGTGTTGGAGTTGATCCCTTTGACGCCATGGAGACCTCGCGTGGTGGAGAAAAACTTCCCGAGCTGCTGTCCGACTGGGAGTCGGATTCGGAGTAGTTTAGCGTTGTGATGATGACCCCAACCTCTCTGGACCCGATCCCGAGCAGCTCTGGGCCGTATTCGAGTTGAATTCCAGAGGATTTAGTCTGCCGCATCAGATTAGAATTGAAGATTGTTGCGGTGTTGTCGAGTTTGAGTGGTAAATTGACGATCTCATCTCCCTTAGAGCCGATCTCGATCGGCTTGGAGCCGAATCTGAGTCGAATATCAGGAAAGAGAGTTGTCCAAGAACTCGTAGATCTTGGGTGTTGTCGAAGCAGGATATTGAAAACTGCTGCGGCGTTGAGTAGGCCAACCGGCACTGAATTGGCTTGGTCCCTGGCTGATCGGGTTGAAACCGAGTCAGACAAGGTGAGATTGCCGAGATTGTCGGTGATGAAGTCGAGGCTCCCAAATCTGATGGCTTGTCTAGGAGAGAAGTTGATGCTGTCGACTCCTATGGTTGGATCAATCGGGCTCGATGACGATGATTTCGACGAATCCCCTACCTGGTGCGCCAACTGTCGATGTTTTGTATCGGCAATAATTATATGGGGCTATTTGTTGGACCTAAACTCAATGAATTCAAAAGGACACATAAGATTTATACTGGTTCAGGCCCTCGGTATAAGGTAATACCCTACTTCCAGTTGTGGTGTATTGCTTTCGCGGTATTCTTTGGTGAGATTGTGATCTGCCCTAGGGGGCTCCCTACCCCTCCTTATATACTGGATGGATGAGAATTATAGGGTAGGAAACCCAGTCGGATACGACCAAGGGCTTTCCTTATCAGTACATAGAGTATCCGGTTAGGACTATATCCCTTTCCTTGTAATGTAAGGTAAGATAAAGCAGAGTCATACTCTATCTCCAATTGTAGGGGCCGACCCACCCTATGTCCGAGTGGCCGTAATTGCCTTCCCTGAGGTGCCTTCCCTGAGGTACCCGGGGCGCATGGCCTCCACACATCTCGTAAGCAGACAACTGCTAACACAACACTCTAAGGCAAACTCCTACTCAGGTGCTACTAAGGGGCTTCTCAACGGGGCGAAGGGCTTCTTCTTGCATCAGAGTTGTACTCGGGTTCCTCTTCATCATCTTGAGTATCACCTCACTCCACTTCAGAATGGGTGTGTGTTCCACTATCTCTTGACCTTTTCGAAGGCGTGCTGGCTTCTGACTCTTCCAAGTCTTCTTCTGCATCATCAGCATATGCCACAGGCAGAACTACCCTGAGTGGGACCTGATCATTTAGCAAATGGGTCCTTGGTGCTAGCTAAATCCGAGGTGGAAGACGAACCCTCTTCCTTGTAGTGGTGCGGATCTTGGCTCCTCCAGGGAGTGCTTCTCCTTTGGATAACGCCAGCTCTCTCTTCACGCGATCTACTTGGTTTTGCAACCTGTAGATCTTGGTGTGGTTCTCGTTCTCCCGTTCATGAGCTGCGATCACCACATCCGCATGAGCACTGTCCATAGCACTCAGCATCCTTATTAAGCGTTGCGTGGTAGCACTGTTCTCTGCTTTCGGATTCTGGTAGTTGCTGTACTCATCATTGTGGGTTCTGGAGGGATGATAGTGATATGCGGTGTTCCTCAAGTGAGCGGCGTAGCAGTGATGAAGTTCTCCAATGGCTTCCAATACCACTTCTTGACATGCATGCTCAAAGTTCCTTCCTCTAGCTCCGAAGATCATGGATGGGACTCTTTCTCCTTCACTTCAAATTGTAAGACAAACACAACACTTCTCTTCACAAGGGTTGTGAGTGACTTGTCTGTATTTTGGGGCTGGATTATACCCTATGGCGAAGGCCATGTCGCGCAGCTCCTTGACGAATCCACCAACTCCAAACAGATGCACTGGCTCACGGTTTGCCATCTATAGAGCATGAAAGGAAGATTATTGATTTCAACTAAGTTAACGGAACAAGTTTGATTTAAATAAAGGGGAAAAAAGAAGGGTAATAAAGTATCCACAAGAAAATTGGAAACAAATTGAAGTACCATAACATAGAAAAAGTGTTTTTTAGGTTGAAGAGGAAGAATGTAAAATCAAATGTTCGTAATCAGTACAGTAATGGATGTATAGTACTAATTACTAGAATGGTGAAAGAAATTTGCACAATTGAATAGGTAGAGGGTTCACAAGATTTTTTTAATAGATTTTAATTTTTTTGAGAGAGAGGAAGTTAATTAAATCAAAAAGTTTTTTTATACCGTTAACTTCCCTAATTAAAAGAGAAAGAGAAGAGGACAGTTCTAATTTTTAAAATCTTTTTAGAAGGCTTTTAGGGGTACCAAGGGGTTTATCCTATGGTCAAAGTGGTTCTGATACCAACTTGTCACACCTGGAATTTCCATCCAAAATTGAGGTGCTTTATTGTGTGTAAGTCCTTGTCCAATAATCAACCGAGGCATACATATGACAAAGTTGGTAACAAAGTAATTGTTTACATAACGACTGTATTTATTACAGAGGCAAATGGCACCTCTCAAAATAATCAAGTTTAAGCAGCAGAATAACTACGAACAACGCGACGACTCCCACTCTACACGCACTTGAGCAGGCTCCCGCTTAGTCCTCCAAGAAGTCCTCCTCGCTGTAGTACTCCTCTGATAATGATTGTTGATTGTAAGGTGAGTATATGAAATACTCCGCAAGCCACAGAGCAAACATGCAAATGCACATGTATCCAAAGGATAGCATAATATGGCTCAAGTTACATAAACAACATTTAATAAAGCATTTTAGAGAGAGTATTGAAATAGTAAACATTAAACAATATTAACCAACACTATACCGCTCTCCAAAGCGATATAAGCCCAACCACTCCAACCTGGAGCTAACCATATTCCACCATTCCTTATTCAATTAAGATAGTGTGGGACTAATCACAGAAAACATTGCTAGGCCTGACCATTAACCGCGGGCACGGCTATATGAATAGTTTTACTCTGGCCAGAGGTGTCCCAATTTATCCACAAGACACAACTCCACAACACATCATTGTGCGCCTTAATACCACCACGGTATCTCGGAAAGGAATTGTGACAGGATTATCCATGTAACTCGCACAATAGGAGAGCCTCCCGCCAAGCCTCCGGTCTCCGGTAGGGGTGATCAAGTTCCTTCCCGCGAGACGGCTCGACGCTTGAACTCATGGAGTTATTGACAACTACCATGTGTGGACTTACATCAGCCACAAACCAAGCCCTGGTGCCTCCTATTGAACTCGGCACACTTCAAATCCCACTTTTACCCATTCTAGCTTGTGGTTAGCACGAGTGTTGTTTCGCAACAAGTAGTCCATGAACCGGTCCTTAAGTGTCATGAGCACCGCTAGCAACAATCACAACCCTGGTATTCACAACCCACCTTTTAATCAAATTTTAGTAGACCATTAAGTTGTCCTCACACAACCACAGTCGTGAACTGAATCATCATTTCATATGAACTGAATATTGTAATCAGGGTTTGAAGTATAGCCCATAAGTTATTCTACAGTTTTCTAGGCATGGCTAAGCAGGATCCTAGAATTATTCTAGCTAACTAATATTTAAAGTTAGATAGTCATCTTACCCCCAAAGGTTCAAAGACAGATAATCAACTCAATACGGCCATAACCAAGGATATAGGCTTCCCTTCCAAATGGCATTATAAAAATAAATGCATAGTTAAAGGAAAAGATAGCTTAAAACATAGGTACAATATTCTCAAAGGTGTTGAAGAATCTGTGTGACTTGCCTTGCTGCTCTGCACACGCTTCCGAACTTTCCTCGAGAAATCCCGACTCTTCCGGAACATCGGCAGCTAAAGGAAATAAACAAAAATAAGCAAAATAGCATAAGAACATATCAACAGTACAATATTATATTTTTAATGGATAGATCTTGATTTTAAAAGAATTTTGCAAGTTGAATCACCCCAAACGGAGTTCAGATGAATTAGTTATGAATTTTAGAAGTTTTAATCCTTTTAAAGTTTATTCAAAAAGATTAAACCGATTTATTGTGTCATTTATGATTTATTTTAATACTGGAAAAAGGGATTATGGCGTCAGCACTGGATCAGGGGCAGCTGACAACCGGGGCCCACAAGTTAGAGAGAGGATGGGCTCGGTCCACGGTAGACCGCGTCCACCGAGCTGGTTCACCGAGAAAGAATAGTCCAGATCAGATCGGAGGAGATCGAATGGTCTAGATTCGATCTCAGGTTTATGGTGGATTTTGTATCGCCAAGATTTAATGGAGGATAGATCGGACGGCTGGGACTTAACCAACCCGATCCGATGGCTGGGATCCATCCCGATTGGATTGGACCCACGGGGCCGAGGTGGCGCTGATCCGGCACTGACGAGGCATCCACGTCGGCGACCAGCAACGGTGGCGGCTCAGGGACCGATGTTCGACAGTGAACGGTGGTGCGGCGAAGCTCGGTGACAGCACAGATGGATAGAAGGGATTATGGCGATGCTTACCGAGGCAAAAACGGCGATGAACAACGACGGGAACGACCGGCGGCGAGCTTCAAGCGGTGGAGATGTTCGGGTCGTCGGCGGCGACGCTGCTCCGGCAGTCTTTGGTGGCTGTGAAGGGCTGGCCAGGGTCCTCCTCGGTCCTGTGGTCCTGACAGTGGTGATGACAAGCACCAGTGGTGGCTAAAGCGGCGACAGAGCTTGGCTAGAAGGCGGCAACGGCGGAGGATTTGGATTGGTACGGCGCTAGGGCGACAGGGGCTTTGGCGAGCTTGATTGACGGCGGAAGTTGATAGAGGGAGGCCTGGGGATGCTATTTATAGTGACGGGGAGGAGAGATCGACTCGGGTTCGGTTGCGGCGGCAGGTTAGGTCTTCTCCCGGAGTCCCAAAGCTCTACGAGCTCGATTCGGAGTCAATGCCGTCGGTTTTTTGCTGTGATTCTTGGGGGGAAAGGATGAGGAGGTTGAGGGGATCAAACCCCTCAACTAATTTGGGGATAACTTGATCGGAGAGGGTAGATTGGAGCGGGACTCACAGAGGCAGCATCGAGCTGGAACAGGAGCTCTCCGACTCGAGGTCGGAGATGAACCCGATAGGTGGGTCCACTTGTCGGGTGAGCACGGGGGAGGCGCGGGTGGCCGTAGGCCGTGGGTCGCACAGTGCGCGAGAGAGAGAGGAGAGCACAGGGATGGGCCGGAATCGGCCAGGGCAGGGAAGGGAGGAGAAGCACAGGGATAGGCCGAATCGGCCTAGGGCAGGGAAGGGTTTTCTATTTTGTTTTTCCATTACTTAATTGCTGAAATGATTGTTCCAATTATTAAAAATACTTTCCTTACTCAAATAAATCCTAGAAAATTCCAGAAGATAGATAATTATGCAAAGTATTTTCTAAAATTATCTCCAAGCCAATTTTTGTTAGGAATTTTCTCAGTTTTTATTATTTGCACTCCTTGAGGCTTTTATAATATTTTCTAAAAGTTCATTTTTACCCACAATTATTTTAATTAAGTAATTTCAGGGTGTTACAATTACCCACCACCACCACTACTAGGACAGTATTGGCCCACGCCTCAACTCCCTAGTCCACCTGTTCCACCTCAGTTGCCTGCACCGCCTGTTGTGCATTCTCCGGCTTCTACTACACCTCACCCACAGGCACTTGGTTCTTCTACCTCATCTATGGCTAGAGTCTACAACATGCCTGCTTCATCCCTTGGTCGCCCAGATGTGGTTACAGGTATACTTTCAGTTGATTTGCATGATGCTCTTGTTTTGTTTGATTCTGGTGCTACTTTTTCCTTTGTTCCACTCGTGTTTGCAAAATGAGCAAAGCTATTTATTCAAGAGGTCTCTCAATCTATCCAAGTCAGCTCTCCAGGAGGTTTGATCTCTTGTTCCGTGGTATGTCCGGGTTGTGTAATCTCCATAGATGGAGAAGAATTTGTGGCAAATCTAATGATGATTCCATTACCGCTCTTCGACGTGATCTTGGGCATGGATTGATTAAACTGATACTGTGCTGTAATATTTTGTTTCTAGAAGACTCTTACATTGGAAACTACATTGGGTGAGGAGATAGTTTTCAAGGAAGTGCGCCTCCTCATTCTCTGTTCATGATGTCAAGACTATTGCCTGGCCAACGTCCTATAAAGACCGGATTACTCTGGACTTTAGCGGAGAAGACATCCAAATCTTTATTAATTGAAGAGATCCCTATAGTATGGGATTATCCAGATGTTTTTCTAGTAGAGTTGCCGGGGATGCCACCTGAGCGAGATGTGGAGTTTCGTATTGATCTTGTTCCTGGTACTCGACCTATCTCCAAGGCACCATACCGATTAACTCCCTCTTTCTAGGAAGAGCTAAAGAAACAGCTAGATGATTTATTGTCCAAGAAGTTGATCCGACGAAGTGTATCGCCATGGGGTGCTCCTGTCATTTTTACTGAGAAGAAGGATGGCAACTGACATATGTGCGTGGATTATCGGGGTTTAAATGTTGTCACCATTAAGAACAAATATCCACTGCCATGTATTGAGGATTTGTTTGATCAGTTGAAAGGAGCAAAGGTGTTTTCAAAAATTGATCTGCAATCTGGCTATAACCAAATTCGGGTGCGAGAAGAGGATATTGAGAAGACAATATTTTCCACGATGTATGGGCATTACAAGTATAGGGTGATGTCTTTTGGGCTAACTAATGCACCAGCCTATTTTATGGAGACCATGAACAATATGGTACATCCTTTTCTAGACAAGTTTATGGTGGTATTCATCGATGATATTCTGATTTACTCCAAGAATGCGGAGGAGCATGGCGCCATTTGAGGATGGTACTAGAGACTCTTCAGGAGAACAAGTTTTACGCTAAATTGAAAAAGTGTGAGTTCTGGCTTTCTAAGGTGGCTTTTCTTGGGCATGTAATTAATCAGCAGGGTATCTCAGTTGATCCTAGCAAAGATTCAACCGTGGTAGGATGGAATAGGCCAACAAATGGTAAGGAGGAAAGGAGTTTCTTGGGCATGGCAGGGTACTATCGGTGTTTTGTGAAGGATTTCTCGATTATTGCTAAGCCAATGACAATGCTCACAGACAAAGATGTGAAGTTCCAATGGACAGATGACTGTGAGCGTAGTTTTCAGCAGTTGAAGGAGAGGCTGGTGACTGCTCCCGTGCTTACTTTACACGAACCCGGTAAGCTTTTCACTGTTTATTCCGATGCTTCACAAGTAGGTCTTGGTTGTGTTCTTATGTAGGAGGGTAATGTTATAGCATATGCGTCGAGACAATTAAAGAACCATGAGAAGAATTACCCCACTCATGATCTTGAGCTGGCAGGAGTGGTTTTCTCTCTCAAGATTTGGAGGCACTACTTGTGTGGAGAGTCTTGTGACATTTTCATTGATCATAAGAGTCTCAAATATATTTTTACTTAGAAGAATTTGAACTTGAGGCAGAGAAGGTAGTTGGAGTTGATTAAAGACTATGATCTCAATATCCAATACACACCATGTAAGGCGAATGTGGTTGCAGATGCTTTAAGCCGTAAAGCCGTTCTCCCAACTCTAAGTTGTTTGATAGCCAATTTTGAGCATATGAATATCTCCTATTGTTATGCCGAACTGGTGAGTGTTTAGTCACGTGTTATTCTTGAGTCCACCATACCCCCAACGAGTTCTGAAGACCCAATAGCATGATCGGTTGCTGCAACTGGTTAAGAGGCATGTGAACGAAGGAAAGGCCGGAGATTTCACTTTGGATGCCTCGGGAGCTATGTGATTTCGTGGGCATTTATGTGTACCACAGAAAGCTGAAGTCAAAGAAGAGATTTTGCGAGAAGCACACCGAACTCCTGATACCGTGCATCCTGGCGAGAATAAGATGTATCATGACTTGAAACATACTTATTGGTGGAAGAGGATGCAAGTGGATGTGGTAAAATATGTGGCATCGTGTGGAGTATGTCAGCGAGTGAAGGCTGAGCATAAGAATCCTGCTGGGAAGTTACAATCATTAGAAATTCCAGTGTGGCCTTGGGATGAAATTGCTATGGATTTCGTGGTTGGGTTGCCTCGTACTCCACGAGGAAAGGATGCTATTTGGGTTGTGATAGATCGTCTAAGTAAGGTGGCACACTTTATTCCTATTCACACCACGTACTCCGCAAGTGACTTGGCATCGATTTATATACGGGAGATAGTGAGGTTACATGGTGTGCCTCACTCGATTGTTTCTGATAGGGATGCTAAATTCGTTTCTAAGTTCTGGGAATCTGTACAAGAGGCATTTGATACTCAATTGAAATTCAGTACTGCTTTTCACCCTCAGACAGCAGACACTGGAGGATATGTTGAGATCATGCATTCTTTCATGGAAAGGTTGTTGGGAAGATCATATGCCACTTGTGGAATTTGCATACAACAACAGTTACCATGCTAGTATTTGTATGGCACCATATGAGGCACTGTATGGCAGAAAGTGTCGATCCCCATTATGTTTTGGGACCAGATTGGGTTCAACAAACTACACAATGGATAGCAGAGATATGGCAACACATGCTTGCGGCACAAAGCTAGCAGAAGAGCTATGCTGATCTTAGGAGACGTGAGTTAGAGTTTCAGGTTGGCGATCTTGCACTTCTAAAGGTATCTCATACCAAAGGTGTTGTGAGATTTGGGACGAAAGGCAAACTTAGCCCCATGTATATTGGTCTGTTCTTGATAGTGGCAAGAGTCGAAACCCTAGCATATCGTCTTGAGTTACCAGAATCCATGAAAGGTGTACATGATGTGTTCCATGTTTCCATGCTGCAGAAGTATTTGAGAGACCCCGAACATCATATTACCTTGGAACCAGTGATTATTGAGCAGGATTTGATGTTAGAGTCACGCCCGGTGAGGATTTTGGAGAAATCTGAGAGGGTGTTGAGGCATAGAATTATCAAGTATGTCAAAGTTCTCTGGACGCATCATACAGAGAAAGGGGCAACATGGGAACTTGTGTCACAGATGCAGGCGAAATATCCGGATTTGTTCACACCTGGTGAGTGATATAATATTCGTACGTTTTGTTTCCCTTTCTCTAGTTGTCCAGGGCGTAATTGGATGAATTCGAGGGCGAATTCGATTGAAGGGGGGAGGAATGTAATACCACGAGTTTTAAATAAGGGCATTTTGGAAAATAGTTAATAGGAGGCGTGAAAATTCAACTTTTACACCATAGAAGTTCAATTTTCAAGTAGGAATCGATTGAATCACTGGTTGCGAAAAAAATTTAATTTCTCGAACGTAAGCTGAAACTGTATTTTCAAATCTGGTATTAATATGTTGGGATTCAGGTGAAGTGGTCTAAATAAAAGTTTTAGGCCTTGTCTTTATCTTTCTAACGCCGCTGGTGTCGTTTGATTTTGATAAACGGTTTAGGAGAAACACTAAGAACAGTACTGCTGACTGGGTCCAAATTCGGGACAGCAATTTGTTTTCTTTAGTCTGGGCCTGATAGAGGCATAATATGGTTTTTTTCTTAAAATTAAAGTTGTAGATAATTTTCTTTAGATGTTTGAAGTGTTATTATTTGCTACTTTTCGTTAGGTGCTTTGTGAATTATGCATGAAACAGTGAAGGGACCGGTATATATAGTTTAATATGGGTCGATGGGAAAATAGAAAATCTGTGCTTTGGTGTTTGAAAATGTTCTAAGTATCCATGGTTAGTGAGTATAGTGGTTTACTTGTAGGTTTTCTCCATAGGTGTGGAGGGTTCCAACGTGGGAGGTATTGAGCTGGGCTATCGCCGGAGCTAAGGCAAGTGCATGACAAACTTGTGTGTTGTGATCAATGGACATATTTATTCTATTTACTTTACTTTCATTATATCATTATTATTCATACTATAAATCACGTTCTATTATGTTCATGATTCTCTATTCCGGTTTTATTCAAATACCATGCATAGGCATGGAGTGTTATATTTGGTTCTTTATTCATGATCCTAGTAGTAAGCGCTGGCCCCGCTTACTCAGCTTACCGATAATGCTAAAGGATGTCCACGTCATGCCCAGGAGGGGAACTACTATTTCTTGACTTCTTGATTTCCAATAACAAAAGAAAAAAAGGTTTCATATGGTTTCTTATTGCAAATGAGAGATATGTATGTTTGTTTTAGTTCCATAATGTACTTGCTGAGTATTCTTTACTCACTCTTGTGTTTTATTTTGTTTATAGGTACAAAATGACATGGCCATGCATGGGTGGGATGGGAGTAGCACCCTCTATTTCACCTTTTATTGCACACTTTTAAACTATAGCTCTAGTTACATAATGTTGCTTAGCATCTGTCATTGATTAAACCTGTAACGGTTGTTTAATGTTGTGGTCATCAAATGTATGGTCTTGTGGTATTGATGGTGGTTTGGAACGTATGGATGTTAATGTTATTGGTTTGTTTTATAACTGCCTATCGTGGATGTCCATATTTACAAGGAAGATTCTGCCAAAATTTCTAATAATATTACAAGCTAGTGGTTTGGGGTGTGTTAGGATGGGTTTCTTGGGTTTTTCCTTGCATTTACGCTTCTGCTACATATAGAAGTATAACATTGTGTTTCTTTGTTACTATTGTCGAACCAATTGTTAAACTCATGGCATTTATTGTTTTGATTGATATAGCTATGCCTCCTAGAGTGAGTGCTCGGTTAGCTAACCGAGGCCGTGGTAGAGGTCACGGTAGATGTCGTCATCATGGAGAGGTGGATGCAGAGGTGATGGCTGATGAAAATCAGGAAAATGAGGAGATTGGGAACAACTCTGTTGATGAGTCCCAAGTTCCTAGCCGTGGAGGCTGTGGTAGAGGTCGTGGTAGCGGTCGCCATGATCAAGCAACACCGTCGAACCAGGTGGAGAATGAGCATATGGGTGCTGAAGAGGATGATGACCATTCTGTTGCTGAATCTCAGGCTACTCATGCTGCCAAAGCTATTCGGGGGATGACACTTACTAGGTGGACGTCCATGTGGTTAGACACATTTGATGGGACAGGCACTCCGGTTAGTGCTGCTGATTGGCTATGCAAGATGGAGAAGTACATGAATGGATCTAGGATGGCTCTTGAGGAGAAGGTTACTTTCGTGCCTTTTCAACTGATTGGCTAGGCAGATATCTGGTGGGAGGGTGTTGTTGAAGCTTGGAACCCTGCTCGTGGTGCTATTCCTTGGGAGGTGTTTCTTCAGCAGTTCAGAGCCAAGTATTATCCAGAATCTTTTAGGGATAGGATGAGTGATGAGCTGAACCATATCTAGTAGGGATGCAAAACCGTGATCAGTATGAGCAGGAGTTCAGCAACACTGTACGCTTTGTGCCCACCGTGGCAAGTGATGAGCGTGAGAAGGCAACATTTGTTGCGAACTTATATTTTTCATGAGTGTCTGGCATGTTAACAAAACGCTCCATACCTCTCTCACAGAACTTTTCGGCATATGGTAGTAGTTTGACACCATTTGTTACGAACTTATATTTTCCGCGAGTTGTACGACATGTTAAGAAAACGCTCCAAACCTCTTTGATGGAACTTTTTGGTATATTAGAGTGATTTGACACCATTTGTTACTAACTTATATTTCTCGCAAGTTGTATGGCATGTTAAGAAAACGTTCCAAACTCCTTTAAAGGTACTTTTGTAAATATGGGAGTGATAAGACACCATTTGTTGCGAACTTATATTTTTCGCGAGTTGTATGGCACGTTAAGAAAATGCTCCAAACTCCTTTAATGGTACTTTTGTAAATTGGGAGTGATAAGACACTTTGTTGCGAACTTATATTTTTCATGAGTTGAATGACATGTTGAGTAAACACTCCAAACCGATCTGAAGAATCTTTTGGGCAAATAGGAGCGATTTGACACGACTTGTTGCTTACTTATATTTTTCGCGAGTTGTATGGCATATTAAGAAAACACACCCAAACTTCTCTTAAGGTTGTTTTGTGCATATGGGAGTGATTTGAAACCATTTGTTGTGAACTTATATTTTTTGTGAGCTATATGGCATGTTAAGAAAGCGCTCCAAACCTCTCTAAAGGAACTTTTGAGTATATGGGAGTGATTTGACACAATTTGTTGCGACCTTATATTTTTCACGAGTTGTATGGCACATTAAGAAAATGCTCCAAACTCCTTTTAAGGTACTTTTATAAATATGGGAGTGATAAGAAACCATTTGTTGCGAACTTATATTTTTCGCGAGTTGTCTGGCACGTTAACAAAACACTCCAAACCTCTGTAACAGAACTTTTGGGCATTGTTGACATCGAAAATCACCGGCAGCGTTGAGAACGAGCCGATGATATGGTTCGGTGCACTAGACACGCGAAGGCCTAGGAAATCTGCTTAGCTCCAGTGCAGGTCCTAAATTTGAGGTTCGTGGGAGTGCCAGTAAATTTGACCCTACAATTGACAAGGAGATAGAAAGTATTAGATCAGTGAGCCAATCGGCTAGAAGCCGATTTGGACTCGTTTCATCGGCTGATAGCCGATATGGACTATAGCACTTATACATCGACTGGAAGCCGATGATGGCATAAAAAGATAACTGCGATAAGTTGATGATAATATAATGAAATAATAAACTAGCCGACTACTGATAGAACATATGCATCGGCTGGAAAACCGACGATAGTGTAAATACATAAAATAAAGATAATGCAATCGGCTGTATTTAATAACAGATAACTTATCGGCTAGGCACTCCGATAAAACATTGCATAAACATCCATCGGCTTAACAAGGATAAATCTATTATTATCAATCTAGTAGGTCAAACTAAACTGATGCAGTACAGATTAATAATGATAAAAGAATCTCAGTGAGCCGATAGATCTAATGCAATTGTGATGTAAAATATGGTAACTTATCGGCTATACATCCTGATAAGATGCTTGCATGAAATCTATCGACCTAGCAGGAATAATTTATCGCTGGCAGTTTAGTAGGTCGGACCTAACCGATGCAGCACAAACTGACGATAAATTACACCCAGTAAGTCGATAAATCTATGCACGCGTGATGTGATATATCTACTCAGACTATGAGATCAAACCTAACTGATGCAGTCGTAGACAGAACAGATATATCGTGGTAAGCCGACTACCGTGAACCGACTAGAATATCGGACCTAACCGAGGAAGTCCTAGTAGATACGGTAGCCGGGGTAACGAGACTTACCCTCTCGCAGGAGGTCGAACTTAACCGATGCAGCCCAGCTCGAGAAGCAAGAACTCGTTGAAAAGGGTGGCGATGCGCTGAATTTGTATTGATCTGTGTGATGATTTACAAGGTCCCTGGGCATACGTATTTATACCCCGAGTTAATACAATCCTGATCGATATGGAACTATGAGTTTCCTACTACAAAGAAAATTAACAAACCCTGATCGGACACGAGATCAGGTTTCCTAAAATAATTAGCCCTGTCTAATTAATTTCCGTCAGCTAACTGTAATTTTCTCCTTAACCGAATCTGATAAAGAACTGTACCAAATTTTGGCGTTAACACATGCCCCCAATTTCGGAGTTTTTCATAAGACTCCAAAATTCTTTCATCTGGGCTTCCAGATTCCTTTCACACCGAGGCGGCCCAAGGTAGCCCACTTTCCTTAATTGTTTGAAACAGTGCCAACGGCCTCGATTCCCGCCCGGTCATCATTCCTCTATAAACCGCTTCGCCTTCCTAGCCTCCTTTCTCTACGCTTTCACATCACCAGAGCCCTCTCGCTTCTTCCGAGACCTCGACGAGCTCCGGCGATCCAGGCGAACCGCTGTAACCTTCTTCCTCAACCATCGGTCTTCGCTCATCCTCTTCTTCCGCAATGGCTTCAGCAATCGCTGTCCCAGAGGTAACCCTCTTGTCTGATCACTCTCTCTGCTTTGTAATCTAGATAGATTAAATCTTCTATATTCCTCACCCGTTCTTCATCGTGTTCTTATTTACTGTAGAACCTCAGAGGACAAATCTTGATTCCGGCTGCCGACTATCCAAATTTCTTTTATCATGGCCCCATGGGTAGCGAAGACCCTATAGATTTCATCAACGCCGAAACCCAATGTCTCCCTTTCAAGAACTCTACCATGCTAGCCAGCGATTGGACCAACAGTTTCAAGTCATGGCCTAGCAAGCTTCCCGGATGGAGGAACTGGTATATCAGAGTATCAGCCGCAAAGAAAACTCTCTGGGAAGAATCAAATATCGGCCACTACATCAACCTTTCTCTGGCCGAGATAGAGAGAAACGAACCTCTGCTTGCGTCAGCTTCATACTTTTGGTCAGACACCCTCAATGCTTACCTATTTGGACATGGTCCGACGACCCCAACTTTGATGGATGTAACCATGCTCACCTGCCTCAACACCACAAGTTACATCAACCCCCTCAACCTCCAATTTAAGCCTACTCATCGGCTTCAGACGAAGAATATCGGTGGTTGGTCCAAGTATATATCAATCCACAACAAGGGAACTGGGCCAGTCGACGATCGGGAACATGTTGCTTTCTTGAACTTGTGGTTAGAACGATTTATTTTTGGTGGTGCAACCCTCGGCCCAACAACCAACATGCAGTGCCTGGCAGAATGCTTGGCCGATCGGAAACAAGTCCCCTTGGGGCAATACCTTCTTGGCTCCACTTATCAACTGCTGCATCAGGTGGCAGTCAAGCTATCGGCTAGCCAGCCAGTCGGCCATATTGGGGGTTCTTGGTGGTTTGTGCAATTATGGCTCAACGTCTACACCTCCAAGGCCATTCCTGGGACTTCCTTCTTCAATCTATCTTTCCCAGCCGATCATCCAGAAGACCAGGAACCCATCTACCGCCGATGTATCTCCGTGGGCGAAGCTGCATCAGCCCTCCCTGGCTGCAAAATGACGCCCGTCGGACTCAGCCAATGGTTCAAAGGGTTTTATTATGGCTTCACCAGGGAGGCCACACTTTGGTTCGCGTATGATGATGCAGCATCATTTGAGATGCCCTTCAAGTTCAATCCTCTTGACGCGCTGGCCGATGATGAATCGAAAATCACATTCCTATCGGCCATTACCCCCTGCCTACTGCCGACTGGCTTCTCTCAGGGCCGATCACAACCATCATATGAATTCTATCATCCATCGGTCGGTTCCCGCCAGCTTGTTCTCGATCAACTTCCAATCGGCCTATTCTTCATTGACAAACTATAGGCCCAGGGTAATGTCAACAGTGCTTTAGAGTATGATCGGATGCGGGCTCTAACAGAATCCCTACCTCTGGGCACCACCACCGATGTGGAGGTATGTACTACCAATACAAAGCTTTTTGCCCGATGGTGGTCAGAATGGAAGAAGCACCTGTTCAACTCATCGGCCATCCATTACTGCTCTCGCCTCAACGCCAACTACGTCGAATCCGATAAAGAGGTAACATCCCATAAGCCTTAATCATTGTCTCCGATCATCTCTTATAATCTTATCTCGCAGGCTGTCAACGAGGATCCACCAACAACAAGCACCAGTGGCCGGCCGATCGTATACCAACCACCATCGGCCAATCCGCACTTAGGGCATGGTGCTCCCCCTCCATCAGCTCTTCTCCAGGCGCCACGGCCGACAGGACCAAAACTCAAGAAGCTGGTGTCTCGCCCTTCTCAAAAGAAGCAGAAAACCAGTGCCGATGTCGTGGTCACGGTGCCACCTGCTATTCAAACAACACCGGCCCCTTCATCCCCGTGGGTATGCGCTAAGTCTTGATATTATTATCTGTTTCCCATCTTTACATTATCAATCTTATTTTCAGCTCGAGTCATCGGCTCCCAAACCTCAACCTTCTGCTGACATCCTCACAAGCATCGAGCCGATGACTTCTGCAATCGTTCCAACTCCAGCACCTAGCCCCCAAGCCATCGTTGAGGCCGTTCTTACTACATCACCGCCAGGCATCGGCCATCCTGAAGAACAACCCACTCATCCACTTGATGCCGATGTCGCTCAAGCTGGCGATGTCCTGCCTCAGGTAATCTCTTCATATCCATATTTCATTTTAACTCATTACTGATCCTTTTACCGATGTCAATTTGTAGTCCTTAGCCGACTTGTTCTCCTTTGACATCGGCAAGTACTTAGAGGCAGATGAAGAAACAGCCACCAGCGCGGTAACCAAACCATCTTTTTCAGCTGACGTGCACGAATACTTGATGAATATTATCCGTCTGCTGGAAAACCCAATCGACGCCTTGGTGGAAGACTGCGGGCCGATCCAGGCAAGATTTGTAGAAATTGAGCATCATTTGCCCAAAGATCTCGTTGACGCATTGACTCCTGCAGCATATCTGGAATCCCACAAATTCCAACTCATCAAGCTCAGGCAGCGTATAGCCGATCATGCTGATCAACAGAAAATAGTCCAAGATATCCAAAACGATCGGCTGTCAGCTCAAACAGAAAAGAAAAAGCTTGACGATATGGCAGCTGCACCTCAAGAACTTCAATCCAAACTAGACCAGCTGAAGAAAAGGGAAGCCAATTTGCTGGCAGAACTTGAAAAAATCTGCAAGGACATCAAAACAATAGAATCCCAGCTCATCGGCCTGCCACAAGCTGTACAAAATCAAGAAGCCAAAGTTGTAGCAGCAGTGCGTCAAGTTGTTCATCGGCGCAAAAACTTAAAGACTATCCTGGGTTCCGATGAAGAAGATATTCACGCTATTGGTGAGATTGACCAGATCCGCCTGCGCGCGATCGAACCAATCCAAAAATTCTTGTAAATTCTTAACATTAATGACTTTGATGGTGCTCTGAAACATGCCGATTAACCTTTTGCTGTAACATAACTTAATCAACCATTATTTATTCATCATACTCCATCTTCGCTCGATAATATTTTATTTTTTTGATCTAAAGGCGATACCAATTGATATTGGTTATCTTTAGGAAATGTAATAACATCGGCTTTTGCTTTGAACTATTTTAGAAATTGGCCACATTCAGCCGATTCAGGAGTTGATCCAAACGCTCGGATAGTACTTCTTGAGATATTTCCCATTAAGCACTTTAGCAAACTTCGTCCCCTCAAGATCTTCTAATATGTAAGCATTGCCAGGTACACAACGATTAATCCGATAGGGCTCTTCCCAATTAGGCGACCACTTTCCGAACTTACTATCTCTGGACCCGATCGGCAAAATCAACTTCCATACAAGATCTCCCTCATTAAACGATTTATTCATCACCTTTTTGTTATAATGCCTAGCCGCCCTAGCTTTATTTTCCTTGATCCTTTCCAGCGCCCTTAACTGATTCTGAGCCAAATTCTTGAGTTCATCTGTCATCAAGTTATAATAATCATCGGCTGTCAATTGATTTTGCAAAGAAATTCTCCTAGAGCCGATGTTAGTCTCCCAAGGCAAAACTGCTTCATGTCCATATACCAATTGGTATGGTGGTACCCGAGTAGACCCATGACATGCCATCCGATAGGCCCATAATGAATCGGCTAATGTAGTATGCCATCGTCGCGGCTATTCATCAATCTTTCGCTTAATTAATTTGATTAGACTCTTATTCGAAGCTTCTGCGTGTCCATTAGCTTGAGCATAATAAGGTGATGAATTCAGTAACTTAATTCCCATACTGGCAGCAAATTGTTGAAACTCATTGGACACGAAAATAGAACCCTGATCGGTGGTTATCGTCTGAGGAATTCCAAACCGATAAATTGTATACTCTTTTACAAACTCAATCGCATCCCTGGACGTGACTTTCTTCAATGGAACTGCTTCCACCCATTTTGTAAAATAATCTATTGCTGCCAATATGAATTTATGTCCCTTACTTGATGGAGGATAAACCTGGCCGATCATATCAATTCCCCATCCTCTGAACGGCCACGGTTTGATGATAGGATTCATAGCCGATGCTGGTGCTCGCTGTATATTTCCAAATTTCTGGCAATCCTGACATACTTTATAATATTTGAAGCAATCTTCCAACATTGTCGGCCAAAAATATCCCACTCTTCTCAATATCCACTTCATCTTATGAGCCGATTGATGAGTTCCATAAACGTCCTCATGCACTTCGCACATAACCACTTTGGCCTCTTCTAAATTTAAGCATCTCAGTAGAACTCTTTCAAAAGTCCGATAATATAACTCTCCATCAAGCAACACATACTTAGTAGCTTTATACTGAAGTTTCCTAGAAACCGATTGAGACGGATTTTGTAAATAACCAATTATTTCCTGTCTCCAATCATCGGCTCTATCCTGAATATCACTATCAGCTATTTCAACCTTAATCTGTCTATTCAGCCGATAACCCGAAGCAATCTGTGCAAGACCATTAGCTTCTAAATTCTGTTCTCTAGGGATATGATCCAACGATACCATCCTAAAATCCTTCAACAAATCTCTGCATTCTTCATGATACGATCTTAAAATATCATCCCTGCATTCATACTCCCCAGATAATTGCTTGATCACTAACAAAGAATCTCCAATAATTTCTATGATATCGGCCCCGATCTCCTGTAAAAGTTGAAGTCCTTTCAGCACCGCCTCATACTCCGCTTGATTATTGGTCCGATAGGGTTTAATTGTAAAAGCAAACTCAAAACTTGCCCCCCGAGGCGATACAATGACCAATCCGATACCAGTCCATGCTTGCAAACCGATCCATCAAAAAACAAAGTCCACGGGATCGACTCCACATAATCTTCATGAACTCCTCTGTGTTGCACAATCAAATCAGCTATTGCCTGTCCCTTGATCGCTTTAGCCGATTCATATCTCAAGTCAAACTCCGCCAAGGCAAAAATCCATTTACCAACTCGCCCTTTTAAAACTGGAGCCGACAACATGTATTTCACTACATCGGCCTTGCAAACCACCATGCACTCAGCCGATAGGATATAATGCCTTAACTTCGCGCATGAGAAATATAAACAAAGGCATAATTTCTCCACCGCAGGATATCTCATTTTAGCATCCAAAAGCCTTCTGCTTAAATAGAACACGACTCGCTCCTTGCCTTCAAACTCCTGTATTAAAACAGACCCAATGGATTTTTCATTGGCCGATAAGTATAACTTGAATGGCACTCCTTTCTGCGGTGGAATCAAAACAGGTGGGGAACTTAAATAACTCTTAATCTCATCAAATGCCTTCTGCTGTTCTACCCCCACACAAACTCTTGATCGGCTTTCAACTTCAACAATGGAGTAAAAGGCTCAATCCTCCCTGACAAATTTGATATGAATCTCCTTACAAAATTAATCTTGCCGATCAATGACTGTAGCTCCATCTTATTACTTGGTGGCTCTGTATTCTTGATGGCTCTGATGCTCCGTTGACTAACTTCAATTCCTCGCTCATGAACCATAAACCCTAAAAACTGCCCAGCCAATACACCAAAAGCGCATTTATTGGGATTCATCCTTAATCCGTATTTCTTTGCCCTTTCCAGCACTTTTCGCAAATCGGCTATATGGCTTTCATCACTCTTGGATTTAACCACCACATCGTTGATGTAAATTTCCACTAATAAGCCGATGAAATCATGAAATATATAATTCATCGCCCTCTGATATGTCGCACCGGCACTTTTCAATCCAAATGTCATTACTACCCACTCAGATAAGCCGATAGCTCCAGGACATCGAAACACAGTCTTATGTATATCTTCTTCTGCCATAAAGATTTGATTGTATCCTACATTGCCATCCATAAAGCTAATAATCTTGTGGCCTGATGCTGCATGCACCAACAAATCTACTATCGGCATTGGGTACTCATCCTTGGGGGTAGCCTTATTCAAATCCCGGAAATCAATACATATTCTCAATTTTCCATTTTTCTTTTCCACCGGGACAATATTAGAAACCCACTTAGCATATCGGCACAGCCTTATAAACTTCGCATCATATAACCTTGTGATTTCTGCTTTGATTGGCTCATACAACTCCGCTTTAAATCTCCTTGGAGCCTGTTTAAACGGCCAATATCCTGGTTTAATAGGAAGCCGATGTTCGACAATTGATCGGCTTA
Organism: Oryza meyeriana var. granulata; assembly: GCA_003991445.1. Lineage (NCBI taxonomy): Eukaryota > Viridiplantae > Streptophyta > Magnoliopsida > Poales > Poaceae > Oryza > Oryza meyeriana. The sequence goes on from RYFJ01000988.1 coordinate 87,283, forward strand.
ACCCTGGCATTTCATGATATTCCCAAGCAAAACAATCCCGATACTCTTTCAACAATTTTATTAATTCTTCTCGAAACTCGGGACACAATTTTTTACTTATGTACGTCGGCCTTGGTCTATCCCCTGGTCCTATATCAATCTCTTCCAAATCATCGGCTGACATAAACCCTTGTCCCAACTTCCCTTCGAAATCTTCAATGGTGCCCATCAGAGTAATAATTCCGAGCCGACTTGCCGAATCGGCTGTATCCCCTGACTGGTGATCTTAAGATAATCTCCCTTCCATACTTTTCCAGACAAACAATCGACACCATCGGCCTCCCAGACCAGCAAATCAGTCATTGCAATGTTGGTCGATTGATCTGCTAGGATTATCTCAATTTGGTCTCCTTGCCATTGTATCAGACTTTGATGCATCGTCGAAGGCACGCAACAGTTTGGTGAATCCAATCCCTGCCAAGGAGCAGACTATATGATCCTTTTCCATCGATAACAAAAAACATGGTAGGTAATGTCTTGTTCCCCGCTGTTAATTCCACGTTCAACACGCCTTTCGTCTCCAATGGATTCCCGCCGAAATCTTTTAACACCATATTTGTCTTGATCAAATCTTTGGCGGTTTTCCCCAACTTCCGATACGTAGCATACGGCATTAGATTGACAGCTGCCCCCCCCCCATCAACTAGCATCTTCGTCATCGGCTTCCCATTTACATAACCCTTGATATATAATGGCTTTAAATGCCGATGCTTTGATTCTTCAGGCTTATCAAATATAGCCTGATCAGGTTGCAGCGTTAACTGAGCAAAATCCTCTTCATTGCCTTCCTCATTAGACGAAAGTGCTTTATATTCCCGAGGCCAAAAGAAAACCATATCTACTGGAGCTGATGGATCAACCTCATCGTCACTTTTCTTCACACGCCATACCCGCTTAGTCCTCTTGTGACGATGATCGGCTTCCTTGTGATCTCGCTGTTGTTCTTCCTGTTGCTCTTGGTGTCGTAACCGCTGTGCCCTTCTTTTCTGATTCTTCGTAAATATCCCACTAGGACACCACTGAGGATTTTGGATTTGCTGTTCTTCATGCAATCCCTCTTCATCATTTTCTTCAAAAAATTCTTCATGGATCGGCCCTAATCGGCTATGTACCGATGCTCGTTTCTCAAGCGGCCGATCCCGTGAAAATTCTTCATGCTCAAAACTCTGAGATCTTGTAATATTACATTCAGGACAATCTCCGATCAATGGCAATCTAATCCCTCTCTCCCAGCAAAATTGAAAGAACGGGCAATCCCAATGTGGATTATATCTCTCCTCGTATGACAAAGCCCGTTGTTCCTCTTCGCGTCTTGAATATTTATCTATCAACTGCGATGAAGTAACTCTAGATCTTCTAAACTCTCGATATCTTCCTTCATCGGCTTGATTCCTTGATGACCCCGCATAAACCATGTTTACGGGGAATGGATGTCCATCAATTTTCATCGGCTTTTTGTCCTCAAATTTGATCCTCCCCTGTTTGACAGCCGATTGAATTTGTTGCCGAAAAACTTTGCACTCATTGGTGTGGTGCAATATAGTGTTATGCCACTTGCAATATCTCTTCTTCTTTAGTTCTTCGGCTGATGGAATTACATGATTTGGCGGAAGCTGTATCTGTTTCTCTTGTAGCAATAGATCGAAGATTTTATCGGCTTTATTGATGTCAAAGTCATATCGCTCCTCTTGCCTATATCCTTTACCCACGGGCATGATACTGATTTCTTATTTCTTGCCCATTCCGCCAATCCAACTTCAACATCGGATCCGTCATCATCTGAGTCCGATGAATAAGCTTGCACCAAAGCGACCCGTCTCTGAAACTTCTCCTTTTTTGCTTCTTGAAATCGGCTTTCATGAGCCGATACCTTCTATACAAGGGGCGCCAGACTCTCGAACTCCTGCGATGAAAACCTCTCTTTAATGGGAGTTAGGAGGCCCTGGAAAGCCAACTCGGCTAGATGCCCATCGCTTAGATTCAAACTGTAACATCGGTTTCTAACATCCCGAAACCGCTGGACGTATTCCGGTACCGTCTCGTCTGGCCTTTGTTTAACCGATGTTAAGTCTGTCAGCCTCATCTCATGGATCCCAGCAAAAAAGTACTTGTGAAATTATTTCTCCAAATCGGCCCATCCTCGAACTGAATTCAGTGGTAACGAAGAGAACCATGTAAAAGCCAATCCGAACAATGACAAGGGAAAAAATCTAACCCTCAGAGCCTCCTCAGCCGATGCTTCTCCACACTGTGCCAAGAACCGGCTAATATGCTCTACTGTAGATATGCTGTCCTGTCCGAAGAATTTGGAGAAGTCTGGGACTCTGTATCGGTGTGGTAATGGAACTCTGTCAAACCACTCCGGACACGGATGCCGATACATAAATGTTTGCTCCTTTGGTTTTATCCCAAACTGCTCCCTTACTATTTCTGCGACCCTTGTCGATAAATCTTCCTCCCTTGGGATCTCTTGTTGATATTGTATAGGTGGAGTTGGTAGCCGATTCTGCTTAGGATATTCTCTCTAATAATTACCTGAATCGGCAATACCTCCTGGATAATTTTGCTGATACCCCCCATAATAAGCCGTTTGATGGTATCCCGCGCGGAATCTTGTTGCCCCCCAACCTGGTTCTGTGAAAACAAATTTTCCGGTATATCTTTTCTGGTGCCAAAAGTGATTTGATTTGGCTCCATCTTCGGTGGGAGGTAAACAAGACCTCGACTAGGCTCTTGGGCAATCGATCCATCCATTGCCTTCTTGATAAGGTTATGTAGCGTGTTCACCAATATTCCCGATTGATTGATAAGCGCGTGATGCACTGCTTCATTTACCATCTCTTGTATGGGTTTTGGTGGATTTTCAGGTGATGCACGGCTTGATTCACCAACTAGAACTGGTTTTGGAAATTGAGATTTTTGAATCGGCCCTTGTCGCTTCATGCCAAAAGATTCCAAACAGAGTTTCTGAAAATTGGCCATATTCTGCTCGACTTGCTATTTCTGCTCGTCAGTCAAATCTTCCATGCTGACTAGAATCATGTTGTCTATTTTGATCTCTTTTTCGGCCATGTCGAAATTCCTTGTCCCACCGAGCGTGCCAAAAACGTGTTGACACCGAAAATCACTGGCAGCGTTGAGAACGAGCCGATGATATGGTTCAGTGCACTAGACACGCGAAGGCCTAGGAGATCTGCTTAGCTCCAGTGCAGGTCCTAAATTTGAGGTTCGCGGGCATGCCAGTCAATTGGACCCTGCAATTGACAAGGAGATAGAAAGTATTAGATCAGTGAGCCAATCGGCTGGAAGCCGATTTGGACTCGTTTCATCGGCCGATAGCCGATATGGACTATAGCACTTATACATCGACTGGAAGCCGATGATGGCATAAAAAGATAACTGCGATAAGTTGATGATAATATAATGAAATAATAAACTAGCCGACTGCTGATAGAACATATGCATCGGCTGGAAAACCGATGATAATGTAAATACATAAAATAAAGATAATGCAATCGACTATATTAAATAACAGATAACTTATCGGCTAGGCACTCCGATAAAACATTGCATAAACATCCATCGGCTTAACAAGGATAAATCTATTATTATCAATCTAGTAGGTCAAACTAAACTGATGCAGCACAAATTAATAATGATTAAAGAACCTCAGTGAGCCGATAGATCTAATGCAATTGTGATGTAAAATATGGTAACTTATCGGCTATACATCCCGATAAGACGCTTGCATGAAATCTATCGACCTAGCAGGAATAATTTATCGCTGGCAGTTTAGTAGGTCGGACCTAACCGATGCAGCACAAACTGACGATAAATTACACCCAGTAAGTCGATAAATCTATGCACGCGTGATGTGATATATCTACTCAGACTATGAGATCAAACCTAACTGATGCAGCCATAGACAGAACAGATATATCGTGGTAAGCCGACTACCATGAACCGACTAGAATATCGGACCTAACTGAGGAAGTCCTAGCAGATACGGTAGCCGGGATAACGAGACTTACTCTCTCGCAGGAGGTCGAACTTAACCAATGTAGCCCGGCTCGAGAAGCAAGAACCCTTTGAAAAGGGTGGCGATGCGCCGAATTTGTATTGATCTGTATGATGATTTACAAGGTCCTCGGGCATACGTATTTATACCCCGAGTTGATACAATCCTGATCGGATATGGAACAAGAGTTTCCTAACTACAAAGAAAATTAACAAACCCGGATCGGACACGAGATCAGGTTTCCTAAAATAATTATCCCTGCCTAATTAATAGATAAAGATTTAACTGCCTTTCCACGGTCTTCACGATCCCTTCCCAAACTCGGTCTCTTCTGGATTAATTTCCATCAGCTAACTGTAATTTTCTCCTTAACCGAATCTGATAAAGAACCGTACCAAATTTTGGCGTTAACAGGCATATGGAACCGATTTGACACCATTTGTTCTGAACTTATATTTTTCGTGAGTTGTTGGCCATGTTAAGAAAATGCTCCAAACGTCTCTAAAGGAACTTTTGGGTATATTGGAGTGATTCGACACCATTTGTTGTGAACTTATATATATGCTCAAAACTCTTTTAAAGGTACTTTTGTAAATATGGGAGTGATTTGACACCATTTGTTGCGAACTTATATTTTTTGCGAGTTGTATGGCATGTTATCAAAGTGCTCCAAACTCCTTTAAAAGTACTTTTGTAATATGGGAGTGATAAGACACCATTTGTTGAGAACTTATACTTTTCGCGAGCTGTATGGCATGTTAACAAAACTGATAGGAGCATGGATGGCCCAATCTTTCGGTGAGTTGAAGATAACTATGATTTGGGAGAAACATTGATGACCCAACTACAACCATATGAGACGTTATGTTGTTGCGCCTTAGCAATCGATATACCTCTCCGAGGGTTGTTGATCTTGCCGGTGCAGACCAACCTTATTCCTGCAAGCAAATCAAAGAAACAAGCTAGAACAAGATAAAAGCAATCTGATATTGCAAATTGGAATTGAATACAAACAATAAGGTGGGGTTCCGTAATGGGAAAACGGCGATGTAACCGATCACGGCATTACCCGAAAAAGTAGCAATGGCTAAACTTTAATCTAAAGAAAACCCAAGAAACCTTGAAAGGGTAACTAGCTATTTAAGGAGTTGGGAGAATGACCAAGGGCTCCCTAGGGTCCTGCTCTACCAGGTTGGGCGCAATCTACTTGGGCTCCACTTGGGCCGGGGTCCCAGATGAACTTACAAGCCCATAGTCCCATTATAGGTGGCTCAGCACCTTGTTTCTGTGATTGCCACCAATTTAGATGGAATTGTGTGGTGAAGCTGGATAGGTTGGAAGGAGGACATCGAGATCTTTCCACCAAGTACTCATGGGCCCAAAACGGCGCCCGTATGCAAATTTGGCGGCCGTTTGAACTCAGCGCTGTGTCGGGAGGCCAAATTGAATTCCAGAATTTCAGCGGCTTGATCTCTATGTCTTCATGCTGACATATGATGTGAGCAATGGCTGTATCCACACGTGTCATGGTCACATCATCCTCCCCTACTTCACGGAAAACCGCCCTCGGTTTTTCCATGTATAGCCTCTCTCGTGGCGCATGGTCTTGGCCATACATTTGAACATATACAAAACAACGCAATAAACTTTTGTCACATAATATCATTAGTTCTTTAGTGAATAAAATTAATCTCCAATGAAACGAATGTACCTGGTAATGGGGATGCACAACAAAGATTATGGGCACAGAATATGTAATCTTCTTTGGTTGCTTATCTTGCTCCCTTTGTTCAAAATCCAAGCAATCATGTGGTGCATTTGTAATGTATGGCAACAACGTTGGATGATCCGGTCGCTCCCCTTCTTTAGAACTAGCCTGTTCATTTAACTCAAAATAATACAAACTCGAGATAATATTATTAGATATTATACTACTCTCTAGTTCATTATTTTCTTGCACAGTAATTGGAGGTTCCAAATCTGAACAGATATAAACTCTATGCACCAAATACATTCCTCGATCATTGTGTGTGCCAAATATATGAAAAACAACACTGGCAGTACATGGCACATCAGATCTAGCAAATAATTTCTTCTTCAAATCATTTAGCTCACAAAGTTCATCAAACTGAACATAGCCCAAAGTATTTAAAGAAGCTAGCAATTCACGGTCCTCGTTCTCATTACCATGGTGTACAACAAGTTTAAAATCAAGACATAAAAAACCAACAACAAACGACATGTTTATCCACAAGTTGTGGCATGGATATAAGTGAAGCATTATCGCACAACTCTTCTTTATCACAAGAAATGGCAAGCAAATATATTTGTGACAAAGGCAAATCTACAGTGGGTTCTACTATTGGTTGCTCTATCATAACATGAAAAGTGGACATGTGTAATTTAGCTTGAGAATACTCACCTTGATTAATTTCAGCATACTTAGCTTACCTTCCAAACTCTCCTCATATAAAGTTGGTGCCTCATGCTCCTTATCTTCCTTCTCAAGCAATGCCACTGGCATCTCAACTATTCCGTTCTCCTCCTTTTGGTGAATGCGTGGAACTTCCTGCAAAATATTAGTAATGGAAAGCACAATCATAGCTTGTGGCTCCCTCATGTTCTTATTTTGATTTTCAGCTTCACATGCAAGTCTAATTAATGAGAGAGAGAATTATAAGTTTCATGCACAAGAATATCATGAATTTCTTTATTAATCCCACGTAAGAACCTCATCTCTGTAGCTTCCTCACATTCATCTAAACCACAACGCAACAAATAAGTATACAAATCATAATAGTATGATGTTACGGTTTTGCTATCTTGTTTCAAACATTGTAGTTTGTTGAACAGAATATCAACATAATACATGGGAACATGAACATCTCTCAAATATCGTTTTAGATCTTTTTAAGATTGAGGTATTTTATCATGCCTACAAAGATATTTCCAATGATATGAAGCACTTTTAACTAGAACACTAGAGACAAACATAACCTTTTGTTTCTTAGACAAATTATGCTTTTCAAATTCTTTATCTATTGCTATCTCCCATTCAATGTATGCATGAGGATCATAGTTTCCTTCAAAATAAGGTAGTGCACATACCTTACATGCATCATGTTGATCACTTCTCTTGTCTCGACGAAGATACCGAAGTTGAGCACATTCATCTAGAATCACCTTGCATACTTCTGCCATGGTTAGTAGAAAACAAAAACATACACAAAAATATGTACGCTCCTATAAACTACTAGGTAGTGGAGGCACAAAAGTCACACACACTCAAGCTTTATATCAAGCTCTTACAAGTTCTTACTAATGTAAGCCGAATGGTGACCACACCGACTCAACCAAGACCCAATGGAGGTTGGATGTATCGATGCCTTGGAAAATACTTTCCTGTATGGCTGCAATCAAATCTGTGGAGCTCTAGGTAGGCTTAAATATGTAGCAAAGAATAGCAAATGCTCAAATCAGAAAATGCAAAACTGAATAATCATTCAAAGTTGGTATTGTGCTGGTCCTAGGCTAGAACGTACTAGAGACACGAGCCTACTCACCAACGATACCACAAACGACGCTAAACAGAACTAAAAGGAGGCACTCGCTGAAAGGAGCAAAGGTGAGGCTCAAACTATTTTTTTTCACTTCTTTCTTTCTCTTTCTTTCTTTTTATTGGTGTGGCTTCTTTTTAGCACATTTCTTGCTTTTTTATTTTTTTGAAAAATAAATTTCCAAAGACCAAAATAAAACAACAAGGAAACTAACAAAGAAAATCTGGCCGAAAATAAGGAAAAACAGGGCTAGAAACACAGTTGAACTTTGTAGGTCTCTAATCACAGAGAAGGCGATCAGATATGGCAATGCGGCCAAGAGCAAAGTTGTAGATTTGCTCATCAACTTTCTAAGAAGTATTTAAACACCAAATTCTGAGTCCGTATGGAACAAAACTAGCGATTTTACTAACAATGCTCAAACTGACTCCGAATCCTACTCGGTTCAAACTTGCCAATCCGAGTAGAACTCCCTCAAAGCTCATATTTAACTAGGGAAAATGACAAGGACTCGTCCAAGATGTGGATGCTAAGGTGATATATAGATGGCAAAGGCGGTGGCGGTGGTGGCGGTGACTGTCACGCCCAGAAATTCACTAGAATTTCTAAAGAGCTAATTTGTGCAATAAATCCATGTCCAGGAATCAGCCGAGGTACACAAATTGACAATTTGATAAACATAACTAAAACGTAATAACGATAAATACTTACAACAGAGGTACTTAGTCCTCACACTAAAGAAAATAGCAGCGGAACGGCAACCAGCGTAGCTTCAGCACCAAGCCACAGGCAGCTCAACTGGGGTATAAGCCAAACACCATACTTTTCCTCCTCGCTAAGCTTCACTCTGATGATTGCAATATTGCAAGACTGAGTACCACCCACCATACTCAACAAGCCACACTAAGAAATGCAATGTAATGCAATAGGAATCCACAGGAAAGGCATATACGGCTTATTTGCGTAAACAACATTTTAAAATATTTTCATTTATTAAACATTGAAAAACAGTATAGTTTAATTATTATCAGTATTTAACCAATTTCTGAACAACGCTCCAACACAGTTCAGGCCCAAAACCATAACCCTCCAAACTGGAGCTATCAAGTCCCATCATCTATCACCATTAATCATTAGCATTAAGAAGTGTGGGACTAATCACAGAAAACATTGCTAGGCCCGCTCATTAACCGCGAGAACGGCTACCCGAATAGTTTTACTCTGATCAAAGGTGTACATCTTTACCAACAAGGCACGATTCCGCACATGTCACCATGCCCTAAAATACCACCATGGTATTGCAAAGGGGGAAATCGTGACAAGACCTTTCGCATAACATGCCCAACAAAATGGTCACCGGCCAAGTCCCTAGTAGAGGTGGCCCAACTTCCAGGCTAGAGAAACTCTTGGCTCCCAAACATATGGTCTTATTGGCACTGCCACTGTGGATTTATTGACACTACCACCTATCTACTAAACACACCATGGTGCCTCCTGCTGGGACATGCTACACTACAAGTCCAGCCGTTGCCCATTCTGGCTTGTGTTAGTACGGGGAAATGCTTCGCAACAAGTAGTACGCGAACCTGTCCTTAACTGTCATGAGCACCGCTAGCAACATTCACAACCCTGGTGCTCAAAACCCACCATTCAGTCAAGTTTTAGATGGCACAATTATTTAATCAACCACGACCAACTGTCGTGAAAACATGGCCTTTAAACAATAATTATCCATAAGTGAATCATTGTCGATGTTTTACACCGGCAATATAACTATAGGGCTACTCGGTAAGGGGGAACTTGGTGGATTGCAAAGGAACACAAGGAGATTTTATACTGGTTCAGGCCCTGAGGTGAGGTTTAATTACCCTACGTCCAGTTAGGATGTATTCCTTGAGGATTTGTGTGATCAACATGATCTCATGTTGTTGTTCTTCGCCTGCCTCTGTCAGTGGGGCGCCTGCCTCCCCTTTTACTGGGGACAGGGGTACAAGTAGGAATCCCAGCTAGAGTACGGCCTAAAGGGATTTCTCTTCTTAGAGATATCATCTTACCCGGCAAAGATTGTATTATTCCTTTTTATTACAAGGCCAAATCTACCGGTGCTACTGATGTCTCTAACTACAAGACTCGCCCATCCAGTTCTATCTCGAGTGGCCCATATGCTTGTGATAATGGTTACCCCGGGGCCCATGGCCTCCAATCAGGTAGCCCCTGAGATCCTTCATAGTTGAGTCACATGCTGATTGCTGTTTGAGTGCTTCATTCCTCTCCATGGTGAAGATGCCAATGTGCATGCTTCCTGAGTTACTTCTTTGTCCGATGTATGTCTTCTTCCCGAGTCCTGCTTTGTCATGTCAGCTAGGCAGCGGGCTATTAAAGGGTGTCATGTAGATTGTATGAATAGTGTTGCACCGAATAGGTTACACCTTATTTAGGTTGTAGCCCTCTGACTTGTGCTTAATTGTGAAAGACAATTAAACATATAAAGTCAAAGTATGCTTTGAACCTTTATAATCTGTCTCCGAGTAGTATCTAACTTGGTTATATTATGTGAGACTCTTCTAGTATCAATTGTATACAATCAGGTAATATGATTTATAGTCTTTGTCGAGTAGCATGCCACTCATATAGGACTCTTCAGCTTTCATTGTCATGCTGGAAAAGGGGGTTTATAGTTCTCCCGAGTGGCGTCCCACTCGGAAGTCAGATCTCCTCAGCATCATGTCAGCGTAGAAAGGATATTTATAGTCTCTCTCTGAGTAATGCGACTTACTCGAAAGTTAGACTCTTCAAGCGTCATGTCAGCTGGAATAATGTTGCTTATGGCACTGTTGGGGGCCAAGCATGTAGTAGGTCCGAGTACCATTTTATGAAATTAAATCCATTATTACGTGGTCAGGTGTAATCTCGAGAAAGATACCTGCATCCCCAATTTTAATGAAGACCAGCTTTGTTTGATCCTTATAAGGATATTATCCTTGATACCTGGTGGATAATAACAGATACCCAAACAATGTTGTTTATCATATAGACTTTCATGGAAGCATATCTGTTTACTCATCGGTTTCTGTTGGTAGCCCCTGGTACATCTGCAATTTTAACACAGCCAACGTACGGCCCATATTGAGTCGTGCTACTGTAGAAACTCATATCTTTGATGGCCCAGTGCCAACTGTGTAGGCCCATAGCCTATTAGGTCGGCACAGGCTCTATAAGCTAGGGAGAGAGAAATAGATTCCCTCTTTTATCTTCCCAAGCTGACCAATCATTTCGTCTTCCCCAACTCTGCGCCGAAATTTGTTGCCTCCCGCTTCCGCTAGGTTCGGCCATTTGTTTGCTCCTCCCCAACAAAGCTCAAGCGATTTCTGTCTTTCCTTGTCTATTCAACCCCAACTCATATTTCCCCCAAATTCTCCTCGTCTGTCCCTCGACCATGCCGAGGTTCCATATTTCGCCGGGGCGTCAGAATCGAGGGGTGGCTGACCTTGGATTGCAGCCTGGGTCGAAAGCGTAGAGAGCTGGAAGAACTCGCTGTTCGGCTGCAAAGCCACGATATCATGCTACTGGCACCCGGCTGAGGGTGAGTCGATTCTAAATCCCCAAGCTGGCGAAACTATTTGTTTTGCCTCTTTCTTGACCGAGGGTTTGTTTCGTCCCGTCCTCTCATTCCTCTACCTCTGTCTGGTTAGCTTCTACGGAGTGGAGTTTGGTGAATCTAAATTTCCCAATCTTCAATCCTACAATCTCTATTCTTTGTGACTACTTGCGAGTGCTATCTGGGTGTAGTAGACCCCACTTTTAATTTCTTCATGCATTTATTTCCACATTAATGCCCCAACCCTCCCAAAAATAGTAGTCTGGTGATTGGGGGGCTGGCCTTTAGTTGAGGAGTGAGATGAAGAATATATATAGATCTTCCTTTGAAATCCTCCTTGAATGGTTGGCACAAGAGTGGTTCTACTGTTTCTGTATCTGGAACCCTCCCTTGCCTCCATTCACTTGGGAAAGCCGCCGCGGTTCTCACCTTATTGGTCTATCAAATCCACCGTTCGAAAGATGGCCAAGTGCATGTTGTTGCTGGAGAGGTTGGTGTAGATACTTCAATGAATATCTAGCCTGACCGTCTGGTTCCTGCTCAAGCGCGTTCCCTGACTTTAATCGCATCCACATCACTCAAGCTGGAGGAGCGAGATTTTGCTGGGAAATACCAAGTGGATAAGAAGACTCTGACCTGTAAGAAGCCAAGAGGTGTATTAGCTCAACAAAGAAGTGACCAAAATATGTGTTTATCTTATTTGTGGCCAATGGGGTGATCGAAACCTTGAAAGGACACAGGTGATGCTCTGCGTTTCTTGCTGGCTGTATAGCGAAACCCGGCCTCTCCCGAGGTAACCTTGGCTCTTTTCTTGTATGAATGAATGTCGTAGATCATGGTATCCATAGTTCAACTCAGAGTCGGTGGAATGTTTATTGTGAATTGTTTGTAGTGGTGCAAGGATTTTGGATGAGGTTCCTGTCCGTTCATCGGCCTACGAGTCAAAGAAACGGCCGAGAAGTTCCTTCTGCTTGCCAGTCTCTGAGCCCGACTCTCAACGAGAGCGGGGAAGAAACCAATTGTGGGATCGGGGGCAAGGATGAAGGGTGATTGGCCTGAGTTGCTCGCAGCCGGGGGTTTATGGATAAGGGTTTCCTCCTGCCAGCCAGCACCAAGCCAAGCGAGTCCCAGACCGGACCAGAGCGCGTCGAGCTCAACAACATCTTGAGCCACCCCAAGTGCGGCCCGATGTATCATGTAGGTTTGACCCCAGCGCGCTGAGTACCCAAGCGCGCCCCTAGCCGACCACACCGGCGAACGGGACGCGACCAGGACAGAAATGCCACCCGCCGACTGCCCATGCCTCAAGCCTGACAACCAGCAGCCCTCAGGCTGCCTCGGATCTCCCAGACAGAAGCTGCAAGTTCTCCAAGAGGTAGGCCATTCCTGGCGGTCTTCTGAAAATCATGGTTTAGCGTTGTAGCACCTTGAAGGCGGCTTTGACTGTTATGAGGAAGCGGGGTAAGACATTAAATCTTAAGGAAGTCACGCCGACTTTGTCCCTGCTATCGACCCTGCCCAGCCGTTCGCAGGGGCCAGTGAGTCACGCTTGCCGGCCGGTGGTGGTCCCCAGTTGTAGAGACTGAGACCGCCTCGACTGCAGGTGCCAACCCCGGCCGAGCCGAAGGGGCGTTCCAGAAGTTGTGGTTTTCTCTAGCTCGAGCCAGTGCCCGTCGTCGAAGCCATCACTGCACTTGCTCCTGAGCCAGCACCTGATGTGGCGAATTGCGCGGGCTTGTAGCTCCTAAACCAGCTCCGAGGCCTCAAAGGCCACCGGAGTTTGGGGGTGGGCTAGAGATCCGTTCGCCTATCGCTGGTCGTCATCGGGTCGTCGACGGCACTGTCCCTTCTGTTGACAGACCGCAACTCTTACATCGATCCCTTCCTCTGCGGCGTGTTCATGCTCGAGGACGTTCCGCTAGATCGGTGCCCGACAAACTACGCGGAGCTCTTCATATGCATGAGGTGGCATGTGCGAATAAGGATCGTTGATGACTTTGACCTGTTTTGGTTCTCGTGCCATCACTTCGCCGCGTCCGAGGGATTCTCGTGATCATGATTTCCATTTTATTGGGATCTTGGGGGAGCGTGGGAGTAATTGTCCGGACCTGGCGCGCCTTGACTGGGGCTTTTTGTCCCCGGCAAAAGCTTGTCGATCGTCGGAGAAAATGCATGAGGTGCTGACCTGGAATCGCCCCCAACTCCAAGAATTGGACCAACTCCCGTTGCCTTTGAAAACTGAAGTGCGTAGGGGTGCAGCAGGAGAGGAGTCTTGGCTTGAGAGGGGCTGTCCACCGAGCTCAGAGCGGAATTTGGGTACAAGCTTCTGTAGATAAGAGGTGAGCCTCTAGAACATTTCTCCATGACCAAATCCCAGATATATTTTCTTCCAGCTGTGTTTATTTCCTGACTGTACCAGTTTGGTGTCTTGACTGTCAACGTCGAGTGTCATTCTTGACTATCTGTTCATGTTAGCCCTCTGAAGCTGTAGTTGAGATCCCTAATCTGGAGGGAGAAGAATACAGCCTGAGGAGGCCCTGAGGAGAGCCTCAGGTCCTGAATTCCTAAATAATAGACATAGGTCCGATCCTGACAACAGCCAATACCGAGCTTGAGCGAGAGAAGGCCAAGTTGAAAGAGGCCACCGCCAAGCTTGAGAAGGAAAAAACTGAACTGGAGAGGACCGTAGCCAGATGGGAGGCCGACTACGATAGTAAGTCTTCCCTTCTGACAATGATCTTAACCAATTCGTTAATTACTCCATCTACAGCTTTACCTAACAAGTTTACTTGTCGGTGAACCTGGGTAGCTGCTAGAGCCAATTCCCAAGCCCAATCTCAGGCTTACGCAGAGGAGATAAGGGCTGTCAAGGAGTCACGGGAGGCCCTCCTGGGATCCGTGAGAGGGCTCCTTGACATCATGGATCCTCGCCCAATGGGACTCAGTTGCAGCTCGATCGCCCAAGTAGAGGCGCGTCTTGAGGATGCATCGAGTGCCCTGAAGAGGTACTTGGATGAGCACGTCATTGTCGGCATAGCCCGAACCCTGGCAATGACCAAGTCCATCTACCCAAGGGCAGATGTTGAAGCCATCGGGGAGGGGTTTGCCGAGGAGACAACTCCTGAGGAGGTGCTGGAGTTGATAGCCAAGGCGAGGCGGACTGCAGAGATTATCACCCGAGACCTGGATTTGTAAAAATTGTACATCATGTAGTCGGTGTATTGTGGATTTTGGAAGGACATGTGTAAATATATGTTGCAATGCCGCCAAAGCTTTAGACTATTACTCAGTTGTCATTAGCTTTACTCGACCATATAGCCTACACCGAGTTGATCTATAGGAACTTAATAAAAACGTTCACCGCGCAGGAAGGTGTACTCGGAAGACATTAGAAAAGTCGTAGTAAACTTCATAACTTACAGTAAAATAGGCTTGTATGTTATTGTGACAAATTTGCACATATAATACATGCAGCCCCCGACTCACTACTCGGTTGAAACAAGCGGCGTAGTGAGTCAGAGGAAAACTGTACACATGAAATTTGTAAAACTCAAGTATAGAAAGGACATAGCTATTCTATATTCTATGAGTTGCTGATGAGGGCACCGTCTTCGGTCTTTAGTCGGTAGGCGCCTGGCCGCGTGAACCCGGCTATAACGAACGGCCCTTCCAGATTGGGGATTTAGTTTGTGCCGTGTCTTTGGTGGTTTGTATTTTTCTCAGAACGAGATCTCCAACCAAAAAGGCGCGGCCACGGACATTGCGATTGTGGTAGCAACATAGTCCTTGAAGATACCTTGCTGACTGGATTGTTGCGATATCCCTCGCTTCTTCCAACTGATCTAGTTCGACCAATCGGGTATTGTTGAAGATGTTTTCTGAGTAAGCCCGAACTCACGGAGAGCCAAACTCTAACTCAGGTGGTAGCACTGCCTCGGCACCGTAGACCAGAAAGAAAGGGGATTGCCCTGTTGCCCGACTGATCGTGGTTCTGAGAGACCAGAGAACAGATGGGAGCTCTTGGACCCACCGGCACGTGTATGGTTGTAGTCGATCGAATATCCTGGCCTTGATACCTTGTAAGACCATACCATTAGTTTGTTCAACCTGCCCGTTGCTCCGCGCGTGTGCCACAGATGCATAGTAGATCTTGATGCCGAAGTCGTCACAGAAATCTTGAAACGTGCCGCCCGTGAACTGAGTGCCATTGTCGGTGATGATGCGGTTAGGGACCTCGAATCGGTATAATATATTCATGATAAAGTCCTTTGCTCGTGCCGCTGTTATGGTTGCAACGGGTTTGGCCTCAATCCACTTGGTGAATTTATCCACTGCGACGAACAAGTGTGTGAACCCTCCTGGTGCTTTCTTGAATGGCCCGACCATGTCAAGCCCCCATACTGCAAAGGGCCAAGAGATTGGGATTGTTTGGAGTTCTTGGGCTAGGAGATTTGTTTGTCTTGCGTAGAACTAGCAACCCTCACATGTGCGAACAATGTCTTTGGCATCTGTTACTGCTGTTGGCCAGAAAAATCTCTGCCGGTAAGCCTTTCCGACTAACGTCCTGGATGCGGCGTGGTTGCCACATATGCCCGAGTGGATCAAATGCAGAATCTGCTTGCCCTCCTCGGTGGTGACGCAGTGCATGAGGACCCCGGATGCACTTCTTCGGTACAGGTCTTCTCCGACGACGAAGAAATTCTTGCTTCGATGTTTGATTCGTTCGGCTTCACTATGATCCTTCTGGAGTTCATCGTCAGGAGGAATTTGAGAACAGGAGTCTGCCAATCTTGACATATGTGCAGCACCTCATTTGTAGCCGGGGTAGGTTCGCCTCCCGACTGCTCTGGTACTAGTTTCTTCTTGACTAATGGCTCCATGAGTTGCTCGACAAAGATTCCTGTCGGGACCGCTTCTCGCTTGGATCCCATGTTTGCCAATTCATCTGCAGCACCATTGTATTGTCGTAGGACGTGTGTTATCTCCAGCCCATCAAACTTGTTTTCCAGCTTGCGGACCTCCTGACAGTATGCCACCATGGTATTGTCGAGACATGTCCAGTCCTTCATGACTTGGTTCACCAACGAGTTGGAGAATCCCCTGCGAACAACCAGTCAGCATATGCCAAGTGATATAGCGATGCGGAGCCCGTCGATAAGTGCCTCATACTCGGCGACGTTGTGGGAAGCCAGGAAGTGAATTTGTAGCACGTACTGAGTTTTTCGCCAGTGGCGACGTCAGTACGACGCCAGCCCCGGGGCCGCCGATCCGTAGAGGACCGTCGAAGTACATTGTCCAGTACTCTAGCTTCGCTGTTGATGTAGGCATGTGAACTTCTGTCCACTCGGCCACGAAGTCAGCTAGAGCTTGTGATTTGATTGCTGTCCGTGGGTGAAAGGTGATGTCGAATGCCATCAATCGAGCGCCCATTTAGCGATTCGGCCGGTGGCCTCGCAGTTATGCAGGACGTCCCCGAGTGGAAACGATGTGACCACCGTAACTTCATATGCTTGGAAATAGTGCACCAGCTTTCGGACAGTGATGAGTTGGCCATAGAGCAGCTTCTGGACCTGCGGATATCTCGTCTTCGTGTCAGCAAGGACTTCGCTGACAAAGTAGTCTGGCCTTTGGACTTTCTGGATATGACCCTGTTCGGATCGCTCGACCACCACCACCGTACTGACTACCTGAGTAGTTGCCGCCAGATATAGCATCAGTGGTTCTTGGGGCATGGGTGACGCCAACACGGGGGGTGATGTGAGGAATTGCTTGAAGTCTTCGAAGGCTTGCTGGGCTTCGGGAGTCCATTGGAAATTGTCCGCTTTCTTCAATAACTTGAAAAAGGGCATGCCCCGTTCGCCCAGTCGGGAAATAAACCGGCTGAGTGCTGCCATGCAGCCTATCAGCTTCTAGACGTCCTTCTGGTTAGTCGGGGGAGCCATGTTCATAATTGCGTTGACTTTCTCCGGGTTGGCCTCGATGCCGCAATGCGAGACGATGAAGCCAAGTAACTTGCGGGATGGCACACCGGAGGCGCACTTTTCCGGGTTCAACTTCATCTTGAATCTTCGAAGGTTCTAGAAGGTTTCTTCTAGGTCAGCGATGAGGTCTTCTTTGGACGTAGTCTTGATCACCACATCGTTGACGTAGGCCCGTTGATATGTTGCTCCAGCATTTTTCAAACCGAACGGCATAGTGATGTAGCAGTATGCTCCAAATGGCGTGATGAAAGATGTCTTTAGGCAGTCCTCCTCCTTCAGGCTGATTTGGTGGTATCCCGAGTAGCAGTCGAGAAAACTAAGAAGGTCTCACCCAGCAGTTGAATCTACCACCTGGTCTATTCTCGGTAGACCGAATGGGTTCTTGGGGCACGCCTTGTTGAGATAGGTGTAGTCGATGCACATGCGCCATTTACCGTTTTTCTTCCAGACCAGAACTGGATTTGCCAGCCAATCCAGGTGATAGACCACTTTGATGAACCCGGCTGAGAGAAGCTTAGTTATCTCCTCCCGAATAGCATCTTTACGGTCTTGAGCGAAGCGCCGCAGCCGTTGCTTGACTGGCTTGGCGTCTGTCTTCATGTTGAGGGCGTGCTCGATCACCTCCCTTGGTACGCCTGGCATGTCGGATGGTTTCCACGCAAAGATATCCTTGTTGGCTTGGAGGAAGGTGACGAGCGCGTCTTCCTATTTGGGGTCGAGTCCGGTCCTGACTAAAGCAGTCTTGGAGGGGTCGAAAGGGTCCAGGGGGATCTTCTTTGTGTCCGAGTCTGTTGAAATTCCCGACTTCGCTGCTTTTTTGGCCAGAACTGGGTCTTCCTCGACTTCTGCTGTGACGGCTTGCCGAATGCTGTCACGCCCGACTGCTGCCTCTTGTGATTGAGCCAATTCGCAACTCTCCTTGTCGCAGGTGAAGGCTTGCTTGACATCGCTGCGGAGGGAGAGGACTCCTGCTGGCCCTGGCATCTTGAGCACCATATATTATAGTGCGGTATCGCCATGAACTTGGCGAGCGCCGGCCGTCCGAGTATCGCGTGGTACGCAGTCTCGAAGTCGGCGACCTCGAAGCAAATGTTTTTTGTGCGGATGTTATCAGGTGTGCCGAAGGTGACTGGAAAGGTAATCTGCCCGAGTGGTGTCGAAGATAGGCCAGGAATTATCCCGTGGAAGGGCGCCGTACTCGGCCGCAAATCTGAACTAGGAATCTTCATCTCATCCACAGTCTTGGCAAATAGGATGTTGAGCGTGCTGCCTCCGTCTATGAGAACCTTCTTCAACTTGATGTTCTTGACAACCAGGTCCAGGACGAGTGGATAGCGTCCCGGGTGCGAAACCCGATCTGGATGATCAGCACGGGTGAACATGATGGACGTCTCTGACCAGCACAGATATTGGGGGGCGTCTGCTGTAGAGATTGCGTTGACGTCACGTGCTGTTAGCTTCTGCTTGCGCTTAGACTCATACGCAGATGGCCCTCCGAAGATGTGGTTTAGTTTGGCCTGTGGATCTTGAAAATCGTCAGCCAGGTCTTGATCTGGCTTGTCCTTGTTCTTATCAGCGCCAGATGATGAAGGTTGCTCGGAAGCAAACTTCTTGAGCATGAAGCAGTCTTTGGCCGCGTGCTTGCCCTTGGGGTGGAAGGGGCATGGCCCGTTCATGACCTTCTGGTAGTCGTTGTTCCGTTGGGGCCGCGACTTAGTTCGCTCCATATTGGCCACCTCGTTGTCCGACTTCCGCTTGCGGTTGCCGAACTTGTTTTGTGATGGCTCGTTGTCGGCTTTCGCCTTCTGGTCCTTCTGCCGGGACTCCTTCTTCTCGTCGAGGGCTTCGGCAACTGTTTTAGCCGAGTCAGCGTATTTGTTCGCCATGTCGAAGAGAGCCCAGACGGACAATGGTGGCTTCCGAGTGAACTTTGTGATGAACGGGGCGTCCTTTACTCCGTTACGGAAGGCGGCGATGACGGCCTCATCCTTAATCATTGGTATTTTGTTGCGCTTCTCGGAGAACCTCTTGATAAAGTCGCGTAGAGACTCATTCTTCTTCTGGTGCAGTTGATATAGACCATGCTCAGAAGACGGCCTCTCGTAGGTCCCTTGAAAGTTAACGATGAACCGCTCCCTGAGTTCTCCCCAGGAACCGATCGACCGCTTCGGGAGCCTTGTTAGCCATGACCTCGCCGAGTCGGCTAGTGCAACTGGGAGGTAGTTAGCCATGGCTTTGTGGTCACCACCGGCAGCTCGAATTGCCAGGGTGTATACGGTGAGCTAGGACTTGGGGTTGGTTTTGCCGTCATATTTTTCGATCCCCGTAGGCTTGAAGCCCGACGGCCAGTCGACGTCCTGGAGCTCGTGGGTGAAAGCTGGAATGCCTTCGTCTTCGTGAGGGCTCTAGCTCCGATTACGGCGGTTAAACCGCTCGTGGTTGAGGCCGAAACGGTCGCAGTCGTCCTCCAGTCGGCGATGCTCGTCTTCTTTGCATTCGTGACGCCGAGCATTAATGGTATGTCGGAGGTCGCGTTGTAGACAGACTCGGAGATCTTGGTTGGGCTGGCGATCATACTGGTGACACCGCCAGTTGTTGTTGTTGATGTCGCCGAGTGATGTTTGCCGTGATTCCTCATGTGGCCGACTAGAGCCAGCCGCCTAGCGTCGCGCTGACATAGATGATCCTGCCGCCGGTGAACCCGACCGGTTGGTCGGCACAAGTGTGTCGCCCGACTGCTGTTGCTGCTGACAGGCAACGGCTGTAGTCATCGCCTTGATCTTGGCGATAGTCGAGGTGGCCTGGTGGTCAGGCCCGAGCTGGAGTGTGTCTAGTAGGGTTGCAGCGGCCACGACGTTCTGTTGTGGCGTGACGAAGATGTCGTGGTTGCCGACTTTGGTCTGGAGAATTTGTTACTGGGCAGTTCGCCCAGCCTTGTGTAGCCCATCGTTTCGAGCCGTGTGGTCAACTTTCTCCTGTTGTCGTAGTCGGCGCGCCTCCTCCTGCTGCTCCTCTTGTAGTCGGCGCACTTTCGGTGGTGGTGTTGATGCCATGAAGATCTCGCGGGGCAGGAGAAAACTCGCCAGACTGGAGTCCGAACTAGTGTTCGTACCGTTGTCTGACTTGGAGTTGGAGTCCAACGGAGTAAGAACGACTCTGACCTCTCTAGATCCAATCTAAAATGGCACTTGGCCATGTTCACACTGAATCGCAGGAGATCAGGTTAGCCGTGTGGGATGTAGATCCGTGGCGTCGCCGGGTCTGCCAAGGAGATTGACGATCTCTCCCCCTCTTAGCCTACCCGGGCCGGCTCGAGGCCAAGCGTGAGTCGGACACCGAAGGAGAGAGTTGTCCTAGACCCGGCAAGGTGGTAGATTGCCGCAGTAACTCGATGAGGGTGGCTACAGCGTCTTGTGGGCCGACTGGCGCGGAGTCGGCTGGTTCCTCGGCCGGTTCGATCGGATCTGCGTCGGCCAAGGTGAGATCGCCGAATTGATTGGCGATGAAGTCGAGGCTTCCAAAGGTTATTGTGTCTCCAAGGGAGAACTTGCCGCCATCGACTCTGGTTGCTGGATCTATCGAGCTTGTAGATGTAGATCTCGCCGAAGCCCCTACCTGGCGCACCAACTGTCGATGTTTTACACCAGCAATATAACTATAGGGCTACTCGGCAAGGGGAAACTTGGTGGATTGCAAAGGAACACAAGGAGATTTTATACTGGTTCAGGCCCTCGAGGTGAGGTAATACCCTACGTCCAGTTAGGATGTATTCCTTTAAGGATTTGTGTTGATCAATGATCTCATGTGTTGTTCTTCTGCCCTCAGGGGGCGCCCTGCCTCCCCTTATATACTGGGGGACAGGGGTACAAGGTAGGAATCCCAGCTAGATACGGCTAAGGGATTTCCTTCTTAGAGATACATCTTACCCGGCTAAGATTGTATATTCCTTTTTATACAAGGCAAAATCTATCGGGTGCTACTATATCTCTAACTACAAGACTCGGCCCATCCTCTATCCGAGTGGCCCATATGCTTGTGATGAGGTACCCGGGGCCCATGGCCTCCACAATCATAAATTATCCCACATAAAATGACGCTAAAGTTTCTAGGCATGGCTAAGCAAATCCTAAATAATCTAGCCAGATAAATAATTAAGCACCCGACTAGTCAATATTATTTACCCAGGGTATCAAGGTAAAAGTATCAATCACAAGATTGCTATAATCAAGGAATATAGGATAATAAATAAATACCCATAATAATGACATTCAAAAGCGTTGCATGCAATAACGTTAAAATAAAATAATTTTCACAAATAGGATTAACATGCTCAAGGAGATTGTCGTGTGACTTGCCTTGCAATCGCAAAACATCTTCTGCAAATCTTCTGAACTCTTTTGCAAACTTCGCGATCTTCCGAAATGGCGATTATATATAACTACACGTAAAATGATGAAAACCCTAGGACACTCCAAATAAACAATACATAAAAAGTACATAAAATTGTAGATCATAATTTTAGATGAATTTAGGAAGAAGAACGGGTCGGATCGGAGTTAAAATGGAAAATATATGGCCTTTGGAAGTTTAATTCAGAGAAAATCCAAAAAGAATTGGAAAAGAATATTTTCAAGAATATTCCCTTAGATTTTTGAATTAAAATAATCATTCTCAGGGGAGCTGACAGGTGGGGTCCACTGTTATTGTCTAGGCTCATGGTGGACCTAGTCTAGGGAACAGGAGAGAAACAGGAGTGGGGGAGCTTAGAGGACATGGCTGCCACATGGACAGAAGAGCCGAAGTGGCAGTTGAGTTGTCACGATGACGTGGCTGCTAGGGCTAAGGTGGCAGAGAGATCGGATGAAGAGGATCCAATGGATAGGATCAATCTCAGAGAAATCCTACGGTCGAGATCAGATCGAAATTTTATGCGTCTTGGATGGCTACGATTGGGTCTTGAGAATTCCACGGACGAGATCGGATCGGACCGTAGTTCACGGCCCACTTGTCATACAGAGTAGAGAGGTGACACCAGGTCCACATGTCTGTCACAAGGGAGGAGATCACTATGGACCCCACATGTCAGACACAAAGAAGGAGCTGCCCAGGCGCACGGCCGACGCGACGACGGTGACCGAGGATGGCGGCAAGACCTCGGGGAGACGACAACAGTAGTGGCAAATGGCGACGACCGAGGCAACAAAGGGACTGCGGGCCCCGGGGCGGCGCCTTGCTGACCAGGGAGATGGGGAGGCTAAGGACGGCGATGCTGGAGTTGAGGGACCAAAAGCAGGGACATCACCGGGGCTCACCGTCGGCAAGCGATGTCCACATCGGGGACGATGACGACGACGACTGCAGTCGATGGTGGTGCGGTTTCCTTGCGCAGCGGCGATGGCTTGCAGAGGCGCAGGAGCGGCGGCAAAGGAGAGAACGGTGGCGGCTAGGGTAGGGGCTCACCGGTGACTTCTCGAGACAACAGCAGCAGCTTGGCGACGGCAGCTTGAAGCGCGGCGGCACGGCCTGGGGCAACGGGATCTAGGCACGGCGGGGTAGGCGATGCCGCTATATATATAGGGGCGAAGAGGACGGCGGCGCGAGGAGTCCGGATGGCCGATGGCACTTAGGCGGCGCAGCGGCACACTAGGCTGGCTCTGGTGGTTGTGTTAACACCAAAATTTGGTATGGTTCATTATCATGTTCGGTTAAGATAAAGCCGATATCAGCCGGTGGAAGCTAATCCAGAAGAAGCCGAATTCAGGAAGGAATCGTGAAGACCACAGCATGGCAGTTAATTATCTTATCTATAAATTAGGTAGCTTTAACGATTTTTAGGAAAACCTAATCTCGTGTCTGGTCAGGGCTTGTTGTTTTTCCTTTTATACTTAGGAAACTCCTGTTTTGTATCCGATCAGGACTGTATCAACTCGGGGTATAAATACGTATGCCCGGGGACCATGTAAACCATCTCACAAATCAATACAATTTCGGCGCATCGCCACCCTTTTTCGACGGGTTCTTGCTTCTCGAGCCGGGCTGCATCCGTTAGGTCCGAACTCCTGCGAGAGGGTAAGTCTCGTTACCCCGACTACCTTATCGGCTAGGACTTCCTCGGTTAGGTCCGATATTCTAGCTGATCTACGATAGTTGGCTTACCACGGTGTATCTATTCTGTCTACGGCTGCATCAGTTAAGTTTGATCTCTTAGGCCGAGTGGATATATCACATCACGCGTGCATAGATTTATCAGCTTACTGGGTGTAATTTATCGTCAGTTTGTGTTGCATCGGTTGGGTCCGACCTACTAAACTGCTAGTGATAAGTTATTCCTGCTAGGTTGATAGATTTTATGCAAGCGTCTTATCAGGATGTATAGTCGATAAGTTATCATATAGTTCATCACAATTGCATTAGATCTATGGGCTCATCGAGGTTCTTTTATCATTATTAATCTGTGCTGCATTAGTTAAGTTTGACCTACTAGATTGATAATGATAGATTTATCCTTGTTAAGCCGATGGGTGTTTATGCGATGTTTTATCGAAGTGCCTAGCCGAGAAGTTATCTTTTATTAGATAAAGCCGACTACATTGTCTTGATTATTATTTCGATTATCTACACTATTATCGGCTTTCTAGCCGATGCACATGTTCTATTGGTAGTCGGCTGATTTATTCATTTATATCGTTATCTGTTTCCTAGCCAATACACAAGTGCTGTCGGCAATTAGGCAGTCGGCTCGAGGGAAATCAGCTGATTTTCTATCTTTTATATTATCTGTTCTCTAGCCAATGTACAAGTGCCATCGGCAATCGGCTAGAAGGAGTCTGTATCGGATGTTTGGCCGATTGGATTAGTGATCTAATATTTTCTCTCCTTGTCAATTGCTGGGTCAAATTGACTGGCACGCCCACGAACCTCAATTATTTAGGACCTGCACTAGAGCTAAGCAGATCTCCCAGGCCTTCGCGTGTCTAGTGCACCGAACCAGATCATCGGCTCGTTCCCAGCGCTGCCGGTGATTTTCGGTGTCAACAGGTAGGGCACGGTCCGGCTAGGGCAGCGGGCGGGCAAGCCAGGCCAGGAGCCAGGCCGAGGTGCTGTGCAGGAGGCCGAGAGAGAGGGGCTCGGCTCGGGCAGGAGCAGGGGCGCTTGGTGCTGGCTAGAACGAGGGATATAGAAAGCCAAACGGGCCGCCCGGCTCGGCCCTAGCACGGTAGCGGCACGGCACTATGCAGCACGGCACTATTAGGCACGATGGCCTAATCATGCCGGGCCGTGCCGGCACGCCGTGCCTATTTCCTAGCCCAGGCACGGTTCTACGACCCTTAAAGCGTGTCGTGCTGGCCCGCCGGGCTTAGTGCCGGCCCAGGCACTAAAGGCATCAACCACTCAATTAGCACAACACAAGTTCAAAATTTTGAATTATTCAATAGAATTCACAGATTCAAAAAGTTCTCAACAGATCACATCACATCCAGAACTCATCAAATACTTGAACAATTTCAACAGATCACATCACATATTAACTTCAACATAACTTTCACAGATCACATCACAGACATACAAGAACATAGACCACAGAGACAATTTTTTCAAGTTTGAGCTGGTACAATGGCTGCCTCATTAAAAACCTATCTAGGTAAAACTCACACCTCGTGAGAAACCCTAGATAGGAAAAAAGAGTACAACCTAGCTCAGTCAATTCAAATAGTTCATCATTATTGCAATACAGTTCCTTCATAGGTTACACATTTGAATCATGATCAAGATATAAGTTTTCAAAACTAGCTTCAAGTTCCTTGTCCTCCACCATGTGCTGTAGTCTTGCTGCTCCAGCCTCCCAATCCTTGATGCAGGAGAGCATCTCCACCATCTCAGGGCTCAGCCGACGCCGCCACTCCTCGATGATCCTGCCAGTTGTACTAAAAGCAGATTCTGAAGATATGGTAGAAACAGGCATAGTCAAAACATCTTTAGCTAAAATTGAAAGAATTGGGTATGTAAGTTTGTGCTCATGCCACCAGTTCAAGATGTTGAAGCTATCATCATGGTGGTTGATAGTGTCACTGTCCAAGTAGGAAGAGAGTTCAGAACAACTAATACCAACTGCTCCAATGCTTGCTGCATGCAGCAAGGCATTTGCAGAAGTTCTTCTAGACAGAGTAGGAGTGGGGGTGCAGAAAGAACTCAAAGAAGTACCAGGACCAGGACCAAGTCCAAAGTCAGGTGTATCATCACCAGCACCATCAGGGACTCCTGAGGAGGCGCTGGAGCTGATAGCCAAGGCAAGGCCAACTGCAGAGATTATCACCCAGGACCTGGGTATGTAAAGACAGTATATCATGCAGTCGGTGTATATAAGTTTTTGTAAGGACATGTGTAAATATATGTGCAATGCCGCCAAGCTTTAAACTGTTACTCAGTTGTCATTAGCTTTACTCGACCATGTAGCCTACACCGAGTTAATCTATAGGAACTTAATAAAAATGTTCACCGTAGAAAGCTATACTCGGGCAGACATGGAAAAGTCATAGTAAAACTTCATAACTTAAGTAAAGTAGGCTCGTATATCATTGACAAAGCATATATAATACATGCAGCCCCCGACTCACTACTCGGTTGAAACAAGCAGCGTAGTGAGTCAGAGAAAACTGTACACATGGGAAAGTATAAAACTCAGGTATAGAAAGGGAGTAGCTGTTCTATATTCCATAAGTTGCTGATGAGGGCACCGCACCGTCTTTGGTCTTCAGTCGGTAGGCGCCTGGCCGCGTGACCTCGGCTATAATGAACGGCCCTTCCCATATTGGGGATAGTTTGTGCCTGTCTTTGGTGGTTTGTATTTTTCTCAGGACGAGATCTCCGACCAAAAAGGCGCGGCCACGGACATTGCTATTGTGGTAGCGACGCAGGCCTTGAAGATACCTTGCCGACTGGATTGTTGCGATATCCCTCGCTTCTTCCAATTGATCTAGCTCGACCAATCGGGTATTGTTGGAGGTGTTTTCTGAGTAAGCCCGAACTCGTGGAGAGCCGAACTCTAACTCGGTTGGTAGCACAGCCTCGGCACCATAGACCAGAAAGAAAAGGGATTGCCCTGTTGCCCGACTGACCATGGTTCTGAGAGACCAGAGAACAGATGGGAGCTCTAGGACCCACCGGCCCGTGTACGGTTGTAGTCGGTCGAATATCCTGGCCTTGATACTTTGTAAGACCATACAGTTGGCTCGTTCAACCTGCCCGTTGCTTCGCGGGTGTGCCACGGTTGCATAACAGATATTGATGCCGAATTCTTCACAGAAATCTTGAAAAACGCCGCCTGTGAACTGAGTGCCGTTGTCGGTGATGATGCAGTTAGGGACCCCGAATCGGTATAGTATACTCCTGATGAAGTCCTTTGCCCGTGCCGCTGTTATGGTTGCAATGGGTTTGGCCTCAATCCACTTGGTAAATTTATCCACTGCGACGAACAAGTGTGTGAACCCTCCTGGTGCTTTCTGTAAAGGCCCGACCATGTCAAGCCCCCATACTGCAAAGGGCCAAGAGATTGGGATTGTTTGGAGTTCTTGGGTTGGCAAATTGGTTTGTCTTGCGTAGAACTGGCAACCCTCGCAGGTGCGAACGATGTCATTGGCGTCTGTTACTGCTATTGGCCAGAAAAATCCCTGCCGGTAAGCTTTTCCGACTAACGTCCTGGATGCGGCATGGTTGCCACATATGCTCGAGTGGACCGAGTGCAGGATCTGCTTGCCCTCCTCGGTGGTGATGCAGCTCATGAGGACCTCGGATGCACTTCTTCGGTACAGGTCTTCTCCGATGACTAAGAAACTCTTGCTTCGACGCTTGATTTGTTCGGCTTCATTGCGATCTTCTGGGAGTTCATCGTCTAGGAGGAATTTGAGAACAGGAGTCTGCCAATCGTGACATATGTGCAGCACCTCGTTTGTAGCCAGGATAGGTTCGCCTCTCGACTGCTCTGGTACTGGTTTCTTCTTGACTAATGGCTCCATGAGTTGCTCGACAAAGATCCCTATCGGGACCGCCTCTCGCTTGGATCCCATGTTTGCCAATTCGTCTGCGGCGTCATTGTATTGCCATAGGACATGTGTTATTTCCAGCCCATCGAACTTGTTTTCCAGCTTGCGGAGCTCCTAACAGTATGCCGCCATGGTATCGTCGAGACATGTCCAGTCCTTCATGACTTGGTTCAGCACTAGTTGAGAATCCCCGCGCACAACCAGTCGACGTATGCCGAGTGATATAGCAATGCGGAGTCCGTGGAGAAGTGCCTCATACTCGGCGATGTTGTGGGAAGCCAGGAAGTGGATTTGTAGAACGTACTTGAGTTTTTCGCCGGTTGGCGACGTCAGTACGACGCCAGCCCTGGCGCCGCCGATCTGTAGAGAACCGTCGAAGTACATTGTCCAGTACTCTAGCTTCGCTATTGATGTAGGCACTTGAACTTGTGTCCACTCAGCTACGAAGTCGGCTAGAGCTTATGATTTGATTGCTGTTCGTGGCTGAAAGGTGATGTCGAACGCCATCAACTCGAGCGCCCATTTAGCGATTCGGCTGGTGGCCTCGCGATTATGCAGGACGTCCTCGAGTGGAAACGTTGTGACCACCATGACTTGATGTGCTTGGAAATAGTGCACCAGCTTTCGGACAGTGATGAGTTGGCCATAGAGCAGCTTCTGGACCTGCGGATATCTCGTCTTCGAGTCGGCAAGGACTTCGCTGACAAAGTAAACTGGCCTTTGGACTTTCTGGATGTGACCCTGTTCGGATCGCTCAACCACCAGCACCGTGCTAACTACCTGAGTAGTCGCCGCCAGATATAGCATCAGCGGTTCTTGGGGCATAGGTGACGCCAACACGAGGGGTGATGTGAGGAATTTCTTGAAGTCTTCGAAGACTTGCTGGGCTTCGAGAGTCCACTGGAAATTGTCCGCTTTCTTCAATAACTTGAAAAAGGGCATGCCCCGTTCGCCCAGTCGGGAAATAAACCGACTGAGTGCTGCCATGCAACCTGTCAGCTTCTGGACGTCCTTCTGGTTAGTCGGGGAAGCCATGTTCATAATTGCGTTGACTTTCTCCGAGTTGGCCTCGATGCCGCGATGCGAGACAATAAAGCCGAGTAAGTTGCCGAATGGCACACCGAAGGCGCACTTTTCTGGGTTCAACTTCATCTTGAATCTTCGAAGATTTTGGAAGGTTTCTTCCAGGTCAGCGATGAGGTCTTCTTTGGGCTTAGTCTTGATCACCACGTCGTCAACGTAGGCTTCCACGTTGTGCCCGATCTGAGTGTGTAGACACCGCTGAATTGCCCATTGATACGTTGCTCCAACGTTTTTCAAACCGAACAGCATAGTGATATAGCAGTACACCCCAAACGGCGTGATAAAAGACGTCTTTAGGCAGTCTTCCTCCTTCAGGCTGATTTGGTGGTATCCCGAGTGGCAGTCGAGAAAACTAAGAAGGTCGCACCCTGTGGTTGAATCAACCACCTGGTCTATTCTTGGTAAACCGAATGGATCCTTGGGGCACGCCTTGTTGAGATCGGTGTAGTCGACGCACATGCGCCATTTACCGTTTTTCTTCTGGACCAGAACTGGGTTTGTCAGCCAATCCGAGTGATAGACCTCTTTGATGAACCCGGCTACGAGAAGCTTGGTTATCTCCTCCCAAATAGCATCTTTACAGTCTTGAGTGAAGCGCCGCAGCCGTTGCTTGACTGGCTTGGTGTCTGTCTTCACGTTGAGGGCATGCTCGATCACCTCCCTTGGTACGCCCGGCATGTCGGACGGTTTCCACGCGAAGATATCCTTATTAGCTTGGAGGAAGGTGACGAGCGCGTCTTCCTATTTGGGGTCGAGTCCGGTCCCGACTAGAGCAGTCTTGGAGGGGTCGGAAGGGTCCAAGGGGATCTTCTTTGTGTCCGAGTCAGCTGAAATTCCCGACTTCGTTGCTTTCTTGGCCCGAACCGGGTCTTTCTCGACTTCTGTTGTGACGGCTTGCCGAATGCTGCTGCGCCCGACTGCCGCCTCTTGTGATTGAGCCAATTCGCAACTCTCCTTGTCGCAGGTGAAAGCTTGCTTGACATCGCTGCGGAGAGAGAGGACTCCTGCTGGCCCTGGCATCTTGAGCACCATGTATGTATAGTGCGGTATCGCCATGAACTTGGCAAGCACCGGTCGTCCGAGTATCGTGTGGTACGTGGTCTCGAAGTCGACGACCTCGAAGCAGATGTTTTCAGTGCGGAAGTTATCCCGCGTGCCGAATGTAAATTGCAAGGTGATCTGCCCGAGTGGTGTTGAAGACAGGCCGGGAATTATCCCGTGGAAGGGCGCCGTACTCGGCTGCAGATCTGAGCGAGGAATCTTCATCTCATCCATAGTCTTGGCGAATAGGATGTTGAGGCACTGCCTCCGTCTATGAGAACCTTTTCAACTTTATGTTCTTGACAACCGGGTCCAGGACGAGTGGGTAACGTCCCGGGTGCGAAACCCGATCTGGATGATCAGTGCGGGTGAACGTGATGGACGTCTCTGACTAACGCAGATATTGGGGGGCGTCTGTTGTAGAGATCGCGTTGACGTCGCGTACTGTTAGCTTTTGCTTGCGCTTAGACTCATACGCAGACGGCCCTCCGAAGATATGGTTTAACTCGGCCTAGGGATCTTGAAAATCGTTGGCCGGGTCCTGATCTGGCTTGTCTTTGCTCTTGTTGGCGCCAGATGTTGAAGCCTGCTCGGAGGCAAACTTCTTGAGCATGAAGTAGTCTTTGGCCATGTGCTTGCCCTTGGGGTGGAAGGGGCATGGCCCGTTCATGACCTTCTGGTAGTCATTGTTCCGTTGGGGCAGTGACTTAGTCCGCTCCATGTTTGCCACCTCGTTGTCTGACTTCCGCTTGCGGTTGCCGAACTTGTTCTATGATGGCTCGTTGTTGGCCTTCGCCTTCTGGTCCTTCTGCCGGGACTCCTTCTCATCAAGGGCCTCGATGACTGCTTCGGCCGAGTCGGTGTATTTGTTCGCCATGTCGAAGAGAGCCCGGACGGACGATGGTGGCTTCCGAGTGAACTTTGCGTTGAAAGGGGTGTCCTTTACTCCCTTACGGAAGGCGGCGATGACGGCCTCGTCCTTAATCATTGGTATCTTGTTGCGCTTCTCGGAGAACCTCTTGATAAAGTTACGTAGAGACTTGTTCTTCTTTTGGTGAAGCTGATATAGATCATGTTCTGAAGATGGCCTCTCGTAGGTCCCTTGAAAGTTAGCGATGAACCGCTCCCTGAGTTCTCCCCACTAACCGATCGACCGCCTCGGGAGCCTTGTTAGCCATGTCCTCGCCGAGTCGGCTAGTGCGACCGGGAGGTAGTTAGCCATGACTTGGTCACCACTGGCGCCTCGAATTGCCAGGGTGTGTATGGTGAGCCAGGACTCGGGGTTGGTTTTGCCGTCGTATTTCTCAATCCCCGTAGGCTTGAAGCCCGACGGCCAGTCAACGTCCTGGAGCTCGTGAGTGAAAGCTGGAACGCCTTCATCTACGTGAGGGCTCCAGCTCCAACCGAAGCGGTTTAACCGCTCGTGGTGGAGACCGAAACGCTTGTTCTCGTCCTCCAGTCGGTGGCGCTCGTCCTCTTCTTGTTGCTAGTGCCGGGCGTTGATGTCGTGTCTGAGGTAGCATTGTAGTCGTACTCGGAGGTCTTGGTTAGGCCAGTGATCGTGCTGGTGACGCCGCCTGTTGTAGTTATTGGTGTTTCCAAGTGAAGTTTGACGTGATTCCTCATGTGGCCGACTAGAACCAGCTGCCCGGTGTCGTGCTGACGTAGATGATCCTGCCGCCGGAGAACCTGACCGGTTGGTCAGCACAATTGTGTCGCCCGACTGTTGTTGCTGCTGACAGGCAGCAGCTACAATCATCGCCTTGATCTTGGCGATAGTCAGGGTGGCCTAGTGATCAGGCCCGAGCTGGAGCGTGTCCAGCAGAGTTGCGGTGGCCACGATGTTTTGCTGTGGCATGACGAAGATGTCGTGGTCGCTAACTTTTGTCTAGAGGATCTGTTGCTGAGCGGTTCGCCCAGCTTTGCGTAGCTTGTCGTTGCGAGCCTCACGATTGGCTTCCTCCTATTGTCGTAGTCGGCGCGCCTCCTCTTGTTGCTCCTCTTATAGTCGGTGTACCTCCAATGGGGGAGTCGAAGCCATGAAGATCTCGCGGGGGATAAGGAGACTCGCCAGACTGGTGTCTGAACTGGTGTTCGAACCGTTGTCTGACTTGGAGTCGGAGTCCGAGTAATTCATCGAAGTAAGAACGACTCTGACCTCCCTAGATTTAATTTGAAACGACACTTGGCCGTGTCCAAACTAAATCGCAGGAAATTGGGTCTGCCGCATGGGATGTAGATCCGAGGCGTTGCCCAATCTGCGTAGGAGATTAACGATCTCTCCCCTTCCTAGCCCAATCCGAGTTGGCTCAAGGCCTAGCGCGAGTTGGACGCCGAAGGAGAGAGTTGTCCCAAAGCTCGGCGAAGTTGAAGACTGCTGCGTTAGATTGATAATAGTTGGTGCAGCGTCTTGTGAGCCGACTGGCATGGAGTCAGCTAGTTCCTCGGCCGGTTGGATTGGATCTGCTTCGGCCAAGGTGAGATTGCCGATCTGGTCAGCGATGAAGTTGAGGCTTCCGAAGGTTATTATGTCTCCAGGGGAGAACTTGCCGCCATCGACTCTGGTTGCTGGATCCATCGAGCTTGTAGATGTGAAATTCACCGGAGCCCCTACCTGCGCGCCAATGTCGATGTTTACACCGGCAATATAACTATAGGGCTACTCGGCAAGGGGAAACTCAGTGGATTGCAAAGGAACATGGAGAGATTTTATACTGGTTTAGGCCCTCAAGGTGAGGTAATACCCTACATCCAGTTGTGGTGGTATTCCTTTGAGGATTTGTGTCGATCAATGATCTCTTGCCCTCGGGGGCACCCTGCCTCCCCTTATATACTGGGGGACAGGGGTACAAGGTAGGAATCCCAGCCGGATACGGCCAAGGGATTTTCTTCTTAGAGATACATCTTACCCGGCTAAGATTGTACATTCCTTTCTGGGCAAGGCAAAATCTACCGGGTGCTTTTATATCTCTAACTACAAGACTCGGCCCATCCTCTATCTGAGTGGCCCATATGCTTGTGATGAGGTACCCGGGGCCCATGGCCTCCACAACTCACATCATATGTCAACACAAAGACATAGAAATCAAGCCGCCGAAGTTCTGGAATCCAATTCGGCCTCCCGACAAAGCGTTGAGTTCAAACAGTCACCAAATTTTCATACAAGCTCCGTTTTGGACCCATGAGTACTTGATGGAAAGATGTCGGAGTCCTCTTTCTAGCGGATCCAGCCTCACATTGCAATTCCATCTAAATTGGCAGCAATCACAGAAACAAGGTGCTGCACCACTTATAATGGGCCTAAGGGCTTGTAACTTCATCTGGGACCCTGGCCCAAGTGGGGCTTGTCGATGTTTTACACCAACAATAAGAATATGTGGCTACTCGTGAGACCTAAACTTGATGGACTGTAAAGGAACACGGAACAATTTATACTGGTTCAGGCCCTCGAGATGAGGTGATACTCTACGTCCAGTTGTGGTGTATTGCCTTTGAGGTTTCTCGGGTGAGATTTCGATGTGTCCTCAAAGGGCGCCCTGTCTCCCCTTATATA
This sequence comes from Oryza meyeriana var. granulata, assembly GCA_003991445.1. NCBI lineage: Eukaryota > Viridiplantae > Streptophyta > Magnoliopsida > Poales > Poaceae > Oryza > Oryza meyeriana. The sequence goes on from RYFJ01000988.1 coordinate 120,193, forward strand.
CCGAGGGACAGGGTTGCAGAGTAGGAATCCCAGTCAGACTCTGACCAAGTGATTTTCTTCTAGGAATACAACGTGCCTGATTAGGACTATATCATTTCCTTGTCGTGCAAGGTAATATATACCGAGTCCTATTGTATCCCTAATTACAAGGTTAGTCTCATCCTTTGTCCTAGTGGCCCATATGCTTCTCATGAGGTACCCGGGGCCCATGGCCTCCACAGTAGCCCCTGAGACTTTCATAGTTGAGTCACAGCTGATGCCGAGTGCTCATCCTCCATGGCGAAGAATTCCTGAGTGCATTGCTCCCGAGTACTCTTTGTCCAAGTGCTTCTTCTCCCGAGTCCTGCTTCATGTCAGCTAGCAACGAGGCTATGAAGGGCTCCATATAAAAATATGAATAGTGTGCACCGAATAGTGTTCGCACCAAAAACCACCGGGTGTGCCAAGAAGCTTGTTGATGATCTGGTTTGATGCGATTGAACATACGAAGGCCTGGGAGATCTGCTTAGCTCCAGTGCAGGTCCTAAAATCTTGAGGTTCGCAGGCGTGCCAGTCAATTTGACCCCGCAATTGACAAGGAGAAAATATTAGCTCGGGGATTCAATCGGCCAATAAGAATCCCGCTGGCCGATTGCCGAAGGAATGCTTGAGCATCGGCTGAAAGCCGATGATAAAACTTTGACCGGGCCCCAGCTGTCCGCGCCCGGGTCTCGTGCCCGTACCCGGGTCCTTGTGCCCAGGTCCTCGCTCCCGGGTGCTCGTGCCCGGGTCAGCAACAATTGCACATCGGCTATCGGCCAATACGGACTGATATAGGCTCCTCGTAGCCGATAGCCGATGGTACCTATGTATCGGCTAGGAAACCGATAGCGCTATAAGCAAATAGATAAGCTGTCAGTATAACATGTGCATCGGCTAGAAGCCGATGATAAAATAGATAGGCAGAATAGTAAGCTAGCCGACTGCCAAGGAAACACATGTGCATCGGCTAGAAAACCGATGATAATATAGATGACAAAAATAGTAAAGATAATACAGTCGGCTTTATAAAAAGATAACCTATCGGCTAAGCACTCCGATAGAACGTCGCATATACACCGATCGGCTCGACAAGGATAAATCTATTATTATCAATCTAGTAGTTCAGACCTAACTGATGCAGCACAGATTAATAATAATAGAGGAACCTCAACAAACCGATAGACCTAATGCAACTGTGATGTAATAAGATAACTTATCGGCTATACATTCCGATAAGACACTTGCGCAAAAACCATCAACCTAGTAGGAACGATTTATCGCTGGCAGCTCAGTAGGTCGGACCCAACCGATGCAGCACGAACTGATGATAAATCGCCCCCAGAAGCTGATAAGATCTACGCACGCGTGATGTGGTATACCTGATCGGCCTAAGAGGTCGGACCGAACCGATGCAGCCGTAGACAGGGCAGATACACCTGGGTAAGGGATGACGAGTCTTACCCTCTCGCAGGAGTTCGGACCTAACCGATGCAGCCCCGCTCGAGAAGCAAGAACCCGTCGAAAGGGTGGCGATGCGCCGAATTTGATTGATCTGTGTGGATAATTTACAAGGTACCCGGGCATACGTATATATACCCCGAGTTATTACAGTCCTAATAGGACACGGCACACGAATTTCCTATCTATAAAAGGAAAACTAACAAGTCCTGATCGGACACGAGATCAGGTTTCTCTAAAAAGTATTAAAATTACCTAATTTACAGATAAGGTAATTGACTGCCATATCGTGGTCTTCACGATTCCTTCCCAAGCTCGGACTCTTCTGGATTAGTTCCCAATGGCTGACATCGCTTCTTTCCTTAACCGAACATGGTAACGACCCGTACCAAATTTTAGCGTTAACAAATAGGCACACCTATTAGGTGTAGCCCCCGACTTTGAACTTAATTGTGAAACAATTAAACATAAAGTCAAAGATCTTTAACCTTTTAGTCTTTCCCGAGTAGTATACTATACGGTATTTAGACTCTTCAGCATCATGTTAGCTAGAAGAATTTTTACTCTGGGCAATTGTTGGCTAAGCATTTAAGCCGAGTACCACTTTATGGATTTTAACCCAATGTGTGGTCAGGTTTACTTGAGAGATACCTACATCCCCAATTTTAATGGAGACCAACTATCGATCCTTATAAGGATGTATTGTCAATACCTGGTAAATAATGCAGATACCTGAACACATGTGCCTAACAATTAGGCTTTCATAAAGCATATCTGATTATTTAATCGGTTTCTGTAAATAGCATCTGCACTGTGATTTTAACACAGCCAGTGGTTGGCCCAATAGAGCATGCCATTTAGAAACTCATATCTTATGGCCCAGTACTAGATTTGTCGGCCTAAGCCCACTTGTCAGCACAGGCCCTATAAAAGCAGGGAGAGAGAGAAAAGATTCCCTCATCTTCTCCATTCCACCAATCGTTTCGCCTTCCAGCTTCCGTGCCCAACTTTTGCGCTCCTCCTCGCTAGGGTTCGCAATAGATAGCAACCCCGCTCGAGACTCGCCCGATTCTGCTCCGCCGCATCCATTCCAAGCCTCCACAAGTATTTCCCCCAAATCTTCTCACTCCTAGCAATGCCGATAGCCCCATTTGAGATCCCGGAGATGTCCACTGAAGCTTAGCCGACGTCGGACTATGGTTCGTTGAAGCTGAAGCTACTGGAAAAGCGATTAACGCAACGTCAAGACGTCATCCATTGGCGCACCGCAAAAGGGAAATCCATGCCGGCGCCCCAATCCGGTGAGACTGTTATCTTCACCTCTTTCTTTGATCACGGTCTTGCCCTCCCTTCTTCGGAATTCCTTCGCCAACTTCTGTCCTTCTATCAAATAGAGTTGGTGAATCTGAATCGCAACTCTATCCTTCATATCTCCATCTTCGCCACTCTGTGCGAAGCTTTTCTAGGGGTTAAGCCACATTTCAATCTTTTCCTATATCTTTTCCATATCAAGTCCCAGCCATTCAAAAATAAAATCCAGGTCATTGGGGGAGCCGGTCTCCAACTTAGGAATGAAATGAAGAAAATCTATCTCCATGTTCCTTTGAAAACCTCCCTCAAGGGTTGGCACAGAGAATGGTTCTACTGCTCCAATCTCGAACCTTCTCTGCCCCTATTCACTAGTTCTCCACCAGTGGTTCTACTCAGCTGGTTTTCAGTGCCAAGCTAGGAAGAGATGGGCCAAGTATACTACTTGATGGAGAAGATCGACCTTTTGAAGAGCGCGGGGCTGACTAGTCCCTGGGTGGCGAGGTGTTTCTTGAACCACCGCACCAGTTGTCACGCCTAGAAATTTAGCCAATTTTCAGACTATTTTGTGTATTAAAATCCTTCTCCAGGAATCAAGCCAGGGTACACAAAATGACAAATCAATAAACAGATCCAAACATAAATAAAGCGTAAATACTTACAGAAGAGGCACTTAGTCTTCACACAGAAGAAAACAGCAGCGGAAAGGCAAAACTAGCGTGTCTTCAGCTCCACACCACAGGCAAGCTCAACTGGGGTATAAGCCAAGGTCTTCACTCCTGAAAAGGGGGAATATAGCAAGGCTGAGTACCACCCACCGTACTTAGTAAGCCACACCAATAATGCATTTGTGCACGGGATTTCAAAGAGAGGCTAGTGGCTCATTTGCGTAAAAGCAGTTGTAAACAATAGTAGTTCGCAAACGATAAAAAAGTTGATTAATTTAACATGATTAATTCTCCACCGATTAATGTTACACCACGTTAACCAGACCCAACCATTCCCAACTGATTGACGTTACACCACGTCAACCAGTCTCCACTGATGAATGCTACACCACGTTCACCAAACACCTCCGGGTACAGTTACACCACGTTACCCGACTTCACTGATTAACGCTACACCACGTTAACCAGTCTCCACCGGACAACGTTACACCACGCTGACCAACTTTTCCTGATCAACGCTAAACCACGTTGACCAAGCCGCGCTGATGGAAGTTACACCACGACCACCAGGCGTCACTGATGAGAGTTACACCACGTTAACCAATCTCCACCGACTAGCGTTACATCACGCTAACCGGCCACCCCCGGTCAACTCAACCACGTCGATCGGACTCAACACCTTCCACAACACCAGTTTATGAAACCAGATTAATTATCTAGGGTGAGACTAATCACGGTGAGTCTTGGCCAATGTGCCCATGACCGCGGGCGCGGCTATTCGAATAGATTTACTCTATTCAGAGGTGTACAACTTTACCCACAAGATATAGCCTCACACACGTTTCCGTGCGTCGATGTGTCACCTCGACACCCCGCAAGAGGCTGTGACAAGACCGTTCACGAAACCTCTCCCTAACCATCCACACCACGCTGAGGTTGCACCTGCCGACAGGGCACGCCATATTGGCCAGGCTACCCCCCTGCGCCACGGTGAATCTGGCAGCCGATCAACCCTACCCCGGGCCGACCCAACTCCATCCCGTTCACCCTCTTCTTCGGTGCCTAGGAGAGGGAGAAGAAACACTTCAAGCCCAGCCGTTGCCCACGCTGGCTTGTGGAAACTACGGTAGTTGCCCAAGTGGTTCCCGCGAACCGGTCCTTAATTGCCATGGGTGTGACAAGCAAAACCATACACCCACAGCCCACCATTTAAGTCCAAGTTTAGTAATTTAACATCAGCCTATCCAAAGTTCCATTTTTTCGACATTGAGTCGAGTCATATAAAAAGATATTATTTAATTCCCAGGTGAGCTATGTTGCTAAGCATGGCTAAGCAGGTCCTATCTCTAGCCAAGTCATCCAAAGAGACCTAAGCTAGTCAAATTATAACCCAAAGTTATCAAGGAAGGGATGACAAATAAACAGGGTCTCAAGTATGTGGATAGGTTATCCCATATTCCATGTAATTGGCAAAATATGCAATTTATTTGTAAATCATAAAACGTTTCACAAAGTAGGTTCAACATGCTCAAGGATGAATGTGTGACTTGCCTTGCGACAAACGTCTTCGATTGCTCTTCCGAATTCTTCCGTAGACTTCGCGGTCTTCCGAATCGGCGATTAAACGTGACTACATGCAAAACAATAAAAACTCTAAGAAACTCCAAGTAAACAGTACATACAAAATTATACAAACAAGTAGATTATAATTTTGGATGAAATTAGGAAGAAGAACGGGTCAATTCGGAGTTTGGATGGAAAAGATATGGCTTCCGGAATATCGAATTTAGAAAGAATTCCGGAAAGAATTGGAAAATAATATTCTCAGGAATATTCTCTCAGAATTAAACTAAAAGGATTATTTTTGGCACTGGATAAGAGAGTGAGGCCTACTGTCATAGTCATGGCTCACAGATCTAAGGAGTAGCTGGAGTGGTGGATTGGGTTAGGGCTGACAGGGCACTGGCGGATTAAAAAGGAGTCAACGGTTGGGATTCGATTGGGATGGATTTAAACGGCCGAGATTGATTTAGGAACTTGATACAGATTGGACGGCCGAGATTCAACCTTGGGGTTTATGGAGATTCAATGGTGAAGATTTGGATTTAATTGATCGGACGGCTCTAATCGGCCAGAATGATCTAACAGTTGGGGCGGCCGAACTACTGCATGCGGGACCCACGCGGCAGCTTCACAGGAAGAAAAGGCCGAGCTCCTGCCATGGCGCTCAGCCGAAGGGGTCAGGCGACGGTCGGCGCGACGGGGCACTGTCACGGCGAGGCAGAGAGGAGATCCGACAGTGCGCCAGTTGAGCTTGCCTGTGGTGTGGAGCTGAAGACACGCTAGTTTCGCCTTTCCGCTGCTGTTTTCTTCTGTGTGAGGACTAAGTGCCTCTTCTGTAAGTATTTACGTTTTATTTATGTTTGGATCTGTTTATTGATTTGTCATTTTGTATACCCTGGCTTGATACCTGGACAGAGATTTTAATACACAAAATAGTCTGGAAATAGGCTAAATTTCTGGGCATGACAAGTTGGTATCAGAGCCAATGCTGACTGTAGGATAAGCCAAACGGTCAAACCTTAAGGAGATCATTTCCCAAAAAAAATTATTTGTGAAAATCTTCTTGCTCTCTCTCTTCTATGTTTGATTTTTCTCTCCTTACCTCTAATTAGAGGCAACAGAAGAAGGATTACCGACTTGGAATTTTCAACTTTGTTCTAGATGGCCAACAAAGAAAGTGCGTATCTTGGAGACAGTGGTTTCTCGGCAGAGCTTCGCCGTATGGTTGCCAAAATCGGATATAAGACTTTGCCAGTGTACCATCACACAATTGCCAGCAATGGAATGGACTTCTGCTGCAAGATCACGGTGACTCTCGACTCCAACCACAAAGACTTTTCTCGACTCGTTTACGCCACTGAAGCTGATCTTTACCTGCCTGCTCAAGAAGAAGCTGATGCCCCTCAGCCGAAGAAGTCAAAGAAGCTCTCTGATTACCTTCCTAAAGCCTGAGCTGCACCCTCAAGAATAGTTTTCACGTTTAGCGTAGCACGTGTGTTAGCTTGCTTGTTAGTGTGCTGGTGCTTGCTCCTTTGGTGCTTGTGTGCTTGGGTAGCGTATGGCGTATGTCAGCTGGTGATATGGCCATACTAGTTTGGCAGTATAATAATCAACATTCTATATTCATTACAGTTCGGTGATAATTTAAATATTTAGTAAAGAAGATGCCCTCTCTCTCTCTTTGCTCTATACCTTCTCTCCCCGTTGATTTCTCCACCACAGATGGACCGTTTATACACGTGATAAGAAGAAAGAGATTATATTGGATTCAGTAATAACCACAATCAGGACCTCTGCTCAGCTCAAGATATGCAAACTCAGTTTCGTCGTAAACCCTAGTTCACCAGGAGTCAGCAGACCGTTGTTGGATAGTGGAAGCTACTGCTTGGTTATATAGCCACAAGAGGAAGCTACGAAGCCTTAGGAAGACACAAGTAATGGATAACCAGATCAGTTCATCTCCAAGGATTACGATCGAGTCTCAGAAGACAAAGCAATTCATCAGGAAGACAAGAAGAACATGATGTAGGACATTAAGGGACAAGTCAAGCTAGGATTGATGGATCATCCTCGCCAACCTTCTCTAGAGAACGACCTTACCAGTTACAATCGAGACCAAAAAAACAACGCTTGGATATAGATAACTTCTCGAGACTTCACCCAAAACCGAAGTGCCAGTCATCGCAGAGAAGCATCAACGACGTCATGGTAGCAACAATCATTGCAGTAAAAGAAAGACAAGTCGGTAGCGTCAGAATTTGGAAGAAGGGAAGACATGACTAACTCACGATAGAGTTAGTGAAAGCCAGTTATGTCGATGGAGTTTGTGAAAGCTAGTTTATGACGCTAACAGTAAGCCCAACCGAGTTGTTATCTTCAAGAGTACCAGCAGTTGTGGTCATGATTCTAAGCCTATCTACGTGGAAAGGTAGCACCCAAGACAAAAACGTTAAGGATAGAAGTTAAAGACGGAAGGAACCTAATACCAAAGCAGTTGATGTAGCCATCGGACAAGACACCTACAATAACCCTGAAAATTACAGACAAATATTTCCATCACTATTATGAGAATCTAAGTATGAGGATACTAAGAAACAGTTATCAAGAAGATAGGAAGAAAGGTGATTGATAAAGAAACCGGACGAAGTAAATCCTAGCAGAAGAAGGAAAGTGTTCCACCAAGGAGGATCAATAGTAAAGCGCCCCGCGACGCCGTCCGAAAATCCGTGTGCCATAAACAAGCAAGTACATAAGTTACTCCAGGACAAACAATGGGACCGATTCCGAGAGTTGTCACCAGAAGAAAGTGCTCAAAGGAAATAGTTGAAGATCAACCAAACCCTTTTCTTGCTAGCTGCCCCAAATCTCAGGACGAGATTTCTGTAAGGGGGGTGGGTTTGTCACGCCCTAAAAATTGGTTTAATTAAAAATTGTTTTTGGGTAGATCGAAATACAAGAATACGCTAGAAAATTTTTGTTTGAGAAACGTGTTTGAATAAAATTTGAAATTTTCAATATTAAAAATCCCAAGTTGAAAATTTTAAATAAATGCTTGGACGCTTTTATATTCCTGGGGTTTTGTCGGAATATTTTAAGCGTTTAAGTATTTATAATAATAAACTCTATCTGTTTCGTGGTGGCATTTATTTCTGGTAAATTTTCCACGATTTAATAAACTCTCTGAAATTTTCTCGGAATTTTCGGAGCTCTAGAATTAATTTTAATGGGACAAAGATCATTTCTATAATTAGATAAATCTAATCTATAATAAAACCCCTGTCTTTTCCCCTATTCGGGTCGTTTCGGTTCAGTCCTTTGAAGTCTCCCCATTCATCGTAAACTCTCACTCCCTTTTCTTCCAGGGTTTCTTGTCTCTCCCGGAGCCCTAAAACCTCCTCGACGTTCTAATTCTCCAAAATATACCGATATTTCAAGCGATCAAATATTTCGTAAACTATTCCCTCCACCATTCTCGACTCCCAAAATATTCCCCATATTTTGGAAGTTCATTTATTCCGTTTCCCAAACTCCATGAAATATATTCCTCGAATATCCTAATTTCTCGGTCGACGCAAAATCCCCTCTATTTTTCCCAAGTTCCTGATTCCGTAAAAATTCCCAAGTTCCTGATTCCGGAATATTCCTGCTAACTCCTTCCAATATCCTCGAAAATCCCAAAATATTCTTATGCTTGGAGAGTTCCAAAAATCCCGGCGAATCTCCTCGATTCCAGAGAAATATTTTGATCTCCAAAATTGTTTCGACATCCGATTTTTTCCAAATATTTATACGCCGGCGTTCGTAATCCTCCAAAATTCCGAACAATTTTCCCAAATTTCGATATTCTTAATACTTCTTGAAATTCTGAATTTAAATTTTAAATTTAGAGAATATCCGGAGAAATCCCCAAAAATCCCCATCTTTTCTCTCTTCTTTATTTTTCTTCCAATTTCCTTTTTCTCCTTTTATTTTTCTCTCCTCCTGTTTATCTTCCTCTCTCTCTCTCTCTGCTCTGGCCTGCAGCACCAAGCCGAACCGCTCCAGCCAGCCGAAGTCGCCGGCCGTCCTGGGCTACGCCCCCTCGGCTGCGCTCCTCTCCGGCCCCAGCTTGCGTCGCCCGCGCCCCCTCGGCCCGCGCCGCGCTCGCCCGGCCTGTGCCGCCCCGGCCCGGTCTGCCTGCTCCCACGCTGCCCCGGCCTCGGACCCGGTCTCCTCCACCTCCCGTCTCCTTCTCCCCACGACGCCGCCATTCTCGCGCCCACGTTGCCGTGACGACCGTGCCTCCTCCCTCCTGTAAATAACGACGCCGCCGCCCTTCTGCTCCACACGCCCGAAACCGCCGCCGGCCCTCTGCCGCGCCGCCTCCTGCCCCTGCACGCCGCGCTGCCCCGCGTGGTCGCGCCGCCGCCCTGCTCGCCCTCGGCCCGCGCCGCCGCCTCTTCTGCTCCGGCCGCCCTTTGCCGCCGCCGCCTACCGGTCGCGCCTCCTGCCACGCCGCCGCCTCTTCCGCTCCCCGAGCCCGAAGCCGCCGTCGTCTGGCTCGCCGCGCCGTCGCTTGCCTCTGCCAGCCGCGCCCCTAGCCGCCGCCGTTGCCGTGCAGTCGTCGCCGCCGTTCCGCTCCAGTGCGCCGCCGCCTCTGGGAGCCGCGCCAACGCCAGGAGCCAGCGCCGCCGCTCGGCTACAGCCGTCACCGTCCTTCGCCGCCCCGAGGTGAGCATCCTCCCTTGGCGCCGGCCCCTGCTGTTTTCCCCCTCCCCGAAGCTGCCGCCCCTCTGCTGCTCCCTTCGCCCACCGTCGCCTGATCGCTCCGGCTGCCACCACCCCGTGCGCCGCCTCCTCGCCCGTCACCGTGCTGCCGCAAGTCGTCGCCGGTCGCCGCTCCTGCTCCACCGTCTCTGTGCTGCAGCCGCCGTCGGCGTCGTCATTTTCGCCAGCCGCTGGTGAGCACCACGCCGTCCTGCCTGTCCTCCCTTTTGTTGGTCGTCGCGGTTGTCGTATGTTCCCGGCGCCCTGTGTTCCTTCCCCAGCTCGCCGGCCGACGCATCGCTGTCGTGGTCGTCCTCTCTGCCAAGCCGTTGCCGGCATCGTCGTCCTCGCCCCGGGCTCGCTACCTCCCTCGCTGCCGCTTGCCACTGACAAGTCGCCGTGGCCGCACCGCCTGGGTGCCGCCAAATGCCATCAACATCCTCAGCACCGCCGACCCCTGCTGCTGTTTCCTCCCCGACGTCGCCCTCGTCGTTTGCCGTCATCCTCGTCGCTTCATCGCCGGTCGTCACCCTCGTCTACCGTCGGTAAGCCCCAGTCAAGGACACCTCCCTCGGCATCCCCTCGCCGGAGCCGCCTCCTTCCTCATCCCATGCCGCGCCGTGGCGCCATTGTCAACGTCTTCGCCGCGTCGCGCCACCTTGGAATCGCTACTCCTGCCACCGAAGTCGGCGCACTGTCGGATCTCCTCTCTGCCTCGCCGTGATAGTGCCCCGTCGCGTCGGCTATCGCCCGACCCCCTCGGCTGAGCGCCATGGCAGGAGCTCGGCCTTTTCTTCCTGTGATGCTGCCACGTGGGTCTCACGTGTAGTAGTTCGGCCACCCCAACTGTTAGATCATTCTGGCCGATTAGAGCCGTCCGATCAATTAAATCCAAATCTTCACCATTGAATCTCCATAAACCCCAGGGTTGAATCTCGGCCGTCCAATATGTATCAAGTTCCTAAATTAATCTCGGCCGTTTAAATCCATCCCAATCGAATCCCAACCGTTGACTCCTTTTTAATCCGCCAGTGCCCTGTCAGCCTTAACCCAATACACCACTCCAGCTACTCCTCAAATCTGTGAGCCATGACTATGACAGTAGGCCTCACTCTCTTATCCAGTGCCAAAAATAATCCTTTTAGTTTAATTCCGAGAGAATATTCTTGAGAATATTCTTTTCCAATTCTTTCCGGAATTCTTTCTAAATTCGATATTCCGGAAGCCATATCTTTTCCATCCGAACTCCGAATTGACTCGTTCTTCTTCCTAATTTCATCCAAAATTATAATCTACTTGTTTGTATAATTTTGTATGTACTGTTTACTTGGAGTTTCTTAGAGTTTTTATTGTTTTGTGTGTAGTCGCGTTTAATCGCCGATTCGGAAGACCGCGAAGTCTACGGAAGAGCAATCAAAGACATTTGTCGCAAGGCAAGTCACACATTCATCCTTGAGCATGTTGAACCTACTTTGTGAAACGTTTTATGATTTACAAATAAATTACATGTTTTGCCAATTACATGGAATATGGGATAATCTATCCACATACTTAAGACCCTGTTTATTTGTCATCCCTTCCTTGATAACTTTGGGTGATAATTTGACTAGCTTAGGTCTCTTTGAATGACTTGGCTAGAGATAGGACCTGCTTCGCCATGCTTAGCAACATAGCTCACCTGGAAATTAAATAATATCTTTTTATATGACTCGACTCAATGTCGGAAAAATGGAACTTTGGATAGACTGATGTTAAATTACTAAACTTGGACTTAAATGGTGGGCTATGGGTGTATGGTTTTGCTTGTCACACCCATGGCAATTAAGGACCGGTTCGCGGGAACCACTTGGGCAACTAACGTAGTTTCCACAAGCCAGCGTGGGCAACGGCTGGGCTTGAAGCGTTTCTTCTCCCTCTCCTAGGCACCGAAGAAGAGGGTGAGCGGGATGGAGTTGGGTCGGCCCGGGGTAGGGTTGATCGGCTGCCGGATTCACCGTGGCGCAAGGGGGGTAGCCTGGCCAATATGGCGTGCCCTGTCGGTAGGTGCAACCTCAGCGTGGTATGGATGGTTAGGGAGAGGTTTCATGAACGGTCCTGTCACAGCCTCTTGCGGGGTGTCGTGGTGACACATCGACGCACGGAAACGTGTGTGAGGCTGTGTCTTGTGGGTAAAGTTATACACCTCTGATCAGAGTAAATCTATTCGAATAGCCACGCCCGCGGTCATGGGCAGATTGGCCAAGACTCACCGTGATTAGTCTCACCCTAGATAATTAATCTGGTTTCATAAACTGGTGTTGTGGAAAGTGTTGAGTCCGGTCGACGTGGTTGAGTTGACCGGGGGTGGCCGGTTAGCGTGATGTAACGCTAGTCGATGGAGACTGGTTAACGTGGTGTAACGCTCATCAGTGACGCCTGGTGGTCGTGGTGTAACTTCCATCAGCGCGGCCTGGTCAACGTGGTTTAGCGTTGATCAGGAAAAACTGGTCAGCATGGTGTAACGTTGTCCGGTGGAGACTGGTTAACGTGATGTAGCGTTAATCAATGAAGTCCGGGTAACGTGGTGTAACGGTACCCGGAGGTGTCTGGTGAATGTGGTGTAGCGTTCATTAGTGGAGATTGATTGACGTGGTGTAACATCAATCAGTTGGGAATGGTTAGGCCTGGTTAACGTGGTGTAACGTTAATTGGTGGAGAATTAATCATGTTAAATTAATCAACTTTTTTATCGTTTGCGAACTACTACTGTTTACAACTGCTTTTACGCAAATGAGCCACTAGCCTCTCTTTGAAATCCCATACACAAATGCATTATTGGTGTGGCTTACTAAGTACGGTGGGTGGTACTCAGCCTTGCTATATCCCTCCTTTTCAGAAGTGAAGACCTTGGCTTATACCCTAGTTGAGCTTGCCTGTGGTGTGGAACTGAAGACACGTTGGTTTCGCCTTTCCGCTGCTGTTTTCTTCTGTGTGAGGACTAAGTGCCTCTTCTATAAGTATTTACGCTTTATTTACGTTTGGATCTGTTTATTGATTTGTCATTTTGTGTATCCTGGCTTGATTCTTGGACAGGGATTTTAATACACAAAATAGTCTGAAAATTGGCTAAATTTCTGGACGTAACACCAGTCCCTCTAAAGCCTAGGAGCCACTTTGGTTGGGATTACAAAGGCAAGAATGATCCCAGCCGCGAATACCCTAACTTAGCCGACAAGAACAAGGTCACCGATACCTTGCTCGGCTTTTTTGTCAACGGGGTAGTCGAGACAAAGGATGCTGGATGCACTCCAATGCCCTACAACCAGAGCAGGCCTCGGGCACAGCTAATCTTGAGAAACTGATATTGAATTGCTATCCATCTATGGTGAATGCCTGTTAGTTTCTATCTAGGATTGTTCTGCAATATATGATGTATGTCATCGAAATACTTGCAGGACTACGTGGAGTTCGATGATGACTCCCAAACTCAGCCGGCCACCTTGTCGAAGAAAAGGCCAGCCAGTCCTTCTGCTACCCAACCCAGCTCCAAGAGGGCTGGGAAGAAACCATTTGAAGACCCGGGCAAGAAGAAGACAAGCACGCCGAGTGCAGCGCCAGGGATCCTGAAGATCAAGGACCCAGCCAATTTAGCTCTCAGACCACCAAGCCCAAGATCGGTGTCTCCAAGCCCAAGGCCAGCAACATCGAGCCCAAGGCCAGCACCGCCGAGCTCAAGATCAGCAACATCAAGCCCAAGGCCAGCTCCACCAAGCTCAAGATCATCAACATCGAGCCCAAGGGCAGTATCATCGAGTACCTCGACACCCCAGTCGATTGTGCCAGAAACAGAGCCAACTGGAGCCAAATCACCACCGCCGACTGCCGCGCCGACTGGCCCGACAGCCGGCAGCTCTCCGCCACCAAGCATGCCATCAAGCCCCTCGCCAATAGCTTCTGGAGCTCCCTCGTGGAAGTTCAAGACTTCCAGAGGTAAGTAATCTTCAATCTTCTAAGAATCTTGAATGATGTGGTAGTGTCTTGACACTTGACATATTGTGCAGGAAGCGAGTTGACATAGATCCCAAGGGGACTATGTCAGCTGCTTCTGCCACCGAGCCCATCCCAGCCGAGCTAGCACCAACAATTTCATCTGCTGAGCCAGAAGCTGCCCTAGCTGTAGAAGCCGAAGCAGTCCTAACTGCAAGATCACTAGCACTAGCCAACCAGGGAGAGAGTGCTGAAGTTGCTGCTCCAACCCCCGAGCAGATCACTGAAGCCCCTGCAGCCACCGAGTTTAGAGCCAGGACCTCATCACCATCAATATTGTCATCATCTTCTGATGAAGGAGACCTCCCCTGACTCGAAGCCCCTCTGCGCAACTTCCCATGAACTTTTTAATGGGTCACCCCAGAGGGAGTTGTAGAGAGCTACAAGCACAACGAGCAGGAAGCATCGAGGGAGCACGAAAATCTTTTACGTGCTGCAATCGCTGCGTCCAAGGGAGTCCAGGTATGTAACAAATCTCGCCATGTTGGGTTCTTGACAGCTTCCATTGATCTGATACTCTGCCATTTGACTCTGTTTTCCTCTGTTTTTCTCCGAGCAGAAGATCATCGATCGTTCAAAGAAAATGAACAAGGTCCTGACAGAGCTCGCCCCTCATCTCCAACTACTGTGCCAGCTCCAGGTAGCCAAGGACGACCTGGATCGGACTAGCCAAGAAAGGGAAATATGGCTAAGGGGATCGGTTGATAAGCTCAGGGATGAAAACTAGGCCGTAGCTGAAAAGATCAGAAGTAAGTCTTCTATGTAATCCTCCCGAGTAAATCCCGAGTAGACTTCTCCAGCGTTGTTAATTTTCGATTACCTTGTTTGAGCTTAGACTGCAATCTTGAGTTCTTGACTGTTTTGATTTGCAACCCTCGAAGCCGAGCTAAAAGCCCAGGTAGAGGAGAAGAAACAACAAGATAACAAGCTGAAGGAAGTAGAAAAGACCAAAGCCGAAGTGGAGAAGGCCAAAGCCAAGGTGGAGGCCAACTATGCCAGTAAGTCTCCAGCTTGACAATGATCTTGACTCGACTGCTTGTTGCTCCGACTGCGTGTCTCGACTAACAAGTATTCTTGTTGATGCATCTGAACAGCTTCAAAAGCCAATGCCCAGATACAATTTAGCGCCTTCGCAGAGGAAATCAAGGTTGTCAAGGAGTCATGGGAAATCCTCGTCGGATCCGTGAAAGGGCTCCTAGACATCATGCAGCCTCACTATGCTGGGACCAGCTCCAGTACCGTTGCCCAGGTGCAGGCACGCCTAAGCGAAGCCCCGAGTATCTTGAAAAAGTACTCGGATGAGAGTGTAGCTGTTGGCATCGCCCAAGCCCTTGCCATGACGAAGTCAATATACCCTAGGTTTGACATTGAGGCCATTGGTGAGCGTTTTGCCGAGGAGACAACTCCCGAAGAGGCACTGGAGCTGATTAGCCGATGAGGCCAACTGCGGAGGCGATAACTAAGGACCTAGGTATGTAAGAACAAAACAATTATGCAGTCAATGTAGATAACTTTTGTAAAGACATTTGTAAATATCTGTACAATGCTGCCGAGTACTTGTTTATTCTTAGTCATCACTAGCTTTACCCGACTATGTAGTCTGCGCTGAGTAGTTTCGAAAGGAACTTAAGAAAAATCGTTTACTTCTAAAAGCTATACTCGGGCAAACTTAGCATAATCGTTGTAAAACTTCTTGACTTAGATAAAACAAGCTCGGATTTAATTAATAAGGCACATAATACATGCAGCCCCCGACTCACTACTCGTTTGGAACAAGCGATGTAGTGAGTCAGAGAAAAAACTTTATACATATGTATAGAGGAAATACAAGACACAGGTATAGAAAGGACATAGCTGTTCTATATTCCATGAGTTGCTGACTATAGCACCGTCTTCAGTCTTTAGTCGGTAGGTGCCCGGACATGTCACCTCAGCGATAATGAACGGCCCTTCCCACAAAGGGGATAGTTTATGCTTGTCTTTGGTGGTTTGTATTTTCCTCAAGATGAGATCACCCACCAAAAAGGCGCGGCCACGAACATTTCGACTGTGATAACGACGTAGGCCTTGAAGATATCTTGCCGACTGAATAGTTGTGATGTCCCTTGCTTCCTCCAACTGATCGAGTTCGACCAGTCGGTCTGTGTTTGATTTGTCTTCTGAGTGGGCCCGAACTCGCGGAGAGCCGAACTCCAACTCAGTTGGTAACACAGCCTCAGCACCATAGAACGGATGGGAGTTGCCTGACTAACCGTAGTTCTTAGAGACCAGAGAACGGATGGGAGTTCTTGTACCCATCGCCCTACATATGGTTATAGTCGATCGAATATCCTAGCCTTGATACCTTGTAAGACCATGCCATTGGCACGCTCGACCTGCCCATTACTCCGTGGGTGTGCCACAGAAGCATAACAGATCTTGATGCCAAAGTCGTCACAGAAATCTTGAAACACGCCGCTAGTGAACTGAGTACCATTGTCCGTTATGATGCAGTTAGGAACCTCAAATCAGTATAAAATACTCATAATAAAGTCCTTTGCTCGTGCCACTGTTATGGTAGCAACGGGTTTTGCCTCAATTCACTTTGTGAATTTATCCACTACAACGAACAAGTGTGTAAACCCTACTAGCGCTTTTTTGAACGGCCCGCCCATGTCAAGCCTCCAAATTGCAAAGGGCCAAGAGTTTAGAATTGTTTGAAGTTCTTGAGCTAGAAGATGTGTCTGCGTTGCATAGAATTGGCATCTCTCGCATGTACGAACTATGTCTTTAGCGTCTGTAACCGCAGTCGCCAGAAAAAACCCTGTCTGTAAGCCTTTCCAACTAATGTCCTAGATGCAGCATGGTTGACCCGAGTGGATCGACTGTAGAATCTGCTTGCCCTCTTCGGATGTGACGCAGCGCACAAGGACTCTGGATGTGATTCGATGGTACAATTCTTCTCCGACTGCAACAAAACATTTGCTTCGACATTTGATCCATTCGGCTTCACTGCGATCTTCTAGGAGTTCATCGTCCAAAAGAAATTAGAGAATTGGAGTCCACCAATCTGGAGAGATGATCAGCTCTTCATTTGTTGTCGGCGTAGGTTCAGCCCCTGACTGTTCAAGTACTGGTTTCTTCTTAACTAATGGCTCCAATAGTTGCTCGACAAAAATCCCAGTCAGGATCATTTCTCGCTTGGATCCCATGTTGGCCAATTCATCTGCAGCTTTGTTGTATTGTCGCAATACATGAGTTATCTCCAGCCCATCAAACTTGTTTTCCAGTTTTCGGACCTCCTGACAATATGCCGTCATATTATCATTGAGACATGTCCAGTCTTTTATGACTTGGTTGACCACGAGTTAAGAATCCCTGCATACGACCAGTCGGCGGATGCTGAGTGATATGGCAATACGGAGCCCATGGATGAGTGCCTCATACTCGGCAACATTGTGGGAAGCCAAAAAGTGAATCTGGAGGACGTACTTGAGTTTTTCTTCAGTGGGTGACGTCAGCACGACGCCAGCCCCTACACTGCCGATTCATAGAGAACCATCGAAGTACATCGCACAGTACTCTAGCTTGTCTGTGTTTGTAGTTATCTGAACTTCTGTCCACTCGGCCACTAAGTCGGCTAGAGCTTGAGATTTGATTGCTGTCCGTGGTTGAAAGATGATGTCAAACGCCATCAACTCGAGCGCCATTTGGCGATTCTGCCAATGGCCTCGTGATTGTGTAGGACGTCCCCGAGTGGATACGATGTGACAGCAGTTACTTGATGCGACTGAAAATAGTGCACCAGCTTCCGGACAGTGATGAGTAAACCACATAACAGCTTTTGGACTTGAGGATATCTCATCTTGGAGTCGGCTAGGACTTCACTGACGAAGTAGACTGGCCTTTGTATTTTCTGTATATGACCTGGCTCTGATTGCTCGACTACCAACACTGTGCTAACTACCTGAGTGGTTGCCGCCAGATATAACATTAGTAGTTCCTGGGGCATAGGTGATGCCAACACTGGTAGTGATGTGAAAAATCTTTTGAAGTCTTTGAAGCCTTGCTGGGCTTCGAGTGTCTATTGAAAATTGCCCGCTTTCTTCAATAATTTGAAAAAGGGCATGCCTCGTTCACCAAGTCGAGAGATGAATCGGCTAAGTGCTGCCATGCAGCCTGTCAGCTTTTGGACATCCTTCTGGCTAGTTAGGGGTGCCATGTTTAGAATAGTATTGATTTTCTCTGGATTGGCCTCGATGTCTCGATGTGATACGATGAAGCCAAGTAGTTTTCCGAACGGTACACCGAAGGCGCACTTTTCCAGATTCAACTTCATCTTGAATCTCCGAAAGCTTTGGAAAGTTTCTTCCAAGTCGGCGATAAGGTCTTCCTTGGATTTTGACTTGTTCACCACGTCATCGACATACGCCTCCATGTTGCGCCCGAGTTGAGTATGTAAACACCGCTGAATTTCTCGTTGATACGTTGCTCCAGCGTTTTTCATCCCAAACGGCATAGTAACATAGCAGTATGCTCCAAACGGTGTGATGAAAGAAGTCTTGAGGTAGTCCTCCTCCTTCAAGCTGATTTGGTGATATCCTGAGTAACAGTCGAGAAAGCTGAGAAGTTTGCACCCCGCAGTTGAATCCACCACCTGATCTATTCTGGGTAGACCAAATGGATCTTTGGGGCACGCTTTGTTTAAGTCGGTGTAGTCGACGCACATGCACCATTTACCGTTCTTGTTTCGGACCAAGACTGGGTTTGCCAGCCAATTCGGGTGATAGACCTCTTTAATGAACCCGGCTGTTGGTTATCTCCTCCCGAATAGCATCTTTGCGGTCCTATGCGAAGCGCGGTAGCCGGACTGGCTTGGCATCCGGCTTGACGTTGAGGGAATGCTCGATCACCTCCCTTAGTACACTAGGCATGTCGGAAGGTTTCCAAGCAAATATATCCCTGTTCGCCTAGAGGAAGGTGACGAGCTTGTCTTCCTATTTAGGGTCGAGTCTAGTCCTGGCAAGAGCAGTTCTAGAGGGGTCGGAAGGGTCCAGGGGAATCTTTTTTGTTTCAGAGTCCGCTAAAATTCCCGACTTGGCCGCTTTTTTGCCGGGACTTGATCGTCCTCGCCTGCTGTTGTAGCGGCTAGTCAGATGTTGTTGTGCCTGACTGCTGCTTCTTGAGATTGGGCCAGCTCATAGCTCTACTTGTCGCAGGTGAAGGCTTGCTTGACATCGCTGCGAAGAGAAAGAACTCCGGCTGGTCCTGGCATCTTGAGCATCATGTAGGTATAATGCGGCACTGTCATGAATTTGGCTAGTGCTGGTCGTCTGAGTATCGTGTGATACGCAGTCTCGAAGTCGGCAACCTCGAAGCAGATATTCTCGGTGCAGAAATTATCCCACGTGCCAAAAGTGACTGGCAGAGTTATCTGTCCAAGTGGGGTGGAAGACAGGCCGAGGATTACCCCATGGAAGGGCGCTGTACTCGGCCGTAGCTCGGAACGAGGAATCTTCATCTCGTCAAGCGTCTTGGCGAACAAAATGTTGAGGGCGCTTCCTCCATCGATGAGAACCTTCTTCAGTTTAATGCTCTTGATGACCGGGTCCAAGACGAGTGAATAGCGTCCTGGATGAGTAACCCGATCAGAGTGGTCCACGTGGTCGAACGTGATTGGCGTTTCTAACCAACGCAGGTACTAGGTGGTGTCTGCCGAGACCGAGTTGACTTGACGTGCTGTGAACTTCTGCTTCCTCTTAGACTCATATGAAGTCGGCCCTCCAAAGATGTGGTTGAGCTCAGCCTGGGGATCTTGGTAATCGTCGGCTGCACCCGAATCTAGCTTGTCCTTGTCTTTATTGTTGTCAGATGTTGAAGCCTGCTCGGAAGCAAACTTTTGAGCATGAAGCAATCCTTAGCCGCGTGCTTTCCCTTTGGATGAAAGGGGCATGGCCCGTTCATCACTTTTTGGTACTCGTCTGTCCTCGGGGGTCGCAGCCGAGTACGCTCCACAGCAGCCACCATGTTGTCCGATTTGCGCTTGCGGTTGCCGGACTTGTTCTGTGCTGGCTCGTCGGTGTCTTTCTTATCCTTCTGCCGGGGCTCCTCCTTGTCATCCATGGCCTCAGCAACTACGTCTGCTGAGTTGGCGTATTTGTTCACCATGTCAAAAAAAGGTCTTGACAGAAGTGGGAGGTTTCCGAGTAAACTTGGCAATGAACAGGGCGTCTCTGACTCCCTTGCGGAAGTCGGCGATGATGACCCCGTTCTTGATCATTGGGATTGAATTCCTCTTCTCAGAAAACCTCTTGATGAAGTCACGAAGAGACTCGTTCTTCCTTTGGTGCAACTGATACAAATCGTACTCGAAAGATGGCCTCTCTTAAGTTCCCTGGAAGTTGGCGATGAAGCGTTCCTAGAGTTCTCCCCAGGATCCAATTGATTGCTTGGGAAGTCCCGTTAGCCATGTTCTCGCCAAGTCAGCTAGAGCGACTGGGAGGTAGTTAGCCATGGCTTTGTGATCTCCTCTAGCTGCTCGGATCGCAAGAGTGTAGACTGTGAGCCAGGACTCAGGGTTGGTCTTTCTGTCGTATTTTTCAATTCCAGTTGCCTTGAAACCTGATGGCCAGTCGACCTGTTGCAGCTCCTGGGTGAAGGCCGGTACTCCCTCGTCTGCATGAGGACTCCGACTCCGACTACGGCGGTGAAACCGCTCGTGGTGGAGGCCGAAGCGCTCATTCTCGTCTTCCAGTCGGCGACGCTCATCATCCTCACGTTTGCGGCGCCGTGCGTTGATGTCTTGCCGGAGATCACGTCGTAGTCGGCCTCGGAGATCCTGGTTGTCCCGACGGTCATCTTGGTGTCGGCGCCACCGGGCGTTGTTGGGTTGCCTAGTGACGTGTGGCGTGACTCCGTGTGCAGCTGACTGGAGCCAGCCGCTCGACGTTGTGTCGAGGCAGACGAGACCGCCGTTGGAGAAGCCGACCGATTGGTCGGTATGAGAGTATCGCCCGACTGTTGATGCTGCTGACATGCAGCAGCGGTGATCATGGCTTTTATCCTTGCTATTGTCGGGGTGGCCTGGTGATCAGGCCCAAATTGTAGTGTATCCAGTAGAGTTGCAGCGGCCACGACATTCTGTTGAGGCGTTAAAAATGTCGTGGTCGTTGACTCGGGTTTGGAGGATTTGCTGCTGAGCAGTCCGCCCAGCCCTGCGCAAATCGTCGTTGCGAGCATCGTGCTTGGCGTGTAGGTGTCTTGCGTCTTCCTCCTGTTGTTCTCGCAGTTGGCGGGCCTCCTCCTCTTGTTGGTCGCGTAGTCGATGTGCCTCTTGACTGGGAGTGAAGCCCTTGGCCGCCATGAAGACTTTGCGTGCTGGAGAAAAGCTTGCCGAACTGCTGTCCGACTTAGAGTCAGAGTCAATGTAGTTGATGGGGGTGATTACAACTCCTACCTCCCTAGATCCGATCTCACGCGGCTCTAGGCCATATCCGAGTCGAGCTCCAAGGGATCGGGTTTGCCACATCGGATGTTGATTGGAGATATCCGCAGCGTCGCCGAGTCTGAACAGGAGATTGACGATCTCCTCCTTTCTTAGCCCGATCTCGGCCAGCTCAAGACCGAGTCCGAGTCGAACACCGAAAGAAAGAGTTGTCCCGAGACCCAAGAATGTTGAAGATTGCTACAGCATGTCAACAAGGATTGCTGCAGCGTTATGTGGGCCGACTGACGCGGAGTCGGCTTGGTCCCTGGCCGATCGGATCGGATCCGAGTCGGACAGGTGAGATTGCCGAACTTATCAGCAACGAAGTTGAGGCTCCCAAAGGTGATTGTTTCCCCGGGGAAGAAGTTGATGCCGTCGACTCCGGTGGATGAATCCATCAGGCTTGTCGAAGATGATCTTGCCGATGCCCCTACCTGGCGCGCCAACTGTCGATGTTTTACACTAGCAATAAGAATATGGGGCTACTCATGAGACCTAAACTTGATGGACTGCAAAGGAACACGGAACAATTTATACTAGTTCAGGCCCTAGAGATGAGGTAATACCCTACGTCCAGTTGTGGTGTATTGCCTTTGAGGTTTCTCTGGTGAGATTTCGATGTACCCTCAAGGGGCGCCCTGCCTCCCCCTATATACCGGGGGACAGGGTTACAGAGTAGGAATCCCAGTCGGACTCCAACCAAAGGATTTCCTTCTAGGAATACAACGTGCCCGACTAGAACTATATCTTTTTCTTATCGTGTAAGGTAATATATGCCGAGTCCTATTGTATCCCTAATTATAAGGTTAGGCCCATCCTCTGCCCGAGTGGCCCATATGCTTCTCATGAGGTACCCGGGGCCCATGGCCTCCACAGGGCCCAAGTTGATTGTGCCCCAAGCAGGTGGAGCACGACCCTAGGGACCCCTTGGTCGTCCTCCCAACTCCTTAAATAGCTAGTTACCCCTTCAGGGTTTCTCGGGTTTTGTTTGATCAGATTTAGCCATTGCTACTTCGCCTTGTAGCGTGCATGTCGACTAGATCACCCGTCTACTTATCTTCAGAAGCCCACCAACTTGTGTATTCAGATTGAAACTTCCATATTCAATTCCTATTTGCAATATCATATTACTTTTATCTTGTTCTTGCTCGTTTCTTCGATTTGCTTGCAGAAATAAGATTGATATATACTAGCAAGATTAACAACCCTTAGAGAGGTGTATCGATCGCTAAGGCGCAACAACACAATGTCTCGTAAGGTTGTAGTCAGGTCATGAACGTTTCTCCCAAATCATAGTTATCTTCAACTCACCGAAAGATCGGGCCACCCCTACTCCTATCACCATTTGTTGTGAACTTATGTTTTTCTCGAGTTGTCTGGAATGTTAACAAAACACTATAAACCTCCCTAATGGAACTTTTGGGCATATTAGTGAGATTTGACACAATTTGTTGTGAACTTATGTTTTTCCCGAGTTGTAGGGTATGTTAAGAAAACGCACCTAATCTCTCTAAATGAACTCTTGAGCATATGGGAGTGATTTGACACCATTTGAGGTAGTGGCTTAGGTACCTTCACGTATGACAAAGTATTAGCAACTAAGGATAAAATGATTAAACATTGCTAGAAAAGAATTTTACCTCCACCGGCTTCTTTGATTTTTCTTTCTTCCCTTGAGGCTTTGGCTTTTTCGGGAAGTATGTGTAGTTACGGCACATCCA
Source organism: Oryza meyeriana var. granulata (assembly GCA_003991445.1). Taxonomy (NCBI): domain Eukaryota; kingdom Viridiplantae; phylum Streptophyta; class Magnoliopsida; order Poales; family Poaceae; genus Oryza; species Oryza meyeriana. The sequence goes on from RYFJ01000988.1 coordinate 143,169, forward strand.
ATATCGTTGGCGATACGTGAAATCTGCCTCGCTAATTGCAAATTTGCACTCATCGCCACACCAACACATGGGGCGAGGGACACCCTCCGAAGGTTGTCAATGAGGTATATAACCACTTGCATCCATCCTACCAAACACACTACAAGCTATATAAAAAACATAGAGCAATTAACAAATTAAGTGGAGATAAAAACATTGATAAATAATATTGTATCACTTGATACATCTTCCAATATAATCAACCCTACTCCTCCAATGCTATCAATAACCCAATCAATAGTAACAAAATAATATGGTATGCAACATACAACACGCACCACAAACATCTATTCCAATAGGTTTGAAAAAAAAACAAATTTGATTCTATTCCTTAAACCTCATCCCTTTCTAGGGTTTGCTCTAAACTCAACGAAAACTTGCAAAAAGGGAACAAAAGAGTAGAGGAAAAGGGGGAAATTACCTTGCTACTCTTCCTCCACACAAAATCTAGTCGAAAAAACTTCACAATGGCCGAGATTGAGGAGGATTAGAGAGGGGAGGAGAGAGAATTGTGTGGGGGTGTCTCTGTTCTAAGAAGGAAGAAGAGACACTGAAGGAAGGGATGGGGGCCGGGCGGCCGGCCGGGGCTAAGTCCCCAACCTTAGCGCCAACGGAGCTGGCGCTAAGGTCGGGAGGGAGAGGGTCAGTGCTAACCCCTGCCACATCGGCAGGCCAGCTAGGCCCCCTGGCCATGGGGCAGGAGGGTCAATACCAAGGAAATTGGCGCCAATCCCTGCCATGTCAGCAAGCCAGCTAGGCCCCCTAGCCTCGGGGGTAGGAGGGTCAGCGCTAGGAAAGTTGGCGCTGACCTATGAGGGCTCAGCGCCATCGGAGCTGGTGTTGAGCTCTCGATCCATTTTTGCAATTAGTTTTGGCGAGGGTCTATTTTAAAATAAGTTTTAAAAAAGGGTCAAACGGTAAAATTTTTTTGCCATAGTGGCTCACTTAGGAGGTGTTTGAATTGACTTATTGTGTTGGCTTAAACCGCACACAAAATGAGAAATATTATTAGCGCGTGATTAATTAAGTATTAACTATTAAAAACTTGAAAAATGGATTTATTTGATTTTTCAGAGATACTTTCATATAGAAATTTTTTACAAAAAACACACTACTTTACGTTTTAGTAAGCGTGCTAATAAAAACCGAGACATAAGCCATAAAAAATAAATAGAAAATTTTTTTGCCATAGTGGCTCACTTAGTGGTCTATAAGGCAGCAGAGGCATCCTTTCCGACGGTCAGTGGGGTGACCGGGTGACTCCCATGGAGGTCGACCAAGTCTTCCTCGGCGACAAGCGAGGTGGCCATGGTAACAGTGCAACACCCACTATAATTTCTGTTTCTGCACATTGGGGCAACTGATTATGGCTTGGTTTGTCGGTAAATTTGTGATCTGTAGCAAATCCCTTAATCAAATTGGTTGGTATTTTGTTTCTCCGATCTATTGCAGGGTATTGTTATAGAGATTCAAATCTATAAGCCGCTACCGTACTGTTATTATGGTATGTTATTAATCCATAGTTCTTTATCAAATAAAAAATTATCAATTATAAAAAAATTACAAAATAATAAGAAAAGTGATTACAACCAAATACAGTTGGTTGGGCTAGAGCTATATTTGAGCTATTTTGCCATTTTGGGGTCAAATATAGTTGTTTTAACTCAAGAAATCATATACACGTGCACACATATCTATTAAATTCAAGGATGTTTTACAGATAATTTAGGGATACAACTATACCCCATGTCCCATAAGAGAGAACACAATCAGGTGGCGACAGTCACGATGGGGAGTGAAAAGAAAGACGCCGTGTGCCGACGGTTTATAGAAAGAGGGAGTTATGTGCCGGCGGTTGATAGGGAGAGGGAGGCACGCGGGAGAGGGAGAGGGAGAGGGAGGGAGAGGAGTGGAGGACAAGGCCAGGTGGAGAAGTTTGTTAACATGCACATGCGATCCAACTGGCTCGATTGATTTCAATGCCAGAGTGCCAGTCGACAAGTATAACTAAACAAACCCAAATGCCTCGACCGATTTCACTATCAGTCCACAAGTAAAACCAAACCGGTTTTTACCTTGCAGCATTTGGGAGGTGGTGTATGCAAGACCTCATCCTAGATGATTAGGGATTCAAGGCTTGTAAGGTCACGTACTCACGTGGTCTGGAGCTGAAGCGCCTCCCAGTCTCTCCTTAGGTCAGGTGATCGTCTATCTGTTGGCACTCATCCTTTTGCTTACGCTAATAAGTAAATTTAAAAGCAAATGTTAAAAGATAAACTATGATAAAAAAATCCAAAATCAAATCCAAATTTATGTTTTAAAATTTAAATTTTAGCTACGGCTTATAAGCTAAAGGGTAAAGAATGGAGGTGCTAAATTTCTACTGTCTCCGTCATAAAATACAGCAACATTTCTACTAAGCAACTTTTGAGATGGAGATTGTTATATTTAGAGACGAAAGTAGTAGATTTAAAGTCTTATAAGTAGATTTAAGAGCCAGTACATCCCTGCTAACATGATGATGAAGCAACTCATTTATACTCTCTCCGTTCAAAATTATAAGACGTCTTTGTTTTCCCCCAAAGAAATATTTAAAAATTTTAACTAATAATTAAACTAAAAATATATGCGTCTAATGTCATGCATATAGCATCACTAGATTCATATTGATAATATTTTTGTATGATGTTAATTCTATAGTTGTTAATATATTATAAAAAGAACTAATAATTAAAATATAATATTAAAGACCGTATAGAAATCTAATACGCCTTATGATTCTAAACAGAGGAAGTACTCAATTAAATGAAACCGTAACCTACTTAAATAACGTTTCTTCTCTGTATTGCATCGTAGAAAAGTTCCAGCTAAAAATTGCATGAAAATGGAAAAGAAACATATTGTCTTCCAAGCTCCAAACAGTAGTTCCAACAAGGCGCAGCCAAAAAACCCATTCAAAGTCTTTTGCACTCGCAATATTCTCGCTTATGCATGTCATTTGTTATTACCTCTTTCAACGGGTAGACGCCACCAATGTTCAGTACATCTCCATACGAAGTTATCAGCTGTCCGAAAACAGTAACACATAACAAGCATATATCAGTGTGAAAACTGTGACCACTACGGATGAGTTTAGCTTAGATCCATGGCTTTGCCACCTAGTTCTACCTTGTACTCCAGTCCGCAAAGGCATTTTACTGCATCAGAAACCCCCTACCGGGCAAGGAGATGATCAGAGTAGGTTCACTGTATGCCATTAATCTATCGGCAGCATAAGAAGAGCAAAACAAACATATCTAAACTGCTCTAGTATGGATGAGACAACCAAACTAAATACCATCAGCGTACCTTCATTTCATTTATACGTTCCTCAAGAGACTGAAAGTACTCAACTTCTCCAGCTTTATCAGCTTCTAGAGCTTTGTGTTCCGCCTCCAAAGATTTCATATCCATCTGCTGTAGTGGAGCCTGCAAGCACCAGTAATACAACATCAAACATGAGAATTAAAAACAATGCTAGAATAGTAGAAGTCTAGAATATCGTGTTTAAACTTACAGGAAAGCCAGAAATTGAGTTTTTCTCTTGCTCTATGGTCTGTTTACTCTGAAAAGTAAAGACATAATCCGTTTAGTTTCACCCAAAACAGGCATGATACAAGTTGATAGATGTCATCTAAAAGACATGGGTATCACAATTGGAATACTTTGTTGATCTCCAAAAGAAGTGCTGATTGTGTTGCTTTGATCTCCTCAATCTTAAGTTTAGTTGACTCCAGTTGAATCCTCAGTTCTCCTTGCTTGCTTCCCATGTCATTTCCCTGTTCATTAGTTAGTGACAGTACAGCACGTTCTGGATCATTTTTAAAAGAAGGGAAAGAGATATATGTAACCACCTTATCTAGGCTCCCACATGAGTTAATTCCATGGCTTTGTCCTGTATACAAACAACACAACCAAGTCCATGCAAAGTTGTAACATTTGTTCATCATTGTAATTTAACGCAATATTTCTTATGTCATCTGACATTTAGACATGCTATAAGGTAGGCACTGCTAGAAATCTAACACAAAATGAAAAATAACAATTTTAGGGATGCAGCCCAATCAGTTCTAACTGCATCAATTGGTGTTTTTAGATTAACAACAAAGGTTGGAGCAGTACTGAGTGAGGATGGTGAGGAAGACTGTCGAGCAAAGAGGACTGCAAAAACTTCTATTCCATGCCCGCCAGCAAATCAAAAGGAGGAATGAGTTAGCTATGTAAAGAAAACATTATATGATTTTGTTTTAGGCTTGGTGAAGAGAGCATATGATGCAAAAATGGGAGGTGGGAGGACAGGACCCTGGACGGCTGAACCTCATCAATCAATGATTTCTAGATAGAACAGTGGTTTGGCCAGAGAGATACACATATGCCTGAGCTGAATAAATGGAAGAAGGGACTTCATTATTCCTTCTTGATCAATACTTAGCCCGATCCCTCTTTAAACGGCTTCCTAATAATATAATCTAGATATAGTAATCAATATCAAGTTAGGTATCTGAACTTCACACTATCTTTTAGATAGAATATGCTATGCAATTTACAAAAGTCCCCAGATATCCTCTTATATCAATGGGGAATTCAACCATTTGCCACTCTTATAAGTGACCACTATCCGTTTGCCACTTTTAGAATTATTCCTACATATTTGCCACTGGAGAGAGAAGACTTTCTAATTTTATGCCGTACGTGGCATGACACGTAGGCATGCCACATGGATATGATAAGTGAAGAATCTATTTTGCCCCTGGGTCCGGCTCCTCTCAATCCTCCTCACCTGGACCTCCCCATTTTCAGCAGCAGCAGCTGGCCTTGGACGCTGTGGCGCCATCCTGTTTCAGCCCTATTCCACACTAGAAATAAGAAGCATGTGTTGTTGGTTGATTGTTTCAGCCTACTGCCGAGACGAATTACGGGAGAGGGCTATCCACCGGTTTCCCTCACCTACAAGAAAGAAAATTAGAGATAAGGAGTTGTTGTGATCGGTAGCAACAAAATTAGAGATAATTCGGCTAGCCTCCGAGCCCCACCAGTGCACTATATAAGGGGAGAAGCGATGGGAGAAGGGGACGTCTAATCTCTTCTGTCGCCAAACCCAAAACCCTAAACGAGAACCCGATCAATCTCAGGCACTGGAAGGGGTTCGTAATGCTAATCAAAAGCCGTCGATCCCGAAGCTCTACCTGGTGCATCAAGAAGCAAAAGCAGCAAACGAAGAAAAGCAAAGGAGATTAATGACTTCACAGAATGGTCAGTACAAATCTCAAATTCCACAATTAGAGAGGTGATCATGTTAAGGCTAAGATCAATTATGTAAATTAGACTTCTACATTGTGGTATCAGAGCCTAAGCTTAGCCTTCATGTTCCCACATCATCCCATCAGTGAAGCCATCTATGCCTAGTTCAAATTCTTTTCTTCAGCTTGATGCAAATCAGTGAAAACTCAGATGCAAATTCGACTCAAAAAGGGATTGCAATAAACCAGATTGAAACTTCCCAACCCCCCCAACTCAGGAACCCAAGACCAGAGAGCAATTGATTTCAGCTAGAACTCAGAAAAGGTAGAATTGGGATAAACGAGAATGAAATTCCCTAATTTTCTCTGCTCAGAAGCCCTAAGATCGGAAAAAAATCCCAAATCAGTGTAAACTCGGCATAAATCTAGATCTAGAAGAAACACTTACGCGGATTTGGAGCTCGCCGCCATTAGGCCTCGTGCGGCATTGACCCGCGCGAGAGCACCACCCTAAGGCCCTCGTGCGGCAGCAGCCTGTGCGAGAGCAACCAGACACCAACCTTGGCCCCCGTGTGACATTGACCTGCACGGGAGAACCAAGCAGCTCAGCTCGCCTACCGTCTTCTTCCTCGTGGCCGCGCCAGCTTCAGCTCCGCCAGCACGCGCCGCCGCAACATCAAAACCGGCCCCACGCACCATCGACCCGCACGGACGCCGGGTAGCTTGCCGTTGTGACAATAGTCAGCGTGAGCGACACCTACGCGCACCTGCCGTCGCCACCTCGCCGGACTCCGCCATTGTCGCCACCCGCTCTCACCTCTCGCTCGTCGAAGCAGAAGGGGATCGAGGAACTGCCCAACAGTGACTTGATTTAGAAACTTAGTTATTAGTATGTGATTAATTATGCCAACATAGAATTAATTGCATAATGTTACTAATGTTTGTTTAATTATTTTTCCAGCTATGGGACAGGCCTGTTGAACCACTTGATGGAACCAACTTTATTGAGTGGAAAAATGTTGTGCTCCTAAAATTAGTGATGTTGGGACTACAACTTGACCATTAGAGAGGATGCTCCTGAGGAGCCCTCAGCCGATTCGGAAAACTATGAGGATCTCAAGTGGGCTTATGATGAAAAATTAGTCGCTTGGGAGAAATCCAACAGAATGTCACTTATGTACATCAAGAGTGACATCTCTCCATCAATCATAGGAGGCATCACTAACTCTGAAGAAGTTAAGACGTACCTGGCAAACATTAAGGAAAACTTTTAAGACCTCATCCAAGACTTATGCTAGCACTCATAATGAAAATGGTTTCTAGCTAATATGTTGGCAAGAAAGGCATCAAGAAGCACATCTTAGAGATGAACCATATGGCATATTTGTTAAATCAAATGGACATGTCGATGTCAGATGGTTTCCTTGTCCACTTTATCATGAACTCTCTCAACTCAGATTTTAATCCATTTAAGATTCACTACAACACTCAGAGATTCACTACAACACTCAGAAAGTTAAGTGGACCATACATCCCACTCAGTCGAGAAGGAAGAGCGTCAGAAAGCTAAAAAACAAAAACTTAAGGATCAGCTCAACATCCTCAATACAAAGGGTAAGTTCTATCAAGGAGAATGTTCTAACTCTAAGAAGAATAAGCCAGACACCCCCACCAGCAAGGAGGGAACAAGGCCAATTTTTCAAAACCTCAGCCTCAGGCTTTAGCTGGTTCAGTTGGTTCCTATGTGCCAAGAAATAATGTTTGCAAGTTCTACAAAGAGGAAGGACACTGGCAGAAGAACTGCTCGTGCTTCAAGGCGTGGTTAGTCCAGAATGGTATGCATGAAATCGACATAATTTCTAATGTTGATGAATCCTTTTATGTTGAAATTTCCCCAAGATACTTGGTAGATTGACTCACGTGCCACTATGCACATTGCTAATTCGTTGCAGGGTTTCCATACCATCAAGATGCTAAGAAAGGGGGAGCGAACCCTAAGAGTAGCTGATGGAGCGGAGCTCGAAGTTAAGAGCCATTGGAGAAATCACACTTAGACGTCCAAGAGGCTTTGATCTTTTATTATAAAATATTCTTTTTGCTCCCTCTGTTAAGAGGAACCTTATTTCTGTTAATGTATTAATAGCTACTTGTTATGAATGTCGTTTTAGTAAGAGAACATGTTATATTCAGCTTGATAATAAGGCTATTGGTCTTGCCTTCGTGCAAGACAAGCTCTATCAACTCTCTTTGGATGATTCTGTGATGAATGTTGTCAATGCCTTTGGATGCCGCCCACATAATCAACAGAGCGCCAAGTAAGTCAGTACCTAAGACACCTTACAACTTATGGATTGGAAGAAAGCCAACTTTAAAATATTTATGTGTGGGGGTGTCGTGCAGAAGCCAGAATATTCAACCCACAACTGAAGAACTGTGAGCTATCACTTCATTGGATATCCAGAAAGATCCAAGGGATACCAATTTTATTGTTCAGACCATGTCACTAAGTTTGTGGAGAGAAGACACGCTATCTTCTTAGAAAATCACAATCAGATCTTGAGGAAATTCGAGCTAATGTTGCTTTACCAGAAATTCAAGAGAATAATGCTCCCACTGTTCAGACTAGTGCCTTGAAATATAACGCCATCAAATGGTAATTCTAGACCATCTGGCAATACAGCTTCTGTTGAGACTTTAGTAGCACAGAATGAAGACACTCCTCAAAAACAAGTGGTCGATAACTAAACTCAGAGATCTGCCATCCCCGATTATCATGAGGTCTACATGAGTGAAGACATAGAGAAGGTAGATGGTCCCATTTCATTTAAGAAAGCTATGATGAGTAAGCATTTATCCAAGTGGCTTCAAGCCATGGAAGATGAACAATAGGTTGTAAATGGGTCTACAAAGCTAAGTTGGACTCCAAAGGAAATATCGAACGATTCAAGGCAAGACTTGAAGCAAAGGGTTTTTCACAGAGAGAATGAATTGAATATAACAACACATTTTCTCTTGTCTCTAAGAAAGACTTATTCAGAATTGTCATGGTGTGGTTGCACATTATAACTTAGAGCTCCATCAGATGGTTGTGAAAACAACTTTTCCAAATGGCGACTTAAATGAGAATGTTTACATGGCACAACCAGAAGGTTTTATTGTAAAAGGAAAAGAGCATTTAGCATGCAAATTTATGGATTTAAGCAAGTGTCCAGACAATGGAACCTTAAATTCGATGAAATCATTAAGAAATTCGGATTTAAGGAAAATAAGGTGGACAACTGCATTTATGACATTTTATTAGCTAGCAATGACAAGAATTTGCTACGAGAAACTAAGGGATTCTTGTCATCCAAATTCGATATGAAAGATCTCGGTGAGGCATCTTATGTCTTGGACATCGAAATACACCGAGATGGGTCTAAACGAGTATTGGGATTGTCTTAGAATGCATACATCAGCAGAGTGTTTGAAAGATATAACATGCGTAAGTGCTCTGCATCACTTGGGATACTTGGCAGATACCTGTTAAGAAAGTCCTACGTTATTTGCGCTTACATGCTCACATACAGAAAGTCTGAAAAGCTTGAAATCTTAGACTACTCAGATGCAGATTTTGCATGGTGTGTAGATACTAAGAAATGCACTTCAAGTTGTATTTTCATGCTATCAGGAGGAGCAATTTCATGGAAAAGCTCCAAACAGACATTAACTGCATCGTCAATAATGCAGGCAGAATTTGTGGTATGTTATCACGCTATAGGGCAGGTTGTATGGCTCAAAAATTTTATCCCGTGATTGAAAGTGCTAGACAACATTGATAGACCACTTACAATATACTGAGGCCGCAGTGTTCTATACAAGTAACAAGTCAAGTGAAGCTGCCAAACACATTGACGTTAAGTACCATGTTATGAAAGATAAAGTCTAGGATCAGACCATTCAGATTAAGTATATCAGTACTAAGCTTATGCTCGTGGATCCGCTCACCAAAGGCTTACCTCCCAACTTATTTAAGAATTATGTCGTTGGCATGGGGATAAGTAATTACCTTGACAAAGATCCTGGATATAATTGGCATAAGGTTCAATCAACACTCACTAAAGTAAGTTAGGTGTTTGCTTTGGGAAGCTGTTTTACTTAATAGACTCGTCAATTAGCCTCATGATCAAGGGGAGAATGTTGGTTGATTGTTTTGGCCCACTGTTGAGACAAGTTAGGGAGAGGGCTATCCACCGGTTCCCTCCCCTACAAGAAAGAAAATTAGAGATGAGTTGTGATCGGTAGCAACAAAATTAGAGATAATTCGGTTAGCCCCCGAGCCCCACCAATGCACTATATAAGGGGAGAGGCGATGGGAGAAGGGAATGTCTAATCTCTTCTGTATCAAGCACTGGAAGGGGTTCGTAGTGCTAATCTAAAGCCATCAATCCTGAAGCTCTACACGGTGCATCAACAAGCAAAAGCAGCAAAAGAAGAAAAGCGAAGGAGGAGATCAATGGCTCCACAAAATAGTTAGTACAAATCTCAAATTCCGCAATTAGAGAGGTGATTATGTTAAGGCTAAGATCACTTATGTAAATTAGACTCCTATAGCATGGCCTCCTCGGACTCCGAGACCATGGCCTCCTCCGTGCTTCGTGACCTGAGCACAACAGTGAGCTTCTACTCTTTTGGTCTTTAAGTTTGCTTCTCTTGTTGCCAGCTCTACTCAATCTCCTCTAGCTTAATTAGCAGCAACAATATTAATCTTAATCTTAATATACTCAATCTCCTCTACAGCAACTAGCTCATCACCGCTGCTTGCAAGGCCGCTGCCGCCAAGCCCGACGTGCAAGACCTCAAGCACCACACCATCCGCCGCTTTGCCAACGTTTACGCTGCTGGCAAGGAGGCCGTCGATGCGGCCGTGCCCCACCTCTACATACCGCCAACCAGATCTCAAGGCTAGCAGGGGCATCCACGTTGTGCAGGAGGCAGGAGCTTAAGCTGCACACCCAAGGCCTATCGCGACACCCTGAACGTGGCCATGCACGACCTTGTCGATCTCGACATCCAAATGTACCACACCTGCCCGGATCCCCTCTCTCAAATCCAAAGCCCTTGCCTTTTCTTTTCTTGTAGTCTCTCCAATCGCGCGAAATTTTTGCTCCTTTCGTGTCTATTCATTCCAGCATTCGCTTAACCAAACATAACAAGAATTCAGTCTTTTTGCATTGATAAAAAGATGAATGCTACCACCGGCAAGTGGTGACCTCCGTCCAGCTTGGCCAGCCATCTGTGAACACAAAGGGGAAGGCCAGGGGCAAATAGACTTTTCGCGTCACTCATCCACATTGGCATGTCTACGTGTCACACCACCGCACCCCAGTGGTTACCACGCAGTAACCATGGTAACCACGGCAAATCATGAGAAACCATACAAAATTTATCAAAAATTCAAATTATTTTTAAAATTTGTTTGAATCCAGATTCCTCAACTCGCAAGTCGTGCTTCACAAGAGGGATGGTTGCAGCCCCTCGCTGTGCAGCAAACACAACAGCGATGTTCCTTTTATGCCGATGATGGCCAACAATTAATGACCTCAGTTTTTAAACATATTTTGGATATTTTTGGTCATGCATCGAGCCTTGTGACTAATCTATAGAGAAGTTCAGTAACTCCGATTCGATGCAATGAGGACGATTTGGAAGTTATTGCAAATTTCCTGTGAAGTGAAGGCCTTGTGCTTATTTGGGTCTCCCACTCAATGTAAAGAAGCCCTCCAAAGCTGAGTTACAAGCTCTTGTTGATAAGGTAGCTAATAATCTTCCATTGTGGAAGGCTTCCATCATGAATGGTGTTAGTCGCCTCATCTCTGTACGTACTGTTCTATCCGCCATCCCTATTTACTCTATGATCACGATGGACTTACCAAAATGGGTAACAAAGGCTATTGATAAGAGACAAAGGGGCTTCCTCTAGTCGGGACAGGAAAAGGCTAATGTGGGAAATTGTCTAGTCTCTTGGGAGAAAGTTTGCCAACCTCTTATGTATGGCAGCTTGGGGATTCTTAATTTGGAATATGAGTTGGGCTTTTCGGATTCGTTGGTTGTGGCTCCAAAAAAGGGAACAAAATCAGTCTTGGCAAGGTCTGCCTATAAAAGTTCCGCGGCAATCACATGCTCTTTTCAGTATGGCGGTCGAATCTGTGATTGGGAATGGGCAAACCACCCTTTTTTGGTCGGATAGATGGCTGCAAAAAAGGACCATTTCAGGATTGGCTCCTAATTTGCTCAAATTGGTTGCTAAAAAGGTCATCGAACAACGTACGGTGGCTCAAGCTTTGGATAACCAAACTTGGATAGCAGATATAAAAGGAGCTCTCACTGTCCAAGTTATTAGAGAGTATCTTCAGATTTGGGACTTAGTAGTTGGCGTAATCTTGCAGCATGACATCCCGGATCAGCACCATTGGAAGCTAACAAGGAACATACACTAGAAAGTCAGCATATGAGGCTTTTTTCTTCAGGAGGATTAGGTTTGCTCCATGGAGGAGGATCTGGAAGAATTGGGCACCACTGAAGTGCAAATTCTTCTAATGGCTTGCAATGAATAACCGTTGTTGGACGGCCGATCGCCTGTACAAGAGAGGCTTGCCACATCCTGCTGCCTGCCCTCCTTTTATGTGATCAAGCCAAGGAAACGTTCCAGCATATTCTTGTCTCGCGCATTTTTAGTCGGCAGGTCTGGTCATTGATCCTACAAAGGCTGGGCTTCTCTTCCATCTCTCCAACTTCTGACACACATCGGTTCTCTAGTTGGTGGTCTAGGGCGGTGAAGGGCATACAGAAGGAAGAAAAGGGGCTTAGCTCGCTTATCATCTTGGTGGCCTGGGAAATTTGGAAACATAGGAATGATTGTGTGTTTAATGGTACAACCCCGAATGTGGCAGAAGTGATCCAAGCAGTAGCAAATGAAGGCGCACTTTGGTGCTTGGCTGGAGCCTCAAAGCTCCGAGAAGTGTTCGATAGGTCAATAGCCCTTGCAGCTTAGGAAGGTTGTTAGTGTTTTTGTGATTTCTTTAGGGTGTGGGGGTTTTTTCTGAACTTCCCTCCCTGTGTATCTCTCTTTCTTAATGAAATGATTCGCAGATCTCCTGCATTTTTGAGAAAAAAAAATTTAGTGAGGATACCGCAGTATTACAGTTACTGTACCCCCATGGTAAGCGTGGTTACCGCCGGTTTTGGAAACCTTACTCACACCACATTGGCAAAATGGCAAAAAAAATTAAGAAATCTTCTCTCTCCAGTGGCAAATATGTGAGGACAATTGTAAAAGTGGCAAACAGAGGGTGGCCGTTTATAAGAGTGGCAATTAGTTAAATTTCCACTTATCAATTGGTGCCATTTTCTGACAGTCTGCACTGGTAACTGCACATTGGCCCCCTCCTTCGATACTAGTGGAGTATAACAACTTTTGGTTCTAATCCCCATGTGCATGAGAGGGTCCATGACAAAGCTACAAGTCTGAAGTTTCACAGATTTGAGTCAGGAAGTGCAACTCATGCCCCAACTTCCAAGAACTGCAATCAGTGCAAATCCATTTGTCATATGTGTAGGGTATGTACATATTTAAACGTGCAGTCTCCTTTGCTTCATGGCCTTCCTCATCACTTTTCATGATTAAACTCAAAACAATTCCAACCTTCATGTTTAACTCAGAAACACCAATTGATGCAGTTTAGAACTGACTGGGATGCACAAATATTAAACCACAATAACATGTTGCAACTATAAAATGGAAAAATATACCCTGCACAATCAACATACCACATATTGAAGCTTAACAAACATGTATACAGAAAACCCATGAAAGGATCAAGGTAAGATAGGAAAAAACTACATATTGGAAGCCACTGTTTATTTTACTTCGTATCCAGAAGAGTTGTACCTTGAAGGAGGTTTTGCTTGCTTTGAGATGCTTCAACCTGAAAGTGTATTATAAAACTAATTAAACAGTTGTTGCTTCATTGTAACAGGGTATTGAAATGTGTGTCAGAGGTTGTAAGATGATTTCATTGAAACAAATAATCCTATCTGCTCAAAATACTTGCAGATCTTGCAGATCACATATTGAATATTAAATGGAAGATCCCTGATTGTAATGAGCATGGTCGAGATAAGGCCATAAGGGCCCTTCGGCCTAATTGAGGTGTCCCTGGACAGCTGGACCCAAGTAGCATGACGGCACTATGGAAGCAGCCACACCACTAAGGGCAGGGGAGAAGAGGGAGAGACAAAACACTCGTCTGTTTTTTGCTTAATAAATAGAGACATGAGTCTATCATTATATAGATAAGATGACTTGGCCGTTAAGAATTTACCTATAATTTAACTCTAATCTAAACAATCTTTGTGAACAGTAACCACACGTGAATGGTACATGCGTACTGATCATGCACACATTGTTACCATCCCTAAAGAGTTTGATTACTCTTCTATATGGGCCTAATCGGCGGCACATGACACTGATAAAATTTTAGATAACTTGATAATTTGTTCAAATGTTCCTGAATTACTTTCCTTTTACAAAAGACTTGGGTTGTCACCACTAAACCAACCAGAGGTCAGTGGTTCTGATGCTCAAATTAGCTTTTACTTTGGTAAACAGTTGCCTTACGGTACAAAGAATTTGTAGTGACTGATCAGTTAAGGACGCGACTACGGATCAGGCGCCTAATAAAATGCCAAACATTGGGCGCCCCTGCTCCTGCAGCACATGCTACTCCTGCATGTTTCCAGTAGATTCGTACATGCAGCTGCTCTCCCTAGCTTTCTTTCTATTTAGCAAAACTTCAAATCAATTTTTCTTCTAAATTATTTATCTAATCTATGATCCGATTACACCATTGTATTAGTTATAATTAAATCTTTACAACAAGATCTCACATGGCTATCATTTGAACAAAAGAAACATATCTGATTATATTCCTAATTGAAACATTTTCATATCACACATGAACATCAAGTTACAATTGTTGAAACATTAGAAAGTACTTGCTGAAACATCCAACAAACAACATGTGTAACATTTGCAATTAACTAGTAAAACATCAAAAAATACTTATTGAAGCATCCAAGTAACACCATATGTAACACTAAAAAAAGATCTATTACAATACAACAACTTAAAATGTGCAACATAGTCAAATTCCAAGTTAAAACATTCTCATCTCACGTGAAACATCGGATTTCAACACTATTTTTTTTCACCAGAATATAATCATGCAAGATCTTGTTGTAAAGATTTAATTATAACAAATACAACGGTATAATTGGATCGTAGATCGGATAAGTTATTTAGAATAAAAAATTGTTTGAAATTTGCTAATAAAATTTACTTTACATGCAAAACCGTGAACTACTACTCATGCAGCAGGGACAACTAGTGCAAATAGGCATGCACATGCAGCAGGAGTGAGTACGGTGCGAGAGAGAAAATGAGAGAACAGCATGGTACAGGAGTGTCCGATATTTTGGGTTGGATCGGGCGCCCGCTGTAGAGCATTTTCCCGTTAATGGTGTTCCTAGTGGGCACATGTATATATCCCCTGTGACTTAGTAGTAGCATAATTGGTGAACTGAATTTATGAACAGTCCACACAAATATTAAACAAGATTTTTTTTCTTCTGCTCTCTAGAGTTCTGTTGGAATTTGGGCTAGGGTATGGACCATGTCTGTCATCAGTCATCACCAAGGTTCAAAATACCGGTGGGTAACCGGTACCGGAATAAGCTGGTTAGTATATTTTTAAATTTGAATTTAAAATTCAAAATTGCTATAGCCTCATGTGTCATCTTCATGCCATCACATATGCAATAGCCAAAGGACAATTCTAGATGTCTTCACCTAATATTAATTGTGCAATGATCTCTAGCCATATATATGTATGCATATGTATCTATGTGCTGTATTCATGTATAACGTTCATCTCTGATCGAGTCATGTATTACGTTCATTTATAATTTGAAATGGATTCATGCATCATGTTCATTTGGAATTATGAAATTGCATTAACACTGTACACAATTTTCCAGCCGGATATTGTTTTTAAATTAAAAAAATTGGGTTTTATTTTTACTGATTAATCAGGTAACCAGACGGTTACTGATCCTGGCCATCTGACAGCAATTCCAGTGAAAACCAGTATTTCAAAGTTCAAACCTTGGCCATCACTAGCTGGCTGGAAACAAGTACTAATGTACCATATTAGACAAAAGGACAATAAGCAATAAGTAACATACCTTATCATACTCATTTGCATAACTTGCAGTAACAGTGTTTATATATACATATATATATATACATACATATATACATATACATATGTACATACATATACATACATATATATGTATATATATATATATACATACATATATATGTGTATATATATATATATATGTGTATATACATACATATATATATATACATACATATATATATATATATATATATATACATACATACATATATATATATATATATATATATATACATACATATATATATATATATACACATATATATGTATGTATATATATATATATATATAAGTTTTTTTACTTACATAAAATAATCACAAGAAAGGAAAACAATTTCTTTAAATTACAGTAACATATGCATGAGGCTTACAGATGGTTCTGCTGTAATCACCTTAAGCTTAAATGCACCAAGCCATTCCTGTGAAAGAATGCAAAGTGTTACAGCGATGTCATGCTAGTTGGGCAAACTTCCTCATGGAACATAAGGTAGTCCAGAAAAGATAAACATAGGACTAAACAAAAATGTTAACCTGTTGCTCTTGTAATTTGACTGTCAACCTTTCTATTGTCTTTGTGTAGAACAATCTGTCATGAGACAACAGAATTAGTGTGAATCACAATTTACAATACATCCATTTAAGAGCAGACTATACCTTTTCTCAGTGAGTTTTGAAGAAGTACTTACGATTTCCTGATGGAGGAGCTCCAAGGTCTGCAATCACAAAGGAGGAATGAAGTCTGAAGTCAATAAAAGTTCCCATTGAAGACCGAGCATTTATGATGTTAGATAGACAAAAATGAAAATAGCCAATGAAAAATGTCCAGATAATGCCAAATGGTAAGTTCTCATTGAAGAATATATATATATATGGTTTCTGTTTAACAAAGAAGCACAGTATACGGGATTTTGGTGTATATTACTGTTACCAAAGGCCAAGCTCAGAGGGTCATCTAGGGCCTTCTTGCTATATGAAATTTTCATGTGTTATCGATTGGGTTAGGGTAAGGGTCTAGACTGTCACAGCTTCTCTTTTGCGGAGCTATAAAGGCTATAAGACTTATTGGACATTTGGACTAACCGTAGAGATTCACTGGTTAATGAAAATAGATATATTCCCATCCTTATATAGCATATCTTTAATATTATGGAAATAGATGATTCTTACCCATATAATCTTATCAGAAACTAATTCTTAGCACAGTAACTACATAGAGTATGTGGTGCTACAGTACACGCGTGAACAATACCTGAGCCCATACCATAGGCCTCTTTTTTTATAAGCTCATCACAATGAAAAAAATCAACGGGAAATTTTACATAGGATACAGTAAATACCATACGCAAAGCAATTATTTACTCCAATAATTAATTGCCATGGTTTTCAATCTGGTGTTCCTTCACTATGTTACATGTTTGAGTTGGTGGTAGTAATTAAAAAATCTCAAATAAAAGAAATCACACTGGCAGGTTGGCTCTTCATCCTCTCTATGGATAACTTGGAAAGACTTCCTCACATATGCCTTAACATGTGTACATACAAAAACTCATCCAGTGAAAATGGCATAAAGACTCATGCATAATCAGAAAAGTTATTCAATATGCTTCTATATAGAATATCAATTTCTTGGGAAAGGGCATAATGCTAGTAGAGTTAAAACGAGAGATTTTCAGCATAGTTGTTCAGATTAGAAGCAGCATCTAGAGAAAGCTGGTTGAGTTTTCAAAACAAAATCTCACTACAAAAAAAACTTGTCAACCCAAAATCACCAAACAAAAGAAATATCATCAATGTCATTTCCATATGCCACAAACTTTTGGCAACTTCTAACAGAACATGCCATATAATGGCTTATAACAGAGGCTCACTAACAAAGTAGTGGGTATATGTGAAAGGTTGCAGAAGTAAGTATTAGCATACGTGAGAAGTGTGCCCAAGTTAGTGGTATATACAAAATTTTTCCCTTGTTTCTAATACTTGGCACATACTGTTCAGACTAAACTGACAGAAACCGTTCACAGGCAGACCTAACTAATAGATGTAGTTCTCTATTGGTTAGGAACAAATAAGATAGTATATGACAAACAGAGCATGCAAGTATGGTGGAGCTCCGATGCATCTGTTCCTGCATGAGCTTTAAAGCGTCATTTTTAGAAGATGAAGCACAACAATGTGTACCGCATTCAATTGAAAAGGTGATAACATTAACATGAGTACTTCATGACCAGTTTCAAAATCAGCAAACATCAAATTATCTTGCTTATTGTTCATTCTACGGCTGAAAATTGTGGGCATTACAAGTAGTATCGTACTATCGTTTCGTAACCTACAGAAAAGTGAATAACGATGCACCAGATCAAATATTAAATTAGAAAAGCAGGAAATTCATCCCAAATGGGATAAAATTTGTACTCTACAACAGGCCGGTGAACAATCAACTCCCATAAAACTTTCAGCTCTCTTAACTACTGGTGTTAAACAGCATTTAATAGTATACCTAAAATGGTCAAAACAAAGTAGAAATGCTTCCTTCCATCCACGAATGTGACTTCTCATAAGATTTTCCGTTACCAGTAAAGAAACAAACAGAGCACTAGAATGATCAGTACCGTGCCCTCACCTGCTTCAGCGTGGCACACTCAATCTCCAGCGCAGCAATCCTGCCCTGCTTCTCAGACATCTCTATGCAGACCTGCGCCCTCGTCTTCGAAAGCTGCTCGGCCTCCTCGCTAGCCTGCTTCGTCTGCGCCCTCACTACCCAACCAAAACCCCATAGCACGAGAAGCCGTTACCGGAGAGAATAGGCGAAACCAGGGCCAACGGGGGCCGGCCGAAAGGGAGGGGCGCCCTAGGGGGACCTTGGGTAAGGTCGGCGTCGTGGGCGTCGATGGCCGTGCGCTGCCGCTGCTCCTCCGCCGACTGCTTCGTCGCTTCCTCCTCCAGATCTGCAGACCAACAAACAAAACAATCAGACCGAATTTCAGAGGGGGATTTGGATTTGGGGGGATCGCAGCGCAGCACGCACCGTTCATGTAGGAGCGGAGGGTCTTCACGTTAGCCAGGTACTCCTCCATGGCTGGTCTGCGGTAGTGGTGGACCGGAACGGAGGAGAAGACGACGGCAGCGGCGGCGACGAGGAGAAGACGGAGATTGGGCGGAGGAGAATAGGGGCGAGCGACCGAACGCTCTAGCAAAGGTTTCCATTGCCCGTTGGAACTGGGGTTTATGAGAGAAATTTGCTATTATACCACTGCCAACAGTTGGAGTCATCAAAATACCGCTTTCACTTTCAACGTGTGACTCGCCAAAATACCATTATAAGAGCATCTTTAAAAGTGTTCTAAAAATTAGTTTTCAAAAATTTTAGATTAAGACCATCCTAAAAAATTATAGGCACATAAATCTTTACTATCTCCAAAAAAACTTAAAAATTGAATCCCAAAAATTAGTTTGTTGGTCACGTAGGGTAGATGGGCACAGCGTTTACTTGTGATCGTTTTCTTTTGACGATACCATACCCTCGTATGAACATGATCAAGAGGATCTTCGTCGACGCCGCCACTCTTTGGCACCAAAGAACACGTCACCAGTCATAATACCCTCGGTGAAAGATTTTGCCGTCAGCCTATGAAGAAACGGAAGGCCCTGTCGATCCTATAACTAAACGTGTCATCAATTACGGTCGGTGCGAAGGCAGATCGACGATGGCTTGTGACGGTGTGTAGATCAAGAGACTACGGCAGGCGACGTAAAAAAATCGATGCGGACGGAAGGCGTCGGGAGGAAGAAAAGACACGGACAGAGAATTCCTAGCGTGTAAGTGGTGAAATTTTCTCGTGGGAGCAGTGATTGGGGATACCAAAAGGTTTCCTAAATCGGCTCACTTTTGGACTAAGATTAGACATAAGAAATTTTTAAGGATAGATTTAGATACCTGTTAAAGACATGTTTCTTAATTTAAATCCCAAAATAACTTTTGAAAACCTCTATGGGTGTCTTTTGGAGATAATCTAATCATAGCAAACTCTCTCCTTTGACATTGTGACAGTTTTTAGTTCATTTTAATTATGTTTAAACTTTCCACCCACCTGAAAAGACCAAATTGCCCTTAGCTTTTTCTATTCGACATGAACGAATCGTTCTCCTGTTCCTATTGTTCTTTCCTCCTTCCTCTCTCTCCCGTACGCAGGCAGGAAGGCAGCGATGTCTCGCCACGGCCACAAGGCGGCGGCCGGCCTGCGAGCTCCCCCTCCGTGCTCTCCCTTGCGGCGGCCCAGGACGGGCTCCGCCTCGCGCACCGATCCCATCCCCCCATCCTTCCCCGTGTTCGCCAGCTGCCCTCCTCTTTTCTCCACAAACCCTAGCTATGAGAAGCTCATGAAGTTGGCCTCAATCCTGCTCCCCTAATCACGGAGGTGAGTTTTTTGGTTCAATTTTCAACTTTCCGGTTGTAATTTCAAAATGTGTGGATGGTCATAAATTACCTAATTATGTCTTTATTTAACCTTGCTGTGTTGGAACAAATGTAAACTCATGTGATTTAAGCTTGCTGTGTTGTAAGCTCAATTTATACTATGCGTGTGCAAAAGTTCCTTTTTAGATTAATTGGATCATGTATGTTTATCTAATTTGTGAAATTTTTTTATTATTAGATACCTCATGTAAAAGTGGAATTTTTTTAAACGTAAAGTTGAGTATTTTGTTTGGGCATGCTCTGAACACAATAACTATTAAGTCTTTTTTACATATGGTACCGGCTAATTGGCGCAAAGAGAGAGGGTAGGCACGCTGGCTGTGAAAAAAAGAGCATGCCCAAGAGAGATTGAGAGTGAGGGCAAAGGTGTCTTTCCATCTGGCTAGAGAGAGTAGCATCTGTTACAAACTGTCACAATGGCAAAGGAAAGAGCCTGATGTGATTATAATGATATTTTGACGAGTCACATGTTGGGAGTGGTATTTTAGCGAATCCAACTATTAGCAGTGGTATAATAGCAATTTTCTCGGTTTATGAAGGGGGATAGTCACGGGTGAGCAATTTGTTTGTAAACAGGTGGACAGCCACGAATTTTACCGAGAATTGAAAAATCTGTCTAGTTGTATAATTTAAAAACCATACACTAATGCCTGAAACCACGATATTTTAAGGTGGGAAATTTTGCTTTTGCCACTCACTAAAACCGTATTCTCTCCTCAGTCATCAAAATTTTGAACTCCTCCTTTTTGCCACTATTCTGTTACTACTCATTTCTTTTACCCTTTTTGCTGGCTAACATGAGTCGACCATCAAATTTACCCTAAATGACTATTACACCTTTATGGGACGAAAAATAAGAAATTCCAAAAATCAAAGAAAATACAATTTATCTTTTTTTTGTTTTTAGGGTTGTATAAAAATGTGGTAGGAAAATTTCACAGAATACGCACATTTGAATTTCACAAAAGATACTCCAAGAAACTTCCATGACATATGCAAGAGATTCCAATATTATTGTGGCTACACGATCAGAGAATCAAGAATTCAAGTCTGCATAATTTTAATTACATAAAAAGAAGGAGAGCATGCTACATTAACTCAACTCCACAATGAAGTGCTATACAGGGTGATAAAAATCTGAAAAGATAATGCATTAGACAAAATTCTGAGGAGATCCTCACAGAATACCAAGAATGAATTCCAGATCTTCCAATGCTAAGCATCCATATCAGCATGAATATGCAACCTCCTTCCATATCAACATTATTATGAATATACATAAGAGATATTCGGTATTTAAAGCTTCCCTAGAAACATCATATTAGTCAAAAACCTCCTTCCAATGCTAATCTGATTATTTCAACACTGATTGAGATAGAGGTAGAAAGCGCACAGCACATATGAACCACACATGCATCAGGTCGATTATGATCATGTGTTGACACACCATTATCAGACAAGCACAAGCACCTACCAAAATCTTGGTGTGCTCATCTTTGGAAAGAAGCAAATAATCCTTAGAATCTATAGATAATTAGCAAACTGAGTCGTCGAAAGACCAAAAGGATGAAAAAAATATCAGTTACATGCAAATGGCAAAGCATGTACCTGATCAATAGTCAAATATAAAGTGTGCTAACATGTCCTTGACCACTCTGAATGTAGCCATGGGGAGTAGCTAAAAAAGGTCTGAATGCCAAACCATTTATAACTGTACTAAAAAATGAGAAAGGTCATGAACCCAATCCAGAAAATAATAATATACGATACACTGTTTTCAAATGGTTTACTGAGGATCAATTTAAGTTTAGTGAAATAAAACATGATCACATGATGGCATGCTTGAAAGTAGGGCACAATAACAGGAACCTTCTAGATATATAAAAGAGAAAAGTTGATTGCACCATCAAGGTGTTTGAGCAGCACATCAACAATAAGCAAAGATAAGTGAACATACCTGTTAAGCCCCAAAGCCCCAAAACAGAGTCTCTACTTTCTGAGTAGAGTCTCATTCTATTTTCTGAGGCTCTGTTTTTGACACCTAACTCCAACAAGAGCCTCTAAATCTGAGCCCCTATTTCTTTTTCTCTCATATTTCAATATAATTTATATGTATATTCTTCATATTATATCACTAAAATTCAAACTCAAATATTTGTAAACCATAACAATAAACCATATTCAAATTCATCATTTCAAATAAGACAATTTAAATTTAAATTCAAATTCAAATTTTTTCCAAACATAAAAATCATATAGACATATAGAAATTATCTATCACAACACATAGTAATAAATTACGACCAAACTACAACGAATCATACTAGCTAGCGCCATGAAGTACTTATAAATACTCCACAAGATCATCTCGAAGTCTCTCATGCACTTACTTATTCTCAATCTCCTGATGAATCTTGAGGAGATTACGCTGTTGGTACTCCTCCTCCCTCAACACATCGCCTCCATCTTAATCATAGTCATAGCCCGTCATCTGCATCTCGCTCATTTTCAATGATCATGTTGTGCATGATAACAGTAGCTGTCAATATGTACCTAGTGTGTTCTTGTCCTAAATTTAGTAAGACCTCTCACCATAGCAAATCGATCTTGTAGGACACCAAATGCTCTTTACATCATTTCGCACCGATTCTTGAGCTTTTGTGAAGTGAAATAAATTTTCTTATTGTCTTGTGGATTGCTATAGCTCTTAATAAAAGTCGCCTATGAAGCATAGAACCCATCTGCAAGAAAGTATTTTATAGTGTACTTGTTACCATTAACAATATACTCTACAGGTGGTACAATCCCTGAAGTTAGCCTCTGAAATAGTGGCAACCTATGCAAGACATTGATATCGATGCAATAACTTTAAGGATCATGGTTGAACCATCCACATGCCCCGAATACTGCCCTTTCCATATTATTGGACAATTCTTCCATCTCCAATCAATGCAACCAAACATGCCAGGCCATCCTCTTTTAGTGTTCTTAGCTATTAATCTTGCAGGATCATCAACGACAGGTGCCCTCAAGTATTGTTCACTAGCATGGTACTCTCAGCAATCCTTACAACTTCATCCATTAAATCAGGATCATCAACGACAGGTGCCCTCAAGTATTGTTCACTAGCATGGTACTCTCAGCAATCCTTACAACTTCATCCATTAAATCAGCTGAAATATTATATGCAAGCATGCAGTGTAGTGGCTCCAAGAAAGCCTACTGCATTTGGCCTCTGTCTAAAATAGTCATCATGAGCAAGAATAGCTGTTTGGACATTCTAAATCTTGAAAGAAGAACTTTTCATTCTACACAGGAGGATTTGCAAAGTAATCAGACACAATACGCAAACTATCACCAAACATGTCCCTTCAAGCTACCTGATGACTCGGCACTGATCCACGACGCGCAAAGCATAGCTAATACAATAAGATCATCATCATCAGATTTCTCTTCCTCCCACCATTGCTCAATGATATCATCATCGTCAAAGAAGACTATAAAAATTACAAATGATTCCACAAACATAAATGATTCCAGAAAAATAGTTCCACAAACATAATTGGTTCGATAAACATAAATAGTTCCAAAAACATTAAACGGTTTAACTAACATAAATAGTCACAAACATAAATAGTCCATACTACACTCAAATGTTACCACTATCTCCACCCATACCATCACTACGTCCACCAAGACCACCCATACCATCACTACGTCCACCAAGACCGCCATTAATGCTTGCCACCTTTTGAGCTGTAATTTATGCCTTTATTGCTAGCACATAGCTCTTTTGTTCTAGATCCATAGTGAAGATATTACACAACATGATCTTATGTTCTTGCTTCCACATCAACTTACGTTCCTCACATGAGATCTTGTGCTCCTAGATCATCTTACTCCTTCCATCTCTCTTCCTTCACTTTTTTCAGTTTCTATTTCTGCAGGATATAATCTTGTACGAGTTCCTTGCATGTTCCAGCTTTCCCTCAACTCTTCATCTTCTCCTTTGCTTGTTTCCTTCCCATTAGTCTTTTATTTGAAGTTGGCTCTGATAAATCAGGAGATTAGCTCTTGGTACCTTTTCTTGTGCACTATTTTAGTCAGTTAATGGTATAGAGTTACTAGTTCTTGGCCTTTTGTTTGTATCAAGTGAAAGTAATTTCTGACTATTCTTCACTTTGAGTCAACAATTAGTGAATTGAAAGGATTTCTGCTTTGGATCCTTCTAGCAACTGTGGCAAAGAGGTAAAATGAGTTCTAAAGTTAGTACACATTTTATTATAAATTTAGGACAATTCACAATGCACAAATGAATTTATATGCTCCTTGTATGATATACCGTTTAGATGCCGACGCTCAATAGCTTCAAAGATTGCTTGAAACCTTTAGCATTCCTTTTGAATGGTACTCCAACGGTGCTCAAGAGAGTTAGTATTCCCATCGACTCAAAGTTCTTATGGGTATGAAAGTGACCAACAATCCTTTTCCAATAAACCTTTCCCGGTTGCTCATTGGCAGTGATAGGATATGTGCTAATGCTCTTTCATAAGATGCACAACTGAATGTCCTCCTAATGAGTGTAGTTGTCTGCCCTCTTGGATGATTTTGCACTACTAGTTTGGGTACTACTTGGATGATTTTGCACTACTAGTTTGGGTACTACGTTGGGTACCAAAGGTTTCAGGTGACATTGACAGTGAAATATCATCAACATTAGTATCCTCAGACATCATCCGTGTCTAATAATCACCTTCAGAAGCCATGGCAATCTATCCACCTCAAATTGACAAGCATTGAATTATATTGAAATTAATAGGAAACATATAGAACATAAATTAAAACAAAATAGATTGATGTCATAAAAGTATCGTAGCAACAATCTATGCGGCACCGCTTCTTCCCCGCTCAGATTGAAGCGAAGATGGAGGACAGGAGGCAGTGGCGCGAGAGGGAGTCAGATGGGTGAGACTAGGGCGCGGGGGAAAAATTGTTTCGTGGGAGAGAAAAAAACTCCCAACCGTAGAGTAGGGAGTTCCCTGCATACCCATGGGATGGGAGATGGGGCTGAGGGATGGGAGATGGGACTGAGGAGGAAGATTTTGGGGCCTCCATAAAGTAGGGACTCGAGTTAGAACTCTGTTGGACTAGAGTTTTTTTTGTTTGGCTTCAAAAAATAGAGCAGGGGTCCTGTTTAGGGTCCTGTTGGAGATGCTCTTAGATGACCCAGGAATTGATTGCACAGTAGTATTCTTGCCTGGTATTATCAAATCCCTAAAAAATAAAGCAAGGAAATTCTCAGTGCCTACCCTACCAATCATAGAATGTACCTCAAAGTGTTCTCCATTTCTCATAAATTTTCAGAATGCTCGGTATATTGTACTATAAGAGCTGAAAATAGATGTGCGAATGATTTGAATATAAAACATAAATAAATTTAATCAGTGAACTTTGGAGTGGTTTCCTCGTACCTTTTGTTGCAAGGTGGTGGAACCATGGTTGGCATCTACAGGACTACAACAAGGAATGATCAATTCCTTGCTCACTGGCTGGCTCACTGTATGTAAGACGCCTAGGTGTGATTATGGATTGCATAAGTTCACTACCTGCATAATAGAATTAAACTAAATATTTTTGCAGATTGATTTAAGGCTTGAGATGCCACCTTCCTCCTCTGCATGTACTCATGGCTCTTCTGAAAATACAACTAGACCTTAGGCCCAAAGATAGGGAATCAAACTCACTGCAAATTAAGGTACCATCTGCTTAATTTTTGAAATAGAGAACAAGAAAGAAGATAAACTTCAAATGATAGTTAAACTTCATCAAGATTGTTGAGGAAATACCAGAAGCAAATCCAAATCAAATGTCACGATACCTGACAACTGCACTTGAAAGGATCCCATATGGATGGACTGGCACTCACACAGTGAGATCGATCAGCAGGGCCTGTTTCCTCAGGCTACATTCGTCTACAGCTTGTTCGCTGACGCTCTGAATCTGGATGTTGTCGGGGGTGAATTTCTGTGACAAGTATCTATACTGCCTCTGGTGGGGGTTCAGGAACCTCGGGTGCAGATACATCTGAATTCTTGTATTCTCACTTGATCAGATTATTGTTACAGTTTTACAGAAATGGTGCATAAATTGGTAGGTTAAAGCATGATAAATACATTGATGTGTTTGTCCTGCAAATTATTAGTTCCTATGGACAGAACTTGGAGAACAACACCAAAGGGAAGAAACAATTTTATATGATAAGTTTTCAGCAAAATCACCTATTTTCTAAATGCAAGGAACTGCAAGGAAAAAGTTGTGGCCATCTCTAAATGCAAACTTAGCAACAAATCATTACTTTCTCTTGAAAAATACTTTAATAGTTGCCTGATTACTTCCAATATACATCCTCTCTCAAAATTTGATAATATGGATAAACAATAGAAAAGAAATTTTGCAGTTTGTTCTTGGACTAAAGCCAACCTGTACTCTTTGACACTCTTTATTTAGGGATGCACAGCAGCAAACTATTAGAATACGTGCTTAATGCTTTCATCAATATCTAAAATCTAGATCTAGTCAGAGGGATGTGTATAAAGCAATCTAGATCTAGTCTGAGGGATGTGTATAAAGCAATCTAGATCTAGTCAGAGGGATGTGTATAAAGCAATGAAATTCCAAATGTAGTGATGCATTCTAGTTTCCACCATTAGTGATGTAAAGAACACATAAGGCGGCAAGGTTCCTATTTTAAGTCACGGCAAAGAATTTAATTAACACCTAAATATAATGTCAAATAGAAGTATAAAACTCAATCTAGATAACGTCCCACACATCTACAAACAACGTATGTTTGCATGATTGCGTCTACTTTGCATCCATTCACCTTGTTTTCCCTTCTTGCATAGAAGATAGATAATTCAACAATGTGTCAGCTAAATAGCAGAAACTTCTGTATATTATTCTAACACAAAACAGATATAATTTCTCTTGAAAACCATGTTACCCCTTGAAAAATGATATTAAACCTGTATCTAAAAATGACATATAATTTTTCTAAAGACCACTTAAACTATAGATGCCTTATCTTCATGAATGTCCTAACCATCGTGAAGTGCTTCCAGACCATTAATTGTGCTTCTAAAGATTCAATCTTGTTCAGCTTGAAAAACAGGGTTTGGATTGCAAAAGTTAAGGTACTTAAGGAAGTAAAACTTGAATACATCTATTGGCTTACCTGATTGATGTACGAGAAATTGTTCTAATGCTAAGGCACTAGAAAGATTAAAAAAACAACTGACATGTGTATATTTCAGAAATTATTCTTCAAAAAGTAACTATGACTAAGTTTTGCACTTTGAGAATCACCAAGAACTTCAATTCAGGAGTAACTAGCACGGGGTTCAGAGAACATCAAGGCTTCCACCATGCATGCTGTGCACTATCATAGTGACATGGACTCACCCTTGTCCTGCCACATCAGGGCACCATTAGTAGCTCGAGCTAATCACAGTAGTCCTATGACCACCAAAAAATTAACTACTAATTTTTTCTAGCTTGTATTAATTAGACATCCTATTCTTAGGATTCAAGTCCAGATAATTAAAAAAAGATAATCTATATATAAACAAGTCAAACATCTAAAGGCAAACTCATTTATTTGCTACAGATACTTCAGAAAATACAGCATCCTCAGGTCTAGATAACCAAAGGAGGGATTGCACATAAAGCTATACAAGCTAAAATCTTTTTTAAAACATCATCAAACATGATTAGGGATGTTAGAGTAGCAGTAATTCATAATACTCAAATCTGAAAAATTTTGCAGTAATTCATAATACTCAAATCTGAAAAATTTTGCTTCTGTTTAACTACTAATTTTCAGTGCATAAGGTAGAAAATTAACTGACCACTTAATAAGGTCACAAGTAGGAATGTTGTGTAGAAATTAACTGACGACGGGGGTAGAGATCTTCCTAGGGGTGACACTGAGGATCGGCGGCGGCGCGACCAATGACCTGGCGGTGGGTGATCGACGGCGGCACCTGAGAGGGAGAGAGGCAGGGAATCAACGTCGGTGTCGGCAGCTGAGAGTCTCAGATTAGAGACCTGTGGGGATCGGCGGCGGTGGCACTGGGGATCTGCAGCGGCTCAATGGTGACCTGTGGGGATCGGCAACGGCGGTGGTGGGCCCTGGGGATTGGTGGTGGCGGCTCGATGATGGCCTGTGGGGATCGGTGGCAGTGGCGGTGGGCGCTGGGGATCGGCGGCGACGGCAGTGGATGCTGCGGATCGGCTATCGGCGACGGGGAAGAGGGGCGGTGGGGATCGCGGGCGGCGGCGAGAGAAGAGATTAGGGTTAGCCAGGGGTAGGGTGAGGGGACGGGTGAGGGGTAGGGGAAGGGGCCGTCGGCCATACGGGTGAGGGTGACTTCCGAGCCGTTGGATTAACGTAGATGATATTGACCGTCGCATATATCGCATGAATCATGAGTCACATAACTTGGTATATTATAGGTGGTATATTATAGGTAGATGTTTCTAAACCTATTTTTGCTGTTCTCCATAAAATCAGCTAGAATCGGCTCTTCGTCATCAGCCCATGTCCTAATCGGGATTAAGCTCACTGCTCATCTGCCGGACGAAGGCACATCTAAGCCAGCCTTTCGGCCTTTCCTCTTCCTCTTCCATCCCCACACGACATGCATCGAGCATAGCAAGCGGCTGCGCCTTTTTTTATTTTTTGAACTATTTTGTTTTTAATTTTAAAGCTAAACCCTCTTAAAACTTATTTATAAATCTGAATCTGGCGTGACCAAATAACACTATCATCAAATAACACTGTCATATTATAATGTCATATTATAACAGCGGGTATGGTAGTGTTTTTCTACCGCACCAAGCTAAAGTATTTATTTTTTAAAAAAATAAAAAGGTTTCGTCCACCCACCCACGCAATAGTTACGCGAGGCGAGAGCACTCGACGGCCTCGGCGTGGCGGCATGGAGCAGGCATCAATCGTCCATACCTACACGACGTGCGCAACGCGTCGACAGAACTGACGGGACATGAGCACGCACTCTCGGTATCCTGAGGCTTCATTGCGTGAGCACTACAACCCTTTTTTGTTGGGGTATCGCGCACGTGTGGATCTATGGCTCTCTAATACTTCACTGGTAGCTTGGCTGTGCTAAAGCTACGACAATATTTCATAATTTAAATCAAACAATGAGAGATGTATAGATTTAAGATTCATGAAAAAAGAAACTATTCAAATAGTCATTATATTGTTAATTACGTGGCCACGTGCGCACAATATCATAACTCTTGTATCTTCCGAAACCATCTAATTGGTGAGGTTGAATCAAGCACTATCATACAAAAATAACCTCTAAATATAGACTGTCACTATTATACCTTCACCTAACAATGATAGTGCCTAGCTGCTGAAAATGGTTAAATTAAAAGCTGACACTGTAACACTGTAAGTTGGATATTTACAACTCTTTCACCACATAACATACAAAACCAACAATTTGAAAACTTGGTACATGTGTGTTCAAGTCATTGATGGCAGTGAAATTTCCTATAAAAAATTGACCTCCTTTCACCTCAGCAAGTTCCATAGGATCTGGACAGATTGGTATTCAGGATCACAACAGTGCAATTCAGTAACTTCTGGCCTCGTCCATCATCCCCGCATAGCAACAAGCAGTAAGCACACCTACAAATGCAACATGATCTAGAACAACACCACAAACTGTATTTGTTTCAAGCTGCATGGCATCCTTGCCATGGCCATGCTTAGCTAAGCAATCATGCTTGTTCACACCATCAAATCCTTTCTTTTGAGACGCTGAAATATCTAAAGTGCACTCCATGCATTGCTTGTTTTTGAGTACATATCCATCAGAGAAGTGCAAACTGAGACAGGTTTGTATGATTCTATCGCTTTTCAAAATGAAAATCTGCAACACCTGTGCACCACTGCTTTTCACACGCCCGTGAACCGTTTTCATGGGCATTTCAGCGTCAATTTTTGCGGTGGTGTTTGGCTTGGACACGATTACCTTTTGTTGCTTGGTGCTCTCCAAAAAAATATTCAAGCCCCTATAACATGAACAACACCGGATAGGAATTGGCATCAAGAAACCGAAATTGCTTGGATGAAGGACAAACATCTAAAAATGATGTATTACCTTCATTGTCTCTATTTCAGATTGAGCCAGGTCTGTAAGCTTGAGTTTTTCATTAGCTTCATGTGGAATGAATAGCAGATAAGGATCATTACGAAGAAAGAACAATGAGGGGTATGAGACAAACACAAGCTATAAGGCAACCGTAGATCTTGCATGCAATCCTGACCATAGGAAGGAAGCCACGGCACCATTAAGAGGGCACCTTCAGTTCTATAAAGTGTAGACAACCACTCAAAGATATGAAAGAAAAGGGATTTAGTCCATCTGAAGGCATTGTTAGTTTTATATGCAGAGCAGGATGGTCAAGGCTTATAATGGGACTAAAATGAGAAAAATTCTAAAAGATATGAAAGAAAGTGGACTTAGTCCATCTAAAGGCACTCTTAGTTTTATATGCAGAGCATTCTCAAAACCAGGAATGACATTCACTTGTAAGATTTGGTCTTTTATCTGCCAGGTATAGATGGTTTGATTGGTGAGATGAATCTTAGCTTGTCAGGGTGCTCAGTGTTGTTGATTGAGTCTATTGTCTAATCCTCGACACACCTGGCCCTGTTAGACCATACCATGTATATAGTTCCTAACCAGCAAACTTAGCTGATTTAATTGGAAAGGCTTAAATCTGACCATTAGTTAGAAAAGCACAAGTGTTCCTGCCCTTTTCTTACAAGTGAAAAGAAATAAATAATTATCTACGAATGTTAGTGCTCCTGTCATAATACAAGCATTTTTCTTAGAATAACAGTAATGTTCTTGCTCTTCTCTAATAAATCTAAAAAAACACTGATTTTTCCTTGACAAACAATATTGAACTCCCAAATTAATCAGTTCAATGGGGTATCTTACAGAACAGAACCAAAAGATGCATTCTGTGCTCAAATGCTTACCGGTGCCATCATGTCATTCATCGTGGAATCTCCTCTGGCAATACATGCAACAGTTAGGAAGCAACGAAAGAATAGCCAAACAGGATTGTACCTGATAGGATGAGGAGGAACATGTATTGCAGACTGCATTTCACCACACTACGGAAATTTCCATGTAAGTAGTAAAAAGGAATGAAATAAAGGCAAGCCGGACAATAGGAGAACAAAAATGAGCGAGGTGACTTCTAAGTACTTCCTGGTGCTGATGCTAATGTTTTTTTATGCAACCAATCATCTTCCACATATCAGGGCTTGGGAAAGCGTCTCCGCTGCCCTATGATCAATCATTTCGCATTCCAATCGAAATAAATTAAGATCACATCATATTCATTCCAATAGAAATAAATTAAGATTGAGCCAGGTACCGTACAAGACCAATAAAAACATCAAGAATAGAGCAAATTAATTAAGCTGCAGCAGAGAGGGACAAAATCACAATGGTGCTAGCTTCCCTTGCCTCCATGTGTGGTGCCTAGAGAAATTAGATCGGCACTTACCTCCATGTGTGGTGCCCAGAGAAATTAGATCGGCACAGCAGCAACTCTCCTGCTGGCGAGCGGTGGCAGCCTCTGAGCGCATTGAAGAACTGGGAGCAGCAGCAGATCGATCCCAGTGGGCGATGGAGGATACAACCAAACTGAGGCAGTCTGCACATCAGCCAACATATCATCAAACCAAGACGCCACTTCCACCAGCAGCCTTATAAAATGTGTTAAATGCCCTAAATGCCAAATAGAGGTTATACCATTGAAATTTTGGTTCCATTGGAATTTTGGTTCGGGTAAAAATAGAGGCTATACCTACATAAGACCTCTGATGCCGAACAAAAGAAATTTCCTTGTAGCACGATTCTATTCTCTCGGCTCCGCTTCCTTCCGGCGCCTCCCATACCCGCCTGACACGGCGTCGCTTGGGAGGGCCGGGTCGCCACCGCCGACAGCCGGGATCTGGGCAATCTTCATCAGTTGTCACTACCTCCGTGGCGCTGTGATGCTCCTCTCCGGCTCCTCATCGCCGGCTACTTGTCTGCACCCTCCTTCGCACCGTTCTAGATCTAAGAGTTGAGGTTGCTGTATAGGTGGCCAAACGGGCGGACCGGGCCGGCACGGCCCGCTACGGCATGGCCCGTGTAGGCACGGTTCCTGTAGCGGGCCGTGCCATGCCGGCCCGCGTGCCTCCCCCGGCCCAAGCACGGCACGCCGAGGTCGTGGGCCGTGGCACGGCACGTCGGCGGACCACCGTGCCCAGGCCGGCCCGGTCCACCGACGCCTGCCGCCGTGCGTCTGGCATCCCCGGCCTCCGCCGCCCTCCGCCGCCATCTCCCCGCCTGCGTGCCGCTCCCTCCGCTGCCTCGGCCTCCTCCCGGCCTCCTCGGCTCCTCCCGCCGCCTCGGCCTCCTCCGCCTCCTCCCGCCGCCTCGGCCTCCTGCCGCCTCCTCGGCTCCTCCGGCTCCTCCCGCCTCCTCCCCCTCCGCCTCGGCCTCCCGCCGCCCCTCGGCCTCCCGCCGCCTCCTCCCGGCCGACGCCCGCCTCCTCCCGGCTGCTGCCTCGGCCTCCGCCGGCGCCCTCCGCCGCCGCCTCCGCGCCCGGGCGCCTCCCCGGCCTCGGCCGCCGACGCCTGCCTCCGTCTCCGCCGGCCGCAGCCACCTGCCACGGCGGCGCGGCCTCCGCCGCCGCCCTCCGGGAGGGCCTGCCTGCCCGTTCCCGTGCCCCGTGCTTGCCCGTGCCACGTGCCCCGTTCTCGTGCCCGTGCCGTGCCGTGCCGGCCCGCTAGAGTCCACGGGCCGTGTCGTGCCGGCCCGCCGTGTCGCACCGCCGGCCCAGGCACGGCACGGCTACTCGGGCCGGCCCGGGCACGGTTACTGTAGCACCATGCCCGGGCCGGCCCGACAGGGCACGGCCCATTTGGACATCTCTAGGTTGCTGCCGCCACCACCCATCTTCTTCACCGTCACTGTCGCCGGGCTCGTATGGATCTACTCCACCTCCCCCCCCCAGACTGCGAATTTTTTTTATTTTTATGTATTTTTAATAAAATATTTACAAAACTACATTTTCATTTAAAAAATTTACAAAAATATACTCCCAACAACGCTCTTAGAGGACATTTTTTATGAAATCGCCTCTCCAAAGGGCGATTTAATGACGTGGTTGACGGACGGCCGTCAGCCATTTTACAGGCGGCCCCCCGGCCTCCTAAAAACCACCATCTCAGAGGGCGGCAGGGAGACGCCTGCAAAAATCCGGCCGGGGGGCCGGCCATTTTACAGACAGTCCCCTTGCTGCCCTCTAGAAGGGTGGTTTTTGGGCAGCCGGAGGGCCGCCTGCAAATGGCCGACCCACGGGCCGGCCATTTTGTAGGCGGCCCTCTTGCCGCCCGCTGGAAGGACGGTTTTTAGCTCCCCGGTATAAAACTCCCTCCCAGACTCCAAAAATGTCATAAAGTTCACTAAAATCACAGAAAAAAAAGAAGAGAGAGCTTAGAATGAGGCTGAACGAAAGCAGCGAAACGCTGTCAGTTTGCTGATTCGTCTGCAGGTAAAATCTATTGTTTCTTTGTAATTTCTGGTTATGTGTATAGTATTATATAAAAATAAGTTGTTACTCGTAGATTTATAGGTTTTTAGTTAATCTGTTAGATGACTTAATTTTTGTAGAGATGGGAGTTATAAAATCTGGAATACACAGTTTTAGATGTGAGGAGAATGTTGGTACCTAGTTTAACTGTATTTTTTCATCAACAGAAATGTCAAATAAGGTGATATTTCAGTTATTTCATGGGCAAGGGAATATTAGATATGGTCCAGAAGGTGTAGGTCTGTCGGAGTTTAGTTCAACAGCTAAGGGGATTGATAGGCCAGCTGATAGAAGTTTTGGGTCAGTGTACAACTGGCTGATGCGAAGGTTTCGACTGGACCCCGAGCTCAGCGCAATAACCTTGTATGTAGTAGTCAGTCGTGCAGCTGAAGGTTTTTTTTGGAACTGATGCCGGTGGATTGCACTGCCACTTAGAGATGGTATATAGAGAATGCATTCCAATGTGGTTGGCCATTGGGTATACTTGTGTCGGTGTATGAGAAAGATAACATCACTGGTGCAATGCCCGTGCAAGATGATGAGGGTCCAAGTACGGCAGGAGTTGATAGCGAAACAATAGAAGAAAATGAAGCAGTGAATAAAGGAGGGAATGAAGAAGATAGACAGCCAACAGGTGTGGCAGATGAAAACTAATCAATACCATCGTCGAAAAAATGGATAGGGAAGATTCTGAAAACGAGCAAGCAAAGCATGATGATTCGTCTGATGAGGACACCGTGATGCCTGCAGAATGGAGCAACGAGGACTTCTCTGGGCTTGCTATCTCCGAGCGACATCATGTGCCATGGGAGTACAAGGAGAATGAGGTCATCTAGGGGCTAAGTATGCATATGTAGAGGATTTAAAGGAGTCAGTAAAACAATAGGCGGTGTCACTTCAGAGGAAGTTCTCGGTCGTAAAGTCAAGCAAATCGGTGTATGAAGTGAAGTGCATGAAGGATGGGTGTCCATGGCGGGTGCACGCATTTAAGGGTAAATGGAAAGATTATTGGCAAGTTTCAATCGTGACTGAGCATTCATGTTACTTACCCGGTGTTGAAAAATATCACAGAAATATGACATCTGCATTTGTTGCAATAGAGATGTACTCCTATATTATCAACAATCTGGGGTACAAACCAAGGTCAATTGTTAGACATATTGAAGAGAAATTCAAATACACAATTAGCTATGCTAAGGCTTGGAGGGCAAAACAGAAGGTTGTAGAGATGAGATTTGGCACATTTGAAGCATCCTATGATAATTTGCCTCGTCTGTTAGGCTGTATTCTTCAAAGGAATCCGGAGACGTACTACGACCTGAAAGCCTTTCCATCAATTGACCATGGTAATAAAAGTATGTTGCAACGAGTATTCTTTGCATTAAGTGCTTGTATTCAGGCATTTGTCCATTGTCGTCTCATCCTCTGCATCGATGGGACATTTCTGACCGAAAAGTACAGATGGCAGATCTTAACAGTAATTGTAGTTGATGGGAACAATCAAGTTCTACCGGTGGCTTTTGCTTTCGTTGAGAATGAGAACACTGATAACTGGTATTGGTTTCTAGAAAGGGTTAAGTCTGCAGTTGTACGGATGAGACCAGACGTATGCCTCATACATGACCGTCACGCTGGCTTGCTACGTGCAATTGAGAAATTAAGATATGGATGTGTTGAGAAGGGATACCCAACAAGGTGGTCTGATGTCCAAAGCAGATGGTGCATGCATCATATGGGTGCTAATTTCTATAGACAGTTTAAGAATAAGCATCTTATGGATCTTTTCAAGAGGCTTTGCACCCAGAATTAAGAGAAGAAATTCAATGAGCTTTGGAGGAGGTTGGATGAGCTGACCTCTAAACTAACAGATGAGCAGTCCAGGAGGCCACCATTGGAGGGAATGAGGCTCCACAAGCTCTTGGACCTCTATCAAGTGACGGACCTCATACGAGAAGAAGGTCTGCATCCTCAGTTAGAAAATTTTCAGAGTGGATTGAGAATGAGCCTAAGGAGAAATGGGCATTGTTACATGACAAGGATGGTTCTCGATTTGGCATAATGACCACAAATTTGGCAGAAGTTTATAACTGTGTGATGCGTGGTGTTCGAGAGCTTTCACTTGTTGGCATAGTTGAATTTATCTTATATGACACATGCAGGTACTTTATAGATCGGTTCAGAGATGCCGGCCCCTCAATGGCGGATAATAATCTTTTCTTTGGCACACTACTGACGAAGTATCTGCAAGATAAAAGTAAAAAGACCCGAAGACATCGTGCTCTACTTCAAGGCACACAAGAACACAGATTTGAAATATTGTGTGTCGACAAGGGCATGCACGGAATCTACCACAAAAGAGTTGTGCAGGAGTGTGTGCTGAAGGAAGACGAGACCTGCAAGTGCTCGTGCCGAAAACCTACTCTGCTCCGCAAGCCATGTTTTCACGTTATTGCCGCGAGCGGTGAGTGCGGGATAGAAGCACGTTATTTTGTCTTACCTTATTTCAGGAAAGAAGCAATCTATAATACCTGGAGCGGAGAGATATACGGTTTCGGTATTGCGGGTATATTTACTATGGAGCATCCTCAAGCTATGTACATTCCTGATCCAACAAAATTGAGGGATAAAGCAGGTCGCCGCAAGACAAGACGCATCCGTAATGACATGGATGAGTCAGAAGCCGGTGAAAGGCATAAACGTTGTTCAAAGTGTGACCAAACAGGTCATACATATAAGAAATGTCCAAAGGATGCAACCGGTCCAAGTGCGGTGGAAGCTGGACCGTCGGGTTCAGCCGCTAATGGCAGTCGTCCTACGGGTGAAGGCACAACTTCAAGACGACCCCGTCCTAGGCGTTCTCGAGCATTTGGTGGTGGTGTGGTGTAGTGTAAGTCTATACTTGTTTTTTGTTATAAAAGGATATGTACCGTACTGTTGTTTTTTATTGTCATGTAACAATGCTATAAACTTTAACAATAATTTACGCTAACTCTCTATTTGCATGTAGGTATAGCGTACCATACACCGGAGCTACTCGACCGAGGTCTCGACTAGTTCCACCGGTCTTACCTGTCAGCCATTGAGGGTGCCCAGCTAGCCACCTTCCATCCACGGCCTTCACGTCACCTCCTGCGGATAGACCCCGGTTCCGTGAGAGGTAAGAGCTGTATGAATATTCATTCACATGATTTGTGCATATCTATGTTCCCCAATATTGAATACAGTGCTATATTCTGCAGATTGTGTGAGGCTAGACTTCTTCCGCTGTGTAGGCTAGTTGAGCCCACACCGGACAAGAGAGACCCTGCCAAGCGATGGGACGCTGACCGGTCACTTCTGGCAGCACTGATGGATCGCTGGAGACTGGAGACACACACGTTCCACCTACCGTGTGGCGAGATGACTCCCACACTCTAAGACGTGTCCTACCTGCTGGGACTTCCCCTCGCAGGAGCCGCAGTCGGTCCGGTTGACGGGGCGCACGGTTGGTCGCAGGACATCACTGCTCGGTTCGAGCCAGTGCACCGTCGACCTGAACTTGGAAGGCCGGGTTCGTTACCGCCTTACACCCTGAGCGGCCCCTCGCAGGCGTGGCTGCTACAGTTCACCGTAAGTCGCGGATTCCTTTGATTCACAATCATCCGACCTATAAAGTAACAATGCTGCTGACTATAATCTTCCTTTACAGCCTAATAAGCTAGACGATGACGCCGACGAATACTCAGTGCGGCGGAGCATGGAGGCGTATCTGTTGTGGCTGTTCGGGTGGGTGATGTTCATCAGCACTCACGGGCACGTGGTGGACAAAGGACTGATCCACTATGCTCGTGCGATCGCCGATAGCGAGGACGGCTGCGTACCGTAGTGGAGTTGGGGATCTGCTGTGCTAGAGGCGACGTATCGTGCTCTTTGTGACGCGTGCACAAAGACCGATCCAGGTGCGATTATCGCCGGTTGCCCTCTCCTTTTGCAGCTATGGGCGACCGAGCGGTTCGCGATAGGCCGTCCTCTGATTCAGCACTCTTCCACGGGCTTTGCCGGGTTTGTCCAAAAAAATTTTACGAAATTCGACCGAGAAGATTGAGTTTTTGAGGTCCGTAGTTTCAGCACGGGTTTTAAAGCACGCTCACAAATTTCTACAGGCCACATCTTACATCGGTTTGAGTTGCACCTTTCTAAGATTTTGTTGTTCTTGAGTTTCTAGTTGCAAAAAAAACACAAAAGGTGCCGAAAAAGAGCGAAAAAAAGAAACAAAAGAAGTGGCCATTTTGCAGGCAACCCCCTGGCCATAAATAAACCGCCCTCTGGGAGGGCGGTAAGGGGGCCGCCCGCAAAAGCGTCGGTCCCGCGGACGGTGTTTTACAGGCGGCCCCCTTGCCGCCTGCAAAATGGCAAACGGCCGTCGGCCGCCCGGTCTACGGCCATCCGCCACGTCATCAAATCGTCCTCTGGGAGGGTGTTGGGAGTATATTTTTTGTAAAATTTTGAAATGAAAATATACTTTTGTAAATATTTTTTTAAAAATATATAAAAATAAAAAAAATTCCGCCACGAACACCATAGTAATAATAATAGAATACTCTAAATGATGTCCAAAGTATCAAGTGATGGTGCATAGAAGTATAGGGACTTGTAGCAGAAGAAATATTATAATGGCTCATCCTGAAACTCAAATATGCATTATTTTAGTCCATAATGGTGTCTGTATATCTTCAGTAGTATCCTGACATGTCATAACTGACAAATTCAAATCTCTAGGGTAATTAAAATCCTAATATGTCTTGTAGCAGACTGAACACAAATAAGTGGCATAACAATGACCAAATTAGAACATTTTGCCTTTTTATTGTCTTTTAACAGAGTATGGATTACAATGAGAAGCACCTAAAGCCAGAATTCTACGACCTTTTTTATTACTAAAAAAATGTCCATGTATTGCAATGGGTGAAAGGAATTTTAACCGTAGAAATTAAATCATATGTTGCAACGCATGAGTATTTTTAGTTGTAGCATTTGGAGAAATTTTCTGAACACTTTCTTTCCATAAGCCAGCTCAGAAGGAACTATGATTAACCTCTAAAAGTTTTAATACCATAAGATTGCAAAACAAGAAATATTTTTAAATATATAAGAAAATTTTACTGCAATTTTATGGCATCAAATAATGGCTTAACCTAATTAAAGGGCATTTTTGTAAACCAAAAATAATTTTCGAGCCAAGAAATAAAGGAAAAACAATTGGACCTGATGGCTGGTTGCGGCCTAGAGGCACGCGCCGACCCAGTAGGCATGGCCAGCCAAAACACACGGAAGCGCATACGGCCCATTATTAGATAGAGATTCAAAATTTTTAGATAGAGTTGTGAATATAGTCTAAGTTAAATTACTTAGTGTTTTTCTAAGAGAACTGAGAATTATTTACACAATACTTTGTCCACCCAACGAAGTAGCTTTCGTGCATGAAAGAAGCATGTCAGTGTGTTTCAACCCAAAACGGAATAAATTTCAAAAAAATAACAAAACAATGATTCATTAAAAAAAGGGGACATGTACTGCCCAGGTAGTAGGGGTGAAAACGGGTCGGATATTTTCCGCCCGCCCGCCCGACCATTTTAATATGGGACATTTTCGGGTCAACAATTCGGGTATCCGGTTGCTTACGCGGATATCGGATTCGAATCCGGGTATTTTATGGCGGATACGGGATCGGGTTCGGGAGGACACTATCCGGCGGATACGGAGTATCCGGTGCATTATACGGATAATATCCGATAAACTATCCGGGTATAACCCGGATAGCATAGCCCAAAAAATGGCCCAAGGCCCAGCACGGCAACAGTCCAGTAGCAGCAGGCCACCACCACGACAGAACAGAACACCAGTCCACGCCGTCGCCGTGCCAACCCTAGTCGTCGTCGACAGGTAGAGGCGCAGGAGACAGGCTCGGAGCGCCGGCGGCCGTTGCCTCGTTGCCTTCGGCCGCAGCCCGTCGCCTGTCGCCCCACCCCAGGCCCGTCGGTTGTCGGCCATCGCCTCGTCACACAGCCGCCAGGCCCGTTGGCCGTCGGCCGTCGCCTCGCTGCTGTCCGCCACGGCCGTCGTCGCTGCCGTCTGCCGGCGGATCGCTTATCGCCCTGTCCCAGGCCCTCGGCCGTCGGCCGTCGCCTCGTCGCACAGCGCCAGCCTGTCGGCCACCGGCGTTGCCTCGCTGCCGTCCACCGCGGCCGTCGCCTGTCGCCCCGCCCCAGGCCCGTCGGCCGTCGGCCGTCGCCTCGTTGCCGTCACCTGTT
The DNA here is from genome assembly GCA_003991445.1 of Oryza meyeriana var. granulata. NCBI lineage: Eukaryota > Viridiplantae > Streptophyta > Magnoliopsida > Poales > Poaceae > Oryza > Oryza meyeriana. The sequence goes on from RYFJ01000988.1 coordinate 183,253, forward strand.
GCCCCGCCCGGCCTCGCTGCTGCCGTCTGCCGCGGTATTCCACTGTCCTCCTCACTCTGAATCTGAAGACTCTATTTTGTGACTCTATGGCAAACATATTCAGTGAGACTATATGGCAAACATATTCAGTGAAGAGTATCGTTACTTCTCTAGTTTGTGACTTCTCTAGTTTGTGGATGACAAGCAAGATATCTACCTAATAGATGTGACTTCTCAAATTTGTCTATGTGGTATAAATTTTTTCCTCCGTCGCTTATATGGAAATATGAAATTATTAAATGACTATTGCCTATGTGGTATATCTAGTTGTTGCTTTGACTTGGTATCCGCATAAATATTCGTAACCGATATTGTATGTATCCGTTTTGGTACGTATTCGTTCTATATTTATACCCGATATTACCGTGCTTGTATCCGTATTCGATATTATCCGTGTCCGACCCGATTCCGATTACAAAATATGGGTTAGGATATGGGAAGGACGAAATCCGACCGAACCCGACCCGTTTTCACCCCTACCAGGTAGGCAGGTGTAGTAGCCCAGTTGAAAGCACGCCAATTGCGCAAGATGCACGTGGCCCAGCGCCTAGCCATGTGAACACGTATCGAGTCATCAGTACTCGTATGTCGGAGAAAGCACGTTTGCGAGTATGAAGGCCTAAAAAACAGACTTTCCCCAGCCAGGTTGAAGCCCATATAACATCGAGCCCTGTCTCTGTATGTAGCCCATCCATGTCTTATACAGACCCACACATACCAAGCCGTCTGAGTCTATCGACCTTCTTGCATGTGGGCCGCATGCTCCGCTCGGCACTTAGACGACAGATGAAATAATTAGGCAGAAATACTATTTATTTTTATAATAGTAGAGATTAACCATCAAAATTTAAAATATTTGACCTGTTCCAAATATACTTATATTTATGAATAAAGATAATATATTTATTTGGATATTTTTAAAAAATAGACTAAAATTATATACATTTATGCTCTTGATAATAATTCATTCCAGCGGCTGACACTATTGGAGACAGTAGTGAATCATATGAAAATATTCATTAAAAAATTCCATATAACCCTGTATAAACCATTATAAATATCTATCAGTTACTAATAGCGTTTCAACTTCCATATTTTCTTCTCGTTGCAACGCACGATGCATTTTTTGCTAGTCAAGCCAAAACAACAAAATCACCCACATAAAGAGGGTGAGTCCAACAAAACATATCTAATCTAATCAAGAAAAAGTATGTTAAAACAAGAGTAAATTTCATCAGAACCCTGGATATTATGTGTTGCGAGTTGCACAAAACCACATTGTTTTGATATGTGTCACATAAACCCAGTGGTATGGGGTGCCCGACCTTCTCAACGTAGAATCTGGATATACTGTGTAATCAACGAAGAGGATGAACAATGTGGCTCACCCTTGCAGGCACACCTTTCACCACGAATTCGGCAAAACCACACGCAAGAAGATGATCCACTCAACAAACATGCAAAAGTGGATCTATTGCTCCCTCAATTCCATGAAAGGCAAGCAAGAACAATTGATGGCAGAAACTCCCAATTCCCTCTCTAGTTTGGCGCGGCGGCAACAAACCCTAGGAAAAAGAACAGTGAGAAATGTTGCTGTGAAAATATGTATAGATTAAACGTGGACTATCCTCCTGGGTCATTTACAAAGGCTTATATAACCATTACATAGGTTAGAAACTAACTAGGAATAATATACAACAAATATGTAAACCTATCAGGACTCGCCGGCGTTTGTTTTGGCCTTTGGGCGGTGAACCAGAAGAATTCTTATCCTTGACCCTATCCATCACGTGGGCCATAAAGTTAGCTTTCTAATGAGTACTGACACGTCCAAAACGGATTTCGGATAAAAGAGTTTGGGCCGTTTTAGTATGGACTGCTCTAACAGCCAAACCGAATCCGATTTAGGCCTTTTCCTTCTTATCTTCAAACTCCTTGTTTTGGAAAGACTTGAATCCGTGGAGAACTTGTAGATGGAGTCCTTGCCAATCCTAGATGGACCTTTGAATATCTAGAACCCGCCGTCAAACAAGTCGTGCAATTGCCCACGTTCATCTCGTCAATGCTTTCTGCTGTGTGACCCGGTCTACCATGCAACAAGTCTTCAAAGATATGCGTAACTCGGTGTAAAAAACTCTGAATTATGTGCCGTTTGTTCCGTTGGAAAGTACACTTGACATGCTTTTCATGTATGTAAGCCATGTATGCCGTAAGTTTTTGATTCAAACCAGAATTCATCATGAACTTCGTGAATAGAACAACCGATCTTTGTTCGCATGCATGCTGCTAGAAACCGTGGTCCCTCACCTCTCGCTTGGCGCCACATGTTTGTGGCATGTAATTGTTCACTTCTTCAAATCTAAAATACAATGTAGTGACAAAGTATTATGTAGCATCAAATTCTCACGTATTCCACATATAGATTTAGAGAGAAACGAATTCACCTTATAGTTTGATTCGCATGCATATGAGAATATCCAAAAGTATGGTGTATCCACATCATCCTCCCTTTCTTCAAGAAAAGCTGTCCTTGGCTTTTGGTAGTCTGAAATTATGCTAAACAAAGAGAACAACATGTACGGCAAAATAATATGTATATGTCAAAGAGTTTTCGAAGTTCCCTGGTTTACACACAATACAATATGCATAACAACCATAGGATTTGTATGTCATATCAACGTTTATAGCAATCTGTTTCCAGTTGTTTAACATCGTACCTACACATATCATTGCCCCATCCCCTGAAGAAAAGTCATCCTGACTTTTGCAAGATTGCATAAATGAAAAAGGAGATGAATAAAGTATTGCAATTTGGTGAAAGCATAGTCACAGCCTTTCGTGCTTCAGCTGCGCTACTCTAATTTTGAGAGCATATAACTAAAGTATCATGAAACAAATTTTGATTCAAACAATATATATGACCATGATCATCATTTATTTCAAGAAATTTAAAACTTTCAACAATAGATTTATAGTCAATTATATTCAGCAACAAATCATCTAACTTGGCACAACCTATGCATAACCCATGCACACAATCTATTATGTACTTCATAATTACCAACCAAAATAAACTTATATCCGTCATTGTAGGCATAGAAAAATGGACTCAAGCAAGTTATTTCAGAAATTCCTTTAATAGTTCCATCAAGCTCAATAGATTTATCAAATATGACATGAATCAAAGAATAATCATTGGACATTCTAGCTAAACACTTCCTTGTGAGTAATCAACTCCACATCATGTAAATTTAGCAAATAAAATTCTGAATGTAGAACTATAAATTTACCACAAGATGACAAATACAAATCAATTGCGGCATTTATATATTCAAATTTACTCACCATGTTTTGCTGCAATGGCAAATCAACACAATCAAATTTACCTTTTATATTGTCCTGATGTGTTGTAGGTGCTGTAGTAGGCACTACATGATCCGTAACACCTCTTTCTTAAATTTGTAACCACGGGACAACAAGCATCATATTTTTAATTGTGGCTATCTCCTCATCTTTCTCATCCTGCATTTTGTGAGAAACAACACTAAAAATAAAAAGTAACTTGTTAGTTTCCTCACATGGACTATCATCTACTTCTCTTTTCATTTGGTGTATCTCTCACACTCAGAAATTGGACGCACTCAGCCTCACATTTAATGGAATCACACAACTTGCTCTTTTCAACTCTCTCACTCAATTTTGCTATGTGGCTCTCTTCCTCACATGGGTTTTCTTACATCTCATACTCGATTGACCATGGGCCAGCAATAATGCATTTGCCATCAACCATGGTTTGTTGTGTGGCATGATGCGATGCAACATCTGTACATGTCACATTAGCCGAAGGAAATGTCCCATGCTCGACTAAATACTCTTGCTTCTTGGACAACATATACTCCATCGTTCTTTCCGTCCTCTTCTCTCTATCGAGAAGGAATAAAGTTGAAGGCATTGGACGAAGTATCACTTGTCTTCCCTTTTGTAACAGCGAATAAGAATTTGTGCCGCGATCATATTTAAGCTTATGACTCTTCATCCATTACTATCCCATTAATATATAACAAGATGACATAGGTACTGAAACCACATCACACTCAACACTATCTGAAAACTCTCCTAATGAAAAGAGCACTTTTACTCTTCTTGTAATGCTGAGATTACAACTTGTCCACTCTAATAGATATGGATCAGGATGTGGACATGTGGTTAGATTCAATTTATCCACGAGCTCAATACTAACCAAGTTAACCATGCTCAAATCATCAATTGTGATGGCACAAGAAACAGACTTGACTTTGCATCTTGAGTGAAACAACTTGGTACTTCTACCATCTTCTTCATCCAAAAAGATACCACTTGTGTGCAGCATCAACTTCATATTTCCTGCCATTATTAGTTATACAAAAAGTTCCTATCTACAGCAGCAAATAAAGAAAAACAATTATTGTGGAAACTCTCAACTACACCCTTCTTACCAATCGATGTTCTTATTCTTCCTTCTTGAGATGAGGGCAGATCACATTCCGCTGGTGGTAGATACTCAAAGGTGACAGTTAAGCGAATTCCTAGTTCAGGAGCAAATGCACAAGTAGTAAATATGTGGAGCTTGGAGGGCTTAGTGTCTGTCCTAGCAATTCTGAATTCCAACTATTGTTTTATTAAGTAATAATTCAAACTAGAACAATATGCCTAGTTGCTGACCATAAGATATAAATGAAGTATATAGCAACTCACACACAATGATAATGGGACTTATACAACCAAGGAATGAGCTATCACAATATAAATTTTAACAACCAAAGCTCGTGTTGCAAAAGTACAAGGAGAGACACTAGCTGATTGCTTAAATTCAGAATTAGGCTACAAGATTTGCACAAGCCAAACAACTTAAAAAAAGTAGCAAATATAACCAATCAATGTGGTGATCGTAGCACTTTTCTTTATTACTTCTTTGTTTTTCAACCTTTTTCTTTTGAACTTTTTTCTTTTCTTTTTTTGCTACTACAATCAGCACACCTTTCACCATGAATTCGCAAAACCACATGCAAGAGATGATCCACTCAACTACGCAAAAGTGGATCTGTTTCGTCCTCAATTCCTTGAAAGGAAAAGCAAGAACAATCGACGTCAGAAACTCCCATTCTCCTCTCTAGTTTGGTGGCAGCGGTACAAACCCTACGAGAAGAACAAGAGCAATACTGGGACATTCTCATAGGCATGCGAATCAAACTATAAGGTGAATTCGTTTCTCTCTAAATCTATATGTGGAATACGTGAGAATTTGATGCTACATAATATTTGTCACCACATTATTTTTAGATGTGAGAGAAGTGAACAATTGGCATGCAAAAGCATGTGACCCAAGCGGGAGGTGAGGGAGGTAGCGGCACATATGGAAAAGATCGGTTGTTGTTCTGTTCACAAAGTTCATGGTGAATTTTGGTTTGAATCGAAGACTTTCAACATACATGGCTTACATACATGGAAAGCTTGTCAAGTTTACTTTCCAATGGAACAAACGGCACATGATTCGGAGTTTTCTACACCGAGTTACGCTTATTTGAAGACTAGCTGTATGGACAGACCAGGTGACACGCAGGTAGAAGCATTGGCGATAAACGTGGGCTTTACATGACTTGTCTAGACGGGGTTCTACTATTCAAAGGCCCATCTAGGATTGGCAAGGACTCCATCTACATGTTCTTCACGGATTCAAGTCTTCCAAAATAAGGAGTTGAAGATAAGAAGGAAAATGCCCAAATCGGATTATGGCCCAAATTCTTTCGTCCAAAATCCGTTTTGGACGTGTGAGTACTCGTTGGAAAGCTAACTTTATGGCCCACGTGATGGATAGGGTCAAGGATAAGAATTCTTTCTGGTTTCACCGCAAAGGCCGAAACAAACTGCCAGCAGTCCTGATAGGTTTACATATTTGTTGTATATTATTCCTAGTTAGTTTCGAACCTATGTAATGGTTATATAAGCCTTTGTAAATGACTCAGGAGGGTAGTCCACGTTTAATCTATACATATTTTCACAGCAATATTGCTCATGTTCTTCTCCTAGGGTTTGTGCCGCCGCCACCAAACTAGAGAGAGGAATTAGGAGTTTCTGCCGTCGATTGTTCTTGCTTTGCCTTTCAGGAAATTGAGGGAGCAATAGATCCACTTTTGCGTGGTTGAATGGATCGTCTCTTGCGTGTGGTTTTGCGAATTCGTGGTAAAAGGTGTGCTGCAAGGGTAGCACGTTGCTCATTATCTTCGTTGATTACATGGTGTATCCAGATTCTATGTCGAGAAGGTCGGGTGTCCCGTATCATCTTGGTACCAGAGCACGGTTGTCTCGGTAGGATCTTTACCCTTAGCTACATATTTTGTTTCTGTCCTATACACAAAAACTCTAAAAAAATAGAACCCTTAGTTTATATTTTGTTTTTAGTGTGTTTTATTAAGTTCTAGTCCATTAGACTTGTGTTTTAGTTGCTGATCCTAGTTTTTCCTCGTGTTACCTTTGAGCCTACATAGATTTATCTTGTTCACATGCTAAGGCTTGCTTTTGTGGTGATTTTTCTATGCTAAAACCGAAACCCTAGTTGTGTGCATAATTTCTTCCACGTTCTGAATTTTCAGTGCATGTGTCTCTCGGTAAAAGTGTCGTAATTGTTATATATACAGTCGGTTTTTCAGAGTTTAGATACTTGTTGGAAAGAACACGATGCCCTCTACATATCACTGTCTAATGTAAAAGTTGAAATTCGGCCTCTAGCTATCTGTTTTTGAGTCGAGAAAGTTAGTACCTCGATTTAGTTTTCTTGTCCTATCAGTTTTAGTTTACTTTTAGTTTTGTGCGTTGAGTCCATACATAAAAAAATAAAATAGTGAATCATTCTTTTCTTTGTGAATACTTTGAATCCATTGAGACTAGTTGTAAGAGTTGCTCTTGAGCTTTATACGTTTATGAGTTGTATTGAACAATCATATCTTATCATCGTAGTACAATCTAGTGTGCTGCAAGGGTAGCACGTTGTTCATCCTCTTCGTTGATTATACGGTGTATCCAGATTCTATGTCGAGAAGGTCGGACGTCTCATATTGCCTAGGTATTATGGTTTTAAGGTCTCAGAAAACCACACCATTGACTAATTTAACTTAATTCTTAGCACAATAAAAAATAATTAACTTAGATGCTACAATATTTAGACGATGGATTAAATGAACTCATAAATTTATTATATAAATTTAAAATTAATATATGGAGTATTGATAAAAGAAATTTGTTAACGGTGTAGTTTTGTGAAACTATAGGACAATAATATATATAGTTATGTGCAACATATTAAAATTCATGTGGTTTTATGTAACTTAAACCATAATATATGAGGTTTTGTGAAATTTACTCTTAAAAGAAATATAAAAGCAAAGGAGGGTAAAATAAAAAAACAGAGCTGAATAACCGATCGAAATCATTCACCCTCCTCTATTCTCTCTCTTCTCTCTTCTTTCTTTCTCCTTGCGGGCGGAAGAGGGAAGGGGAAGCAAAAGAAGCCATTGCCACCGCCCTCCACACTCCATCTGCTTCCCCCCAAATCCCCAAATCTTTGTCGAGCTCGAGAGAGGCGAGAGCCCCCAAAATCCCCCGCCAATTTAGCTGATAGGCCCTCGAGCTAACCCCAAATTCGCACGTGCCACCACCTCGCCGTCGCCGGAAGCCTAGGCTGCCGCCGCCGCCGGAGTCGGAGCTCCCGTCGTTGGCGGGAGAGGGGGGGGGGGGGGGGAGGATGCAGCCGCGGACTCACTGAGCATGCACATCATCACCATCTCTAGCAACAATGGCGTCGTCGACTCGATGAAGGTGCGGGTGGCGCCGCCGCCGCTGCCGCTCGCGCTGCAGGGGCCTACGGGCACCGCAGGCCGCCGTGGCGAGGGAAGGGGAGGCGGTGGGTGGGGAGCGGGGTGGTACTGGCGGGCCGTGGCGTTCCCGGCCATCGTGGCGCTCGGCTGCCTCTTGCCCTTCGCCTTCATCATCGCCGCTATGCCGGCGCCTGAGGCCGACGGCAGCAAGTGCTCCTCCATCGGTAAGATCGGCGTCCTCGCGATCTGGCGGCGTTTCTGGGTTTGGTTGCGGAGGGTTGTTGAATTGTTGATTTGTTTAGTTTGGGGGTGGGAAAAGCTCGGATCTTAGTGCTCTTGGCCGTGCGATTTTGCGGTGTCGGTGGGAATGTAGGTCCATGGAGATGGTTCTTGACTCCCTGTCTATATTTCGTGCTGAAAACGCGTCATTGGTTCTCTGATAGACTTGTTCATTGAGCTGGATTCAAGGTATCAGCTTATGCGATCTCGTTTGTTGGTTCTGGTGATTTCAACTTGAACCAAGAGAAGAGAGTTCGATTTGGGTTTATGATTCGGGTTGCGCGTGAGTTACTTGTTGGATCTTGGGCAGATGAGTTTCTGGTATTGACAAAAACCGTCGCTGACGTCAGCATGTGATGCGACGATGACGTCACTAGATGATGCACAAAATTTTTTAGAAACACTATTTATTTTTATAATAGTTTTTTAATAAATTGTAGAGATTTAAACCTTTTTATTTTTAAAACAAATCCTTTGAAAATTTATTTCCAAATCTAAACCTTTTCTAATATCAGTTAGATTGGCGTGGTGGGGTAACAGTGCCACGCCCACTTTCTCCGGTGAGGTGGGATGACGTTCAAAGGGTTTATTTTTAGAAATAAAAAAAAAAGGTTTAAATGATAAACTAATTCTAACTCTACCAGTTACACCATTACAACGATGTCCCTCCTTCTCCACCGCCTAAAGGCACTGTTGCTAGCCAAGTGTGGTATTGTCCCCTACAAGAATTGCATTGTGGAGAAATATATGTGGAGGAAAATTAAACAGGCCCAGAAAAAAAATGGAAATCACAAAAAGAATACTAATCACAAAAAATCTAAAGAAATACAAATTATATTTGTATGTTAGCTTCAGATAAGGACACATAATTTCTACAGCATTCTCTGAAGAAATGGGCATTTGCTTTGTTGCAAGCCCATCTGCACCAACAGCAAGAAGCCTGAAACAAATAAAGACAAACAGCTCCGGTCTATCTGAAAATGGAATTTTTTTGATTTTTGTATTTATTTATTAAAATATTTGCAAAAGTAGATTTTTGTTTGAAAAAATTGCAAAAATAGACTCCCACCGCCCTCTGGGAGGGTGATTTTATGACCATTTTGCAGGCGGTCCCCCGGCCTCCCAAAAACCGCCCTCTCAGAGGGCAGCAAGGGGGACGCCTGTAAAATGTGCCCAAAAACCGCCCTCTGAAAGGGCGGTTTTTAGCTCTCGGGGGGCCGCCTGCAAAGTCGCCCATTTCCAGGGCGGTTTTTTGCAGGCGGCCCCCTTGCCGCCCTTTGGGAGGGCGGTTTTTAACCCCCGGATATAAAACCCCCCTCCTAGACTCAAAAAATGTCATAAAATTCACTCAAATTAGAAATAAAAACAGGAGAGAGCTGAGAGGGCGAAAGCAGCGAAGCTCTGCCCGTTTGCTGATTTGCCTGCAGGTAAAATCCATTGTTTCTTTGCAATTTCTATTTGTATGTAAGAATTGATGTAGTAATGTACTAGTTACGTGTATAGTACTATATAGATCTGTAGTTTTTAGTTAATCTGTTAGATGACTTATTTTTTGTATAGATGGTACTTATAAAATCTGTAATACACGGTTTTAGATGTTAGGAGGATGTTGGTACCTAGTTTAACTGTATTTTTTATCAACAGATATGTTAAATAAGGTGATATTTTAGTTATTTCACGGGCAAGGGAATGTGAGATATGGTCCAGACGGTGTAGATCTGTCGGAGTTTAGTTCAACGGCTAAGGGTATTTATAGGCCAGCTGAGAGAAGTTTTGGATCAGTATACAACTGGCTGATGCGAGGGTTTCGACTGGACCCTCAGCTCAGGGTTTCGACTGGACCCTCAGATCAGCGGAATAACCTTGTATGTAGTAGTCAGTCGTGTAGTTGAAGGTTTTTTTTGGGAACTGATGCCAGTGGATTGCACTGCTACTTGGAGATGGTATGTGGAGAATGCATTTCAACGTGGCTGGCCACTGGGCATACTTGTGTCCATATATGAGAAAGATAACAACGCTGGTGCAATGCCCGTACAAGTTGATGAGGGTCCAAGTACGGTGGGAGGTGATAGTGAAACAATAGAAGAAAATGAAGGAGGGAATGAAGAAAATAGACAGGCAACAGGTGTGGCAGATGAGGGAGAACATATCGACACGATCGTCCAAGAAATGGCTAGAGAAGATTCTGAAAATGAGCATGCAGAGTATGATGACTCGTCTGATGAGGACAACGTGATGCCTGCAGAATGGAGCAATGAGGACTTCTCTGTGCTTACTATCTCCGAGCGGCATCATGTGCCGTGGGAGTACAAGCAGAATGAGGTCATTCAGGAGGCTAAGTACGCATATGTAGAAGATTTAAAGGAGGCAGTCAAACAATGGGCGGTGTCACTTCAGAGGGAGTTCTCGGTCGTGAAGTCAAACAAATCAGTGTATGAAGTGAAGTGCATGAAGGATGGGTGTCCATGGCGGGTGCACGCACTCAAGGGTAAATGGAAAGATTATTGGCAAGTTTAAATCGTGACGGAGCATTCATGTTACTTGACAGGTGTTGAAAAATATCATAGAAACATGACCTTTGCATTTGTTGCAACAGAGATGTACTCTCATATTGTCAACAATCTGGGGTACGAACCAAGGTCAATTGTTAGGCATATTAAAGAGAAATTCAAATATACAATTAGCTATGATAAGGTTTGGAGGGCAAAACAGAAGGTTGTAGAGATGAGGTTTGGTACATTTGAAGCATCTTATGATAATTTGCCTCGTCTATTAGGCTGTATTCTTCAGAGGAATTCGGAGACGTGCTATGACCTGAAAGCCTTTCCATCAATTGACCATGGTAATAAAAGTGTGTTGCAACGTGTATTCTTTACACTAGGTGCTTGCATTCAGGCATTTATCCATTGTCGTCCTATCCTCTGCATCGATGGGACATTTCTGACTAGAAAATATAGAGGACAGCTATTAACAGCAATTGGAGTTGATGGAAACAACCAAGTTCTACCGGTGGCTTTCGCTTTTGTTGAGAGTGAGAACACTGATAGCTGGTATTGGTTCCTAGAAAGGGTTAAGACAGCAGTTGTACGGATGAGACCAGACGTATGCCTCATACATGACCGTAACTCCAGCTTGCTGCGTGCAATTGAGGAACTGAGAGATGGAAGTGTTGAGAAGGGATACCCACCAAGGTGGTCTGATGTACAAAGCAGATGGTGCATGCATCATATGGGTGCTAATTTCTACAAACAGTTTAGAAATAAGCACCTTATGGATCTTTTCAAGAGGCTTTGCGCCCAGAATCAAGAGAAGAAGTTCAACGTGCTTTGGAGGAGGTTGGATGAGCTGACCTCTAAACAAACAGATGAGCAGTTCAGGAGGGCTACCATTGGAGGTGACGAGGCTCCGGAAGCTCTTGGACCTCTATCAAGCGATGGACCTCGTATGAGAAGAAGGCATGCATCCTCAGTTAGAAAATTTTCAGAGTGGATTGAGAATGAGCCAAAGGAGAAATGGGCATTGTTGTATGACAAGGATGGTTCTCGATTTGGTATAATGACCACAAATTTGGCAGAGGTCTATAACTGGGTGATGTGTGGTGTTCGAGGGCTCCCACTTGTTGGAATAGTTGAATTTATCTTGCATGGGACATGCAAGTACTTTAGAGATCGGTTCAGAGCAGCTGGCCCCTCAATGACGGATAATAATCTTTTCTTTAGAACGCTGCTCACTAAGTACATGTATGATAAAATTAATAAGGCCCGAAGACATCGTGCTCTACCTCAAGGCACACAAGAACACAGATTTGAAATATTGTGTGTCGACAAGGGCATGCGCGGAATCTACCGCAAAAGAGTTGTGCAGGAGTGTGTGCTCAAAGAAAACGGGACCTGCAAGTGCTCGTGCCGAAAACCTACTCTGCTCCACAAGCCATGTTCCCATGTGATTGCCGCAAGCGGTGAGTGTGGAATCGAAGCACGTTATTTTGTCTCACCTTATTTCAGAAAAGAAGCAATCTATAATACCTGGAGCCCCACTGTCCACAGCGCGTGGAGCGACAGTTCGGCCTACGTCAGGTCTTTCCTATGCCCATAGAGGTCGTTGTGCCGCGCGATGTGCACCGGTAAGTACAACTGCAATCTTTGTTTAGTAGTACCACTCTTTAATGTACTCTAATGCACTCTCTGCAAATAGGTATAATCGTAGGGGACAGGCAGCCGGCGCTCAGTGGTATCCCCGACTGCAGTGGTATGTGGAGGACTGGTTGTTGCCGACGGAGGATGTCATCGACGAGTTCCGTGCACACACTGAGGAGCATTACCTAGCATACCTCAGGTGGTACCAGCCTCGGACCCGCATACGCGTAACGTTCACCCCAGGTGATCCACAGCCACACGTCGCCGCTACGACGGACACGTATCCTACACATCGTGACCAGGACTACTTTCGCGTGGTAAGTCACTTTATCTTTGCACTTTGTCATTCCCTTTCTAGGTAGCCACGGTTCTAACACATAATCAAGTCACATTTGAAATAGGCCGACGCAGCGCGACAGATTCAGGGTGATGTCAACGCGGCGTTCGGACGGTTGGACACTGGGATCGTGCTGACTGCGGACGAGCAGAGGACGACCTTCGGGAGGATTCGTCAGGCGTTGCACACAGTGCTTCGTGCGCTCACTTGTCGTGCGGCTGACGCGGTACCTCCCGTCTATATACAGCAGCAGCAGCCACGGCCAGCAGGAACAGGACGAGGAGCAGGAGTGCACCCGCAGGGTTCCAGTCAGCCATCTGGCCCCTCCAGAGGTAAATTCTACTAACCTTCCGTTCATAATATGTTTCCTTGTACGACATGCACCGTTGTATATCAATATGCTTCCCTGCAGCCTTCGCTACACCGTACCTACATCCCTCTGGAGCTAGCACGTCGACGCATGGAGTGTACCACACACGACCACACGCGCAGCTGGGCATGACAAGTGCCCCCGGTGCCACCACAGGAGGTCCTTCAGGTTATATCAAAGTTTACTTTTCTCTTACAAAATTTCAATTTGCAATAATCAATAATTTGGTGTACATTGTTCCACTCTACAGCGCCAGCGATGTTTGCTGGCGCTGGCTCCTCCACGCAGGGCGCACGCGGCAGCGGTTGGGCACCGGGTCCTTTCGAGGGGGACGACTTAGAGGACGAGGACGAGGGCGAGGAGATCCACGAGATACTAGCTGCCTCGCAGCTCGAAGGAGCTCCGCCACCACAGACATAGGACCCACCGGTTGCCACACCCGTGCAGACGACCCGCGCTGGCCATGCTGTACCACCAGACCGGTTGACGTACTCCCAGGGACAGGTGCGAGCGCAGGGTAGGAAGTCGAAGAGAGCTAGAGGTTACGGTCCGGGCCCGTAGTACTTTGTGTTTGTAATAGTTTGTCTATTGTATATAATGTTTTATTAATTCTATGTTTCCTGATGAAACCACTTTACTTCGTTTACGCTCATCGATCAAACGACGTATTCCTCACGATCTACGTTTCTGACGAACCTGATCAAAAATATAAATTTTCGAGTGTCAACTTCACGACGAAAGTACATTCCGAGCGGTGACAACCGAACACACATTAACTATCATACAAACCTATTGATATCTAACTAGCGATGCAACTACTATATGAGGACGGCGCGGTCAGGGAGCAGCGACAGTATGCGCCTAGGAAATAGTGACGGCAGCCGGTACTTACATAAAAATTGATTTCGAAAATTAATTTTTCTAAATTAATTTTTTTCTTTTTTTTTCGGCATGTTGGTCCGGACTGTCCGGATAGGGTCCGGACGGTCCGGACTATATTAACGCTAAATACCGCTCTCTAGTTGGGCGGCAAGCCAAAAACCGCCCTCCTAGAGGGCGGCAAGGGGGCCGCCTGTAAAATGGCCGGCCCCCGGGCGCATTTTGCAGGCGGCCCCCTTGCCGCCCTCTGAGAGGGCGGTTTTTGGGAGGCCGGGGGCCCGCCTGCAAAATGGCTGACGGCCGTCGACGGGGGGCCAACGGCCGTCAGCCACATCATAAAATCGCCCTCTGGGAGGGCGATTTTTAAAAATCGCCCTCCCAAAGGGCGGTGGGAGTCTATTTTTGTAATTTTTTCAAACAAAAATCTATTTTTGCAAATATTTTAATAAATAAATATAAAAATCAAAAAAATTCTCTGAAAATGCATCATTTAGCATAAGTACATAGTGATCTATAGCATATTTTCAGGAAATGCACTAAGTATCTTTATGCAAATTTTAACACAGCGAAGGGTTGTGAATTTCATAACATAAATGAAATTTCTTCGATAAAATTGGGATTAAAGAATATGTGCATTCCATAGGATGAATTGATGCTGAGAATTGGCAAATAATGGTGGAAAACACAAATAAGATTTTCAAGGGAAGATACTAAGAGGGAAGCTATTAACCTCTGCATGTCTAACATGGAAATGAAGCACATCGGTAGAAAGTATTGGAAAAAACCGAGCATATTCAGTCTTCTTATCACCATAGTTCATTTTTAAGGAAAACTCTGCATTTTTTAGGAAACCTCTGCATCTCAAGACTAATATGGAAATGAAGCACATCAATTGAACTTCACATCGGCACTCGAAGAAGAGGGGCATTTAGCCTTGTTATAACAAGAGTTCATTTTTTTTAGCAAGAGGAAGTTTTCAAAATTTTAACACAATAGCTACAACACCTGTATAGCTATAAAATATTGCAGGAGCTTCGAAAAGATACATATTTTTGTTTGCGTAAATGTGTATTGAGCTTTAAGCATCAATTAACAATGATCTATATAGATTTAAAAAAAATGTCGTGATACCAGTGAAGCAATTGCAAAGGCACTTCTGAAACACTTTACAAATCCCAAGACAATTTTCCAAATTCTTAATTTATCTAAATTGCCAACAGATCGAAACTTCCTTCAATATGCCTAGCAAGCATGTCAGTGTCAATGACCTATTGCATCTCTTGCAAAATCAAAACATTAAACTAAAAACCTAAACAGATGCAAGATGACAACAAAAGGACATGTGTTACTATCTGGAGCAGGATGGTAGACCTGACCTTGGGCCCAAAAAGTACATCAGCAATATTGCATATATGACCAAGAAATTTGTATATGGAATCTGGACTGATACATGAATTAGCAGTTGAAAAAGGATAATTGCATTGCATACATGATGTAGTACCTGAATTTTCAGACAGAACCATTAATCACACATATCTGCTATGATTTGCATATTAGTAGTACATGCATATGAACCTTTGTTCTACATGATTGCTTAAAAATTTGCATTAGCACTGTAAAAGGAAATCAGTTGTGTTATATGAGCAATATCGGTATTAGCACGTTATAAGTACATGCTGTTGTATGTGATTGCTTCATTGGCAAAACAGCTTTGCAAATGAGCCGAAATTTGGTGACTAATTACCTGACCTTGCAGACAATTGTGGTGTATAGCTTCATGTGTTGTCCATTGAAGTAGGCATCGGCAACTGAAAAGTAACATAAAATTGACACGCACTATTGCATAAATGAGAAAGTTAACTGAGAAACGTTAGAAAACATGATTTAGGGGCTGTTCGTTCCCACTACTTCCCCCAACTTATTTTTTTCGTTTTCCACGCGCATACTTTCTAAAACGATAAACGGTATGTTTTTTTTTAAAATTTTCTATATGAAAGTAGCTTAAAAAAGCAAATAAATCCATTTTTTAAGTTTTTAATAGTACATATTTAATTAATCATGCGCTAATGACGTTTCTCGTTTTACATGCGGCTTATTTAATTCACCCAATAAGCACTAAAGAACACCCCCTTAGGCTTAGTTTGAAGGTGAGGGAAGAGTAAGAAGAAGAAAATCACGCAAAACAAGGTGAAACATTAGCGCATGATTAATTAAGTATTAGCTATTGCAAACTGGAAAAATAGAGTAATATGGTTTTTTAAAGTAATTTCTATATAGAAAATTTTTATAAAAAACGTACTGTTTAGCAGTTCGGGAAACATGCTTACGGGACACGAGAGGGTTTTTCATCCCACCCTTCAGATTCGAATGCTCCCTTAGGGATGAAACGTATGTACAATTGTGAGTTTTGCACCTTGAGTGGCAAAGGCAGGCAGAGCCCCTGTCGTCTCCACGCTTGAGTGGCACAAGGGTGTAACGTCCCGATTTTTGGGCCGTTAAAAAACTATTTTAATAAAATCTTAATTTCCAAAAATTTGATCTTTTGTGTGTGTGTCTAAGGACTAAAGGGCCAAGGATCTCAATTCATCCCTCCTCGAAAAATCTCAAAACTTCATAAATCAAAGTCCTAATCCAATTTCAAAAAAATTCTTACATTCGAATTTTTGCAATTTGAATTTCCGTTCCCAAACCTTCCAATAAAAATGTTCTTTATTTTACCCTATCAGAAAAATCAAAACTCCCTCAAAAATCTCTTATCAAATCTCAGGACCAAATTTCAAAATCTTTGAAACTCAAAACCTCCCTGAGATTCCACTTTCCTTTCTCCTAAACCAAATTCCAAAATTCAAATCTATTCAAATTCCAATCATAAACTTCAGAGACTCAAATTTTGTAATTTGACTATCCCCTCAAAATTCATCGAATATTTTAATTCCAAAAACCTCAAATAGTTCCATCTCAAAATATTTCCCAAAATCAAATATCGAGGTTCAAATCTTGTGATTCAATTTCCTCTGAAGCCTTCCATTGAAAATCTTTTCTATTTTGAATCTCCACAAAGTTTCAATTTTCAGCCAAAAACTCTCCTCTAAAAATTCCTCAAATTCCTAGGAGTCAAATTCCTAAAGTTAACTTCAAAATTGAATTCAAATTCTCAAGATATGCTTCAAAATCCCTCGGGAAAAATTCTCAAATGCTACTGTTCACCATGGGCTGCCTCATCTCTCTCCTGCTCGGCCCACAAGCCGCCCGACCTCCTCGGCCTCCCCACTGTCAACCCACTGCCTGACCACCTCGGACTCCCCGCCGTCCCGCGCCCGCAGTTGCCTCAGCCGGTGTAGCTGCCCCGCTCGCAATCCCGCCACCGCCATGGCTGCCCCGAGCTCTGTGCACCTCCTTTCTAGCCTGTCCCGTAGCGCCGCCCTGTGCTATAAGTAGCCGTCCTCCTCTTCCCCCTCGTCCCTTGCCGCGGCAACGCCGCCTCGCCAATCCGAGCTTGAGCCCGAGCTCGCAAGACACCGCCACCGAAATTCCCCATCCCTTCGGTGAGCTCTACCACCCCAATCCTCTTCCTTTCTCTGCCATGAACAAAGCCGCCTCTAGTTGAAACCCTTGCCCGAGCCCGCTGCCAGCACCTACGCTCCGCCGCCGCCGAGCACCATCTTCTCTCCGCCGCCCTTTGTTCCTCGCCGCCGGATGCCGTCGTGCCCCGATCTTCCCAATCCGAGCTGCCCAAAGCACTCCCCATCCCACCCATTGGCCGTCGCCGTGCTCTACTGCCACTGGCTCGCCGCCGTTCGCCGGGATGCCGTCGAGCACCGTGCGCCGTTGATCTTTCCCCCGGTCTCTCTCTCTCTTTCTCTTTCTCTCTTGCCCTTCTTTTCCCTCTCTGCAAGTGGCCCCGTCCCTTCCCTTGTATGACACATGGGTCCCACTAACAAGCGGCCCCCTTTTCCTCTCTCACTGCATAGAGGCCCCACTTCCATGTGGACCCCACCTCGTATGTATCACTGCCAAGTGGCCCTGCACAGCATATATATATTCTTCCCATTCTGTGTCTATGACATGTGGGCTCTCTATTTAATTAAATCGCTTCTCAAAATCTCAAGTCTATGGCATGTGGGCCCTCTTGTCACCCCCCTATCTCTTCTTCACTAACATGTGGGCCCCACTGACCTGTGGCCCCCCCTTTTCTCTCTTTCTCTCTGTCATGTGGGCCAGCCCTACACCCTAGCCTCTCTCTCTAATCTTGGGCCCCACCTGTCAGACCAAGAATGTTCCTAAGAATATTCCTTTTCTAAAATTCAATTAATCCTTTTTAATTCTAGGAAAACACTTAAACTTTGAAAATCCACATCTTTTTATCCGTAACTCTGATCGACCCTGTTCAAGTTTCAAAATTTTTCTAAAATTGAGATCTACCCCATGGCACTATTAGTTATTACTAATAGTATTTTATTTCTAGTGTTTTTGTGTGTTTTCTCTCGTTACACATAGTGAACAACGACGGAAATTATCTCGGATGCGGATTCTCGAAGATTTTGAAGACGAAGACAGAGACAAGTCACTCTTTGAACATATTGCTCCCAGTTTATAAAATATTATGGTTTGCCAAACTGCATTTTAGTGCACACATTAAATTGATTCAGCCTCGGTTCGCATGACGAACCAACGAACCTATCTAGTAGTTGCAATATCTTGTAGGACTGGAAAACCCTATTCCTTGTTGCTCCACTTCAGTGTTACCTCGGCATCTGTGCTCCATGAGCATGGGTATTGACAATTTCACCCAAATCATCTATGTTGTCAAAATGGAAAAACCTGGTTTTATAAAACCTTTTTGATCCGACACGCGGTGTTGGTATGTTTGCGAAATGAAGAATGTTTTGCGAAAACTCGCGGTGCAAAGTAATCGCCTGGGTGGAGATGCTTTGTATTCACATATGAAGACCGATTCCTTGGGGAATTGCAGTGATCATAGCACAGTGTGACCACATGAGTGGAATGGAACACCCTTGGCCAAGTAATTAGTAAACCCAGGGTTGGCTTGGTTGTCTTTGGACGTGGAGTCGCCGGGGTGGCAATATGAGATGCACCCGCGGGATCCTGAGTACGAGAAGTCTGAGACTCGCCCGGTACTTGGTCTAGGACCCATCCAGTTGGCTTTAGGCAATCCTGGAGACACCTCAGAAAGGCCTTGTCACGAACCTCTCCCACTTGGCCAGTGAGGGAGTAAGCTTGCGTCGTGTGGGGAAAGCGTACCCCTTTGCAGAGTATCGAATTGTTCAAATAGCCGTGCCCATGGTCAAGGGCGATGTGAAGTGATTCCTCTAGCGTAGCTTTGTTTTCATAAAATGTTTGCGGAGCATGTTTATGGTTGGTAACCATTATCAGAATCGGCTAGGTCAGCTGATGGATGACCATTACATGGTCTGAAACGGTCTTGTGTTGGTCGGGATGTCAGATGGCATCATAGATTAGGCTTCCCGAGCGGAAGCAGCGTGTTGGTGATATGATGGCTCTGGGAGCCGAAGCTAAGATGATGAGATGAATGATGTCTTGAATAGGACGAAAGTGAAAGGAAAATAATAGAGGAAAAAGGAGTTGCTTTTAGGAAGAGTGAAGTCGAAGTGAAGACTAGAATTTCTTTTCTAATCTCAAGTCGTTGCTTGTGGACTGGGTTCTTGCTGCTCTGTCGTTCCGCTGCTGCTGTTCTGTTTGAAGGTTGCTGCTTAGGGCTTGCCCGAAGTTGCAACTTATAAAGGTATAATATATAAATTTTTTATTTAGTTGCTATGATACATCTCGGTTGACCGTGGGTACCAGCAAGTTTTCCTAGGACTGGTACTGGCAACGCAGTTCCGTAGGAGTTGGTTCACGCTGATCTCCTACGGCGCTCCCTCTCTGGTGTCACTGTAAGTGATGCCAGGGCGGGGGTGTCACAAAGGGTGAGGAGACACAACGGCCGGGGCGAGCACTGAATCGGCACACAGCGAGAAGGATCGGCAGCCGGACTCTATGGTTGATCGGCGCGCAGTGATGATGACTAGCAGCCATGATGGGAGTGGATCGGCAACGATAGCCGGTGGCTGGGAAACGCCCTTGCAGGCCGTCATGACGGAGACTGGAGCTGGTGCGGTGACATTGCGATGGCAATCTGGCAGCGCGAGGGCGAGTCAGCAAGACAGCAACCTGGTGGCAAAGGATTGACGACGACGCCTGAGAGGGAGAAAGGAGGAGATTGGTGAAACAACAGCATATCGCAGCGGGGTGAGCAGAGAGCCTGGTGCCGGCACCAGGGGCAAATGGGTACGACGAGAGGCAGGGGAAGACTGGCGAGGCTCTGCGACAGCGAATGTGGCGCCATCCCCATGTAGAGCCCTGCTGCCGGATCCTGACATCCGAAAGCGCAGAGGTGGCGCAAAAGTGGGAGGTAGGAGCCCTGGGACAGCAGCGGATAGGCCGATCGGTGACGCGGCCTCCAGATCCGCTCTACATCGCCCGTCGCCGCCCACGATGCCGCTCTACTCATCGTCCCTGACATGAGTAGGTACAATGTGAACAACTGAAAACAAATTGTTATGAATATTGATATGACATACAAGTCCTATGGCTGCTATGCATGCTGTGTTGTGTGTAAACTAGGGAACTTGAAACTCATGACATATATATCTTGCATATTTATTGTTCTCTTTGTTTAGCACAATTTCATATTACCAAAAGCCAAGGACGGCTTTTATTGAAGAAAGGGAGGATGATGTGGATATACCAAGTTTTTGGACATTTTCCTATGCATGTGAATCAAACTATAAGGTGAATTCGTTTCTCTCAAAATCTATATGTAGAATACATGAGAATTTGATACTACATAATATTTGTCATTACATTGTTTTTAGATGTGAGAGAAGTGAACAATTGGCATGCACACACATGTGGGCCAAGCGGGAGGTGAGAGAGGTAGCAGCACGCATGGAAAAGATCAGTTGTTGTTCTGTTCACGAAATTCATGGTAAATTTTGGTTTGAATCGAAGACTTTCGGCATACATGGCTTATATACATGGAAAGATTGTCAAGTGTACTTTTCAAGGGAACAAACGGCACATGATTTGGAGTTTTCTACACTGAGTTACGTCTATTTGAAGACTGCTGGACGGGCAGACCGAGTGACGCGTAGGTAGCAATATTAATGATGAACATGGGCTTTGCACGACTTGTTTGGACGGGGTTCTACTATTCAAAGGCCCATCAAGAGTTGGCAAGGAATCCATCTACAAGTTCCTGATGGATTTAAGTCTTAAAAAACAAGGAGTTTGAAGATAAGAAGGAAAATGCCCAAATCGGATTCAGTTTGGCTGTCAGAGCAACCTATACTAAAACGGCCCAAACTCTCTCGTCCGAAGTCCGTTTTGGACGTGTAAGTACTTGTTGGAAATCTAACTTTATGGCCCACATGATGGATAGGGCCCAGGACTCCAGTTCCTTTTGGTTTCACCGCAAAGGTCGAAACAAGCCATCGGCAGTCCTGATAGGTTTTTATATTTATTGTATATTATTCCTAGTTAGTTTCTAACCTATGTAATGGCTGTATAAGCCTTTGTAAATGACCTAGGAGGGTAGACCACATTTAATATACACATATTATCGTAGCAATATTGTTCTTGTTCTTCTCCTAGGGTTTGTGCCGCCGCCACCGCCAAAACTAGAGAGGAGAATTGGGAGTTTCTACCATCGATTGTTCTTGCTTTTCCTTTTAGGGAATTGAGAGAGCAATAGATCCATTTTTGCGCGGTTGAGTGGATCATCTCTTGCGTGTGGTTTTGCAAATTCATGGTGAAAGGTGTGCTGCAAGGGTAGCACGTTCTTCACCCTCTTTGTTGATTACACAGTGTATCTAGATTCTACGTCAAGAAGGTCGGGTGCCTCATATTATCTTGGTATCAGAGTACTGTTGTCTCTCTTAGCTAAATATTATTGTTTCTATCCTATAATGAAACCATAGAAAAATAGCGCATAGTTTGCATTCTGGTTCTAGTATTATTTTATTAAGTTCTAGTCCATTAGACCTGTGTTTTAGTTGCTAATCCTAGTTTTTCTTCATGTTACCTTTTGAGCCTACATAGATTTATCTTTTGAAATTCGGTCTCTAGCTATCTGTTTTTGAGTCGAGAAAGTCAGTATCCCGTATTAGCCCCGTCGCGGCGCTCCTCTTCTCACAACCCCAACCCATCCTTTGTCCTCTCCGTCCAGTGCTTGATGGAGGTTTGCTGCATCGCCTGTCGGCGAAGGCGCTACGGTGATATGGATCGGTGATGGCGCTTGAGGCAGCGATACAGCAGCAATGGATTGGCGACGATGGTTGAGGCGGTGTTCTATAAGTTCTAGGGTTTTGGGGTAGGGGGCCACCGCTGGTGAGGGTTTGGGGGTGGGCATGTCACGGGGGTGGGAGGAGGGGGATTTGCAGGGAATAGGATGATCTAGGTCATTCGATGGATCTACGTAGATAAATATGGGACGTTAGATGTGTCACACGATGAATAAGTAAAAACAGTTGGTGTATTATAGGACAGACTTGATTAGTTATTTTTTTTTAAGGTATGATTTCGTTCGCTCAAATGTCCTTTCAGATCTATCACTTTGTTTTCATTGCCTGCAGCAATTTTTTTTGCACCAGATTATGGAACCTTTAGTCCAATTGCATTGTAGGCCTCGCCAAAGATGCACAAATATATGTATATGAATCCAACCATCAGCATCAATTCCGATTCTCTTATCCTGAATGGCCCATTGGATTACAGTTATCTTGCTTATAATTCTATGGTCTTTTCTGATGGGTTTAACTGGAATTCCATTATATACAAAGTTAACTGACAGATATACCTGTTCTAAAAAAAGATATACCACTCAACAAACTAAACTGGAAATGAGCGATCCCGATCTATTTCTAGTACTTTCAGCAATTGATGCAAGATCAAAAATATCTGCTCAGGTAATAGAACTGCGCACTTATATCCCACTTCGTTAATCTGATGATTTAATTTTATTTATCCATTTTAATACTGTGTGCATAATAGGTTTAAGGGATTTTAATTTGTTCCTTCCGATGTTGCCATCTTTCTGAAAAATGCAGACTCCAGTATCTTTTAGTTTGTTTTTGCTAACGTCGCTTACCGTTATGCTGTTTTCTGTCAGGTATGCATTAAGTTAGCAGTATCCTAAATCCTGACACAAAAGTATTTGCAATTCTGATTAAATACTCTAGCGCCATCACCATTAGCTGCTGTTCTGCACACCTCAGCATCATATGTACTCCATTACTTAAGGTTTTAAGTATTTCTGTCTAGATTATTCTTCTTTATGAATTTCTAATATTTATTGAATTTGTGGTTACACCTAAAGCTACAAACAATGAATTTGAAAACCTCGTCTCAGATGTAACATGTGGACAGTTGAACTTCTAGATTGTAAGCAATATACGTCGTCGCTTGATGTCGCATCTTCTGAGGCTTATGCTGAAATATGCTACCCATTTTTCTTTAGAATTTGGATAGCGTTATTCACAAAATAATTTATTCCAGAAGGATCTTTTTTCTTTTCTTGCCTTAGAATGCATTGTATCTAACAATTTATTTTAAGCTACTCTACAGTAACACGCGGGGAATTATATAATATTATATACTCATAGGTACGCTTTGATAGAAACTAAGGTTATAAATGTGTGCTAAGAAGATGTATTCACGGATATATAAGTGTGATGTGTGTGCATGTATACCTCTTAAGTATTCAAAAAAAACATCTGACAGAAACTACTTATATTCATCAGCCTTTCCACCGGTGCTCCGGTATCGTGTTTGTTCACGGGAGTACCAAACTATCTGTAGCCAATAGACAACAAACTATATATAAGCTTTTGCGGAGCAGTAATACTAAGACTTCTGTTAAACTGACTTAGGGTGCGCTCGTTAACGGATTGGTTGAGCTACTTTCTCGATTTTTGTTAGTATATTTTTTAAACTGTTAAATGGTACATTTCGTACGAAAATTTTTTATATAGAGGTTGCTTTAAAAAAATCAAAAAAATCTATTTTCTAAGTTTATAATAATTAAAATGGGAATAAGCTTAGCCCATTCAGCTGAATTGAAAGCAGACCTTAATCGTTAGAAATATGTGGGGTTGTACGAGATTTTCTCGTGCAAGGCAAGCAGAGATTTAGAAGCTGATGAGGAAAACGGAACAAAACAGAGGAGAAAAGGTGCCCGGCCACAGCAGCGTGGTGATTTGAGGGAGGGAGAGAGTGAAGAAACAAGCCGACAGATATGGCTCGGTCTATCCCGCCGGAGTCCGCTGACGGGCACGTCCAGGCTGCTGCCGACGGTCTTTCCCTACACTGGAATAATGCAAATAAAATTATTCTGTGGTAGCAGATCGAAATTAAGCTAGCTAGTTTCTCTTGGAGAATGAAATCAGCAACAGTTTTCTCTTCCCATTTGTTCGTGCAAATATGCTGCTGAAGTATTTAACGATTTTTCTCATATTTCTTCTTTTTTTTCCGCTCCACTACTTTGGACAATCTCGCATATGCTATGCAGAAAAAGAAAACACAATTCTTCTCTCATTTTTGCCCTTTTGTTTTCTTCGCTCTGAATGTGGCTGGAGATTGCTCATGCAGGTCTGTATGGTTCACTCCGCCTGATCTTTTGCTCAATGGTTCATAAGCTGTGAAAAAACAAACAAAATAATTAAAAATAATTTATGGGTAAAATTGTTATATCTGTGTCTTTAAGATTTAAACTCCAATATTAAAAAATAAACTATGATGAAAAAACTCTCAAATAAACTCTAGAATTAAGTTTCAAATTCAAATTTTGGCTGTAGTTGATAAGCCAATAAGGAAAATATGAAAATATTAATCTGCATATATGCTAATAAAACCTGAGGTTTTGCGAGATTCTCTCTCGAAGAAGCATGCGGCCTATTTTAGGGAGTTTTTAGGGAGAGAAGATGGCACGAGAGCAAGACGGAAGATGTCGTGTATAGAGAAGAGAAGACGGTGACATTTTGCCAACCAGCCAGCCGGAGTCCGATCGACGGTCGAGCACATTCCGATGGCCACTGCAGGCGCGTCTAAAACTTGCTTACTTTTGTTCCTCCCGTGCCATTAATTAAGTCAACGTTGCAAAGTTCTTCCACAAATGAGTGAAACGCATGCATCTTCTCTTTCGTTAAAACACTTGAAATGCATAGATCATGAGCTTTAACAAGATGCAGCAAGCCATGAGAGGACACAACAGCAAAATGGCCTGAGAATAGAGACAAATTCTAGTAAATTCTCAAACTGAGAGAACCAATCCTATGTACTGATAACAGAACGAATCCTATGTACAAATATAAAAAGGAACATACATACAGTTAATTCTTGAAGGAAAGAAGGTTACAATCCATCAAGCAATTTGAAACGTCAGTTTTACCTCACGCTGCAGTACTGCACTTAGTGCACTCTTTATTGGCCGAACAGATAGCTGAAATTATCCTATCAGATCTTATACTTCTTTTATGAGCAAAAGAAATACTCCAACACTTGAATGGTGGACGAAATCAGCAACAAAGGAGACCTAATCCATACAACGTAGTATATTTGAATACAGTAACAGCACTTAATGGTACGGTATTCAAACACAGTAACAAAACTTATGAATGGACTGCTAAGAGCAAACTATGCGAAGATATAGAAGTTCTGAAGAGGCCAATAATCAAATAGGCAAATACCTATGCAATGTTGCAAATAGCGATTGCACGGCTCCTGTAGGCAAAAAGTGAAAACTTAATCAAGTCAGCTGCCCAATAAATATTGAAGGATAAGAAATTGGCTACTTAGGGCGACATATGACAATGGCTCTGCCATCCAGCGGCGGCACCGATTCACTGGAGCCGGTGATTGTTCCAATTCTGCAAAGAGTTGATTTGAGGCAAAGCACCAGCATTTATAAGGAAACTCTTCAACAGATCAAGGTGAGGAACTGTGTGTTGATTTCAACCGGTGGCAGGCCAAAAGACGACCTCGAGCTCCAGAGCCAGCGAGCGATGGATCGATGGTGAACCTCTTAATTGATAGGGTGTCGACTAAAGCACAATGGTTGCCATTAAGGAGAGCCCTTCAATCGCCTTGTCAGTTTGATGGATTTGTGCATGGCACAATGAACGCAAATAGTTTCTGCATGTTGATGCAACGCTCAGTTTAGGAGCACCAAGTACGGGGTTGGCACTGCCGTTGGCCGTCGCGTGGAAAGACCATTGCCTAACCACATGAGGAATTTTTTTATTTTTATATTTTTTTTAAAAAAATATTTACAAAAGTATATTTTTATTTTAAAAATTTACAAAAATATTTACCTCAGAGGGCGATTTGATGCAGGCGGCCCCCTGGCCGCCCAAAAACCGTCCTCTAGGAGGGCGGCAAGGGGCCGCCTCTAAATGACTGGCCGCTGCAAAATGGCCTATTTTTATTTAACAAAATTCTTTCTGAGTAAGAAATCACTTTTTGGGAGAATGATTTTTTACTGCCTCATTATAAAACCCCCTTCCAGCCTCCGAAAAGTTCATAAAATTTACAAAAATAACAGAAAAAAGAAGAGAGAGCTGAGAGCGAAGCCAAACGAAAGCGGCAAAGCCTTGCCGGTTTACAGATTCATTTACAGGTAATATTTTATATCTCCTTGCAATTTCCATTTCTATTCATCAAATGATGTAGTATGTGTAGTATTGTACTAGTTATTTTACAGATAAGTAAATTTTAGGTTTGGTCCACAAGGCGTAGATCTATTGTAGTTGAGCATAATGGCAAAGAGTATTGATAGGCCGGACGAGAGAAGTTAGGTTTTTTTTACCAGATGGGTAGCCCTAGTTCGAGAAACGCTAGGGAGATGGAAATGAGGACGATGATATTTTATTTTTTGTAGTCATGTGTAGTATACTCTAGGTATATAGTTGTATAAGGTATTTTTAGCCTAGCGAGTTATAACTTGCATTTATTTGGTTATAATGTGGTTGCTATAGATGCATTCGGTATGTCTAGTCATCTACGACCTCCGAGTGGTGTGCTTCCGCCGATGTGTTGGTACGGAGATGATTGCAAATTTGAGATAAGTGAGCAGGATCACATATACCGGCAAAGGTATTGGATGTGTGCTAATTACGCCTACTCCCCGGAGAAGCCGAAGCCACAAGGGAAGAAAGAAAAGTCGAAGAAGCCAGTAGAGGTAATACGAATTATCTTGTAGTACGAAATATTTGAACCTTTGATTTAACAAATTTGCATATGTCAAGGCACCGAAGCCTCTTCCGCCTCTGTGCGACTTTGTGCAGTGGATAGATACGGAGATCCGTCCACAGGACGCAAAGTTTCTTCGCAGGTTAAAAGATTGGAACAGGGAGCGGCACGAACGTCTTTGGGCGGCGGAAGCAAAGTAGAAGGCTGAGCCAAAGAGAAAGGAGAAGAAGGAGCGACAGGAGAAGGAAGCCCGTGAGGCAGACAGAGAGAGGAAGCGGGAGAGGGCATTACGTGCAAAGGAAGCTGGGCCGGAGGCGGCGAGGAAGGGGAAGTACCCACGCTGCACACAGTAGTTACATATCTAGTCGGATATCCATTTGAAATACCCTAAGGCATGTAATAATGATAACTAGAAACGTTTCATATGCCGTTTTTACTCGTTGGATAGATAATTTCATTAGGTTCGTAAGCAATTAACGTGTGCTCGGTTGTCACCGCTCGGAATCTACTTTCGCCCTGAAGTTGAAACTCGAAAATTCATGTTTTTGATGAGTTTCATTGCAAACGTAGATCATGAAGAGTACATCGTTTGATCGACGAGCGTAAACAAAGTAAAGGAGTTTCTTCAGTAAACGTAGAATTAATAAAACATGACATACAACAGGCGAACTACTACTGGTACAATGTACTATGGGCCCTGACCGTAACCTCTAGCCCTCTTCGACCTCCTACCCTGTGCTCGCACCTGGCCCTGGGAGTACGTCAACCGGTCTGGTGATATGGCACGGCGAGCGCGGCCCGCTTGCATAGGTGTGGCAGCTGGTGGGTCCTATGTCTGTAGTGGCGGAGCTCCTTCAAGCTACGAGGAACCTGGTACCTCCTGGATCTCCTCGTCCTCGTCCTCTAAGTCATCGCCCTCGAAAGGACCCGGTGCCCAACCGCTGCCGCGTGCACCCTGCGCGGAGGAGCCAGCGCCAGCAAACATTCCCGGCGCTGTAGAGTGGAACCCTGTGCACAAAATTGTTGATAATTGCAAACCGAAATTTTGCAAGGCAAAAGTAAACTTTGATATAACCTGAATGACCTCCTGTGGTGGCTCCGGGGGCATTGCTCATGCCCTGCTGCACGTGTGGTCGTGTGTGGTACACTCCCTGCGTCCACATGGTAGCTCCGGAGGAATGTAGGTACGGTGTAGTGAAAGCTGAACGGAAGCATATTGATGTAAAACGGTGCATGTCGTAGAAGGAAACATGTTATGAACCGATGGTTAGCGGAATTTACCTCTGGAAGGGCCAGCTGGCTGACTGGAACCCTGCGGACGCACTCCTGCTCCTGCTGGCTATGGCTGTTGCTGATGTATAGCTACGGGAGGTACCGTGTCGGCCGCACAACAATTGAGTGCACGAATTACTGTGTGTATCGCTTGACGGATCCTCCCGAAAGTCGTCCTCTGCTCGTCCGCAGTCAGCACGATCCCAACGTCCAACCGTCCAAACGCCGCGTTCACATCAGCCTGAACCTGTCGCGCTGTGTCGACCTATTTCAAATGTGATATGAATATGTGTTAGAACCGTGGACACCTACAAAGGGAATAGCAAAGTGCAAAGATAATGTGACTTACCGCGCGGAAAAAGTCCTGGTCACGGTATCTAGAATACATATCCGTCGTAGCGGCGATGTGTGGCTGTAGATCATCTAGAGTGAATGTCACGCGTGTACTGGTACGGGGCTGGTACCACCTGAGGTATGCTAGGTAGGTGTCCTTAGTGTGTGGATGTACCTCGTCGATGACCTCCTCCGTCGCTAATAATCAGTCCTCCACGTACTTCTGCAGTCGGGGATACCATTGAGCGCCGCCTGCCTATCCCCTACGATTATACCTATTTACAGAGAGTGCATTAGACTATATTAAAGAGTTGTAGTACTCAATAAAGATCACAGCTGTACTAACCGGTGCACACGCGCGGCACAACGATCTTCACGGGCATAGGGAAGTGTTGACGTAGGCCGAACTGTCGCATCATGCGCTGTTGACAGTGGGGCTCGACTAAGATGTCGAACACCAACGGCACTGTCGTCATCCAGTACGCCTGGTCGCGCGTGCAAAGAGCCGAGAGTCCGAGCGGTGCACGGGCCGCGATGGCCTGCGGACTATACGGCTCCTAGACGACATCACTGGGCAGCAGGCGGTCAAACTTCATAACGAAGTCGGAGTAGGCCCTCCTAACCTGTGTGTGGGCATAACGACGCTGCAAAATAGGACAGGGGATCACGTCAGTGTTTGCGCATAAGTGGTAAACATAGAATTTCACATTACGTACCTCACGGCGACACCATACCGTCCCCATAGTCGGATGGTCCTCGGGCGACTGCTCATACAAGCCTCCAAGGCCGCCCTCGTAGGGAGAGTGCTGAATCAGAGGGCGGCCTATCACGAACCACTTGGCCGCCCATAGTTGTAGAAGGAGAGGGCAACCGGCGAGAATCGCACCTAGATCAGTCTTTGTGCACGCGTTACAAAGAGCACGGTACGTCACCGCTAGCATAGCAGATCTCTAGCTCCACTACGGTACGCAGCCGTCCTCACTGTCGGCGATCGCACGAACGTAGTGGATCAGTCCCTTATCCACCGCGTACCTCGTCGTGCTGGTGAACATCACCCACCCGAACAGCCACAGCATGTACGCCTCCATGCTCCGCCGCACCGAGTATTCGTCAGTATCAGGGTCTAGCTGATCAGGCTGTAAAGTAAGATTATAGTCAGCATCACTGTTGCTTTATAGATCGGATGATTGTGAATCGAAGGAATCCGTAACTTACAGTGAACTGTATCAACTACGCCTACGAGGGGCCGCTCGTGGTGTAAGGCGGTAGCGAACTCGGCATACCAAGTTCAGGATGACGGTGCATGGGCTCGAACCGAGCAGTGATGTCCTACGACCAACCGTGTGCCCCGTCAACCGGACCGACTACGTCCCCTGTGAGGGGAAGTCCTAGCAGGTAGGATACGTCCTGGAGTGTGGGAGTCATCTCGCCGCACGGTAGGTGGAACGTGTGGGTCTTCGGTCTCCAGCGATCCACCAGTGCTGCCAGAAGTGACTGGTCATTGTCCTATCGCCTGGCGGGGTCTCTCCCGTCCGGTGCGGGCTCAACTAGCCTGCACAACGGAAGAAGTTCAGCCTCACGCAACCTGAAGAATATAGCATTGTAGTCAATATTGGGAAACATAGATATGTACAAATAATGTAAATGAATGTTGGTACATCTCTTACCTCTCACGGAACCGGGGGTCTATCCGCAGGAGGTGACATGAAGGCCGTGGACGGAAGGTGGCTAGCTGGGCACTCTTGACGGCTGACAAGTAAGACCGATGGGACTAGTCGAGGCTCCGGTCGAGCAGCTCCGGTGTATAGTACGCCATACCTGCATGCAAATAGAGAGTTAGCGTAAATTTTATTGTTAAAGCAACAAGTAAGAGTAAATTTGTAAAGTTAATTGAACACCACATTACAAATTATTGTTAAGATTTATAGCATTATTATATGATAATAAAAAACAATAGTACGGTACATATCGTTCTATAACAAAGATCAAGCATAGACTTACAATACACCGCAGCACAACCAAATACTCAAGAATGCCTAGGACGAGGTCGTCTTGAAGTTGTGCCTTCACCCGTAGGACGACTGCCATCAGTGCCTAAACCGACGGTCCAACTTCCGCCGCACTTGGACCGGTTACATCCTTTAGACATTTCTTATATGTATGACATGTTTGGTTGCACTTTGAACAACGTTTATGCCTTCCACCAGCTTCTGACTCATCCATGTCATTATAGATGCGTCTTGTCTTGCGGTGACCTGCTTTATCCCTCAATTTTGTTGGGTCAGGAATATAGATAGCTTGAGGATGCTCCGTAGTAAATGTCCCCGCAATACCGAAGCCGTATATCTCTCTACTCCAGGTATTGTAGATTGCTTCTTTTCTGAAATAAGGTGACACAAAATAACGTGCTTCTATCCCGCACTCACCGCTCATGGCAATAACATGAGAACATGGCTTGTGGAGCAGAGTAGGCTTTCAGCACGAGCACTTGCAGTTCCCGTCTTCCTTTAGTACGTACTCCTACACAACTCTTTTGCGGTAGATTCCGCACATGCCCTTATCGACACACAATATTTCAAATCTATGTTCTTGTGTACCTTGAGGTATAGCTCGATGTCTTCAGGCCTTATTACTTTTATCTTGCAGGTACTTAGTTAGTAGTGTGCTAAAGAAAAGATTATTGTCCGCCATTGAGGGGCCGGTTTCTCTGAACCGATCTCTAAAGTACTTGCATGTGTCATGTAAGATAAATTCAACTATGCCAATAAGTAGGAGCCTTCGAACACCACGTATCACCCAGTTATAAATATCTGCCAAATTTATAGTCATTATGCCAAATCGAGAACCATCCTTGTCATACAACAATGCCCCGCGGCTGGCCATTTTACAGGCGGCCCCCTTGCCGCCCTCCTAGAGGGCGGTTTTTGGGTGGCCAGGGAGCCGTCTGCAAAAGTGATGGTGGCCATACGGCCGTCAGCCACGTCATCAAATCGCCCTCTGGGAGGGCCGGAGGGCGTTGGGGGTATATTTTTGTAAATTTTTGAAATAAAAATATACTTTTGTAAATATTTTTTTAAAAAAATATAAAAATAAAAAAAATTCATCACATGAGTAGGATGTGGGCCGAGAGAAATTGATGTGGGAGGCTGGGAGCCCATTTCGTCTTAGATCTTGGGCCACGTTTGTGCATGGCTAAACCAATCAATTCAGATAGCACATGATCCTCCCCGAAAGAAAAAAGATAGCACATGATCCAACGGTTGTAAAATGTTGATGACGTGGCTTAACCTGGAGGAGGCTTCATAGGAGTTAATGTTTATAGTGGGTACCAACTATATAGAAAGAAGGGATTTGTTGCTAAGAACAAATGGCAGTGACAGTAGTTCGAAATCAATCAATCAATGCATGTGTTTGCAAGGGAGGAGGGCAAGGAGGAAGAGGAGGAGGTGAACGACCTATCGAGGAGGTCCGGAACACGGTGCCAGTGTCGGACAAGCCGTCGGAGCCATGCCTGACGTTCCGGACGTGGGTGCTGAGGCTCTCGTCTTGCGTGCTCCTCGCCTTCGTCAACGAGTTTTTCATGTACCGGACCACCCAGCTGAGCATCGGCACGGTGGTGTTGCAGATTGCCATGCTCCCCATCAGCTACCTCATGGCGTCCGTGCTACCGACAAGGCGTTTCCACGTCGCTGGCGCCGGCGGCTGGTCCTTCTCTCTCAACCCAGGACCCTTCAGCCTCAAGGAGCATTGCCTCATCACCATCTTCGCCGGCACGGGCGCTAGCGGCGTCTACGCCATGAACATCATCGCCATCGTCAAGGTGTTCTACAAGCACCAGATCAACCCCTACGCCGCCATGCTGCTTTTTCCTCCTCCCCTCTCCTTTTTTTGCTGCTGCATTGATTGATTGATTAATGAATCGAGCCCTATAGGTTAATTGGATCTATACTATTATAATTTCTTCAGTTTTAAAATATGCCATTACTATTCACCTATTTAAAGCCATGCCATTATAATTTAACAGATATTTAAAATATGTGCATTTTATGAAATTTTTAGACCAAATTGCCCATGCCTATCCTCTTCTCTCTCCTGTTCATCTCCTTCCAATGGAGCTGGACCCGTCGGGTAGACGCCATGGAGCTAGAGCTCGAAGCGGCAGGAGTGACCTCGGCGGCACCTACTTAGCAGCTGACCAGTGCGGCGAGGCCGGGGAGCACAAGGAGGGCGACGGGCTCATGACGCCGCCGCTACCTCCGTCTCCTAGGAAGAAGACGACTAGATGGGCTTAGGCCACCGCTACCGTCGACATCGCCTAGGAAGCAGGAAGACGACGACCAGATCTGAGGGCCGCCACAAACCGCTCCCTGGCGAGGTCGTCGCAGCTACCGACGTCGTCCAAGAAGATGACAACCAGATCTGCGACCAGATCCTGCGAGCCTGATGGGATGGCGGGTGATGGAGAGGCGGCAGCTTCGCGGCGTGGGGTGGGCGGTGAGCAGCGGGGCGTGGGCGTGGAGGGGCACCGACCAACGGCCGAAGAGAGTGGAGAACGGTGGGAGCGTCAACATCGGTAGGCTCGATGGGTATCGAATCCAGTGGAAAAGAGGAGAGAGTGAGAATGAACAAACAGGAGGAAGACAATGGTAGTTTGGTCCAAAAATTTTATAAAATACATTAAATGGATAAGTAGTGGTATATCTCAAATACCTTTTAAATTGTAATGACGTGGCTTTAAATAGGTAAATAGTAATAGCATATTTTAAAACTGAAGAAATTATAATGATATAGATCTAATTAACCCTAATTAAAAAAACTAGACAACTAATAACTAGCAAATTAAGCTGGTATCAGATATTGATTGATCCAAATGCGAACTGTTTCTCTTTTTGTCAATTTGGGCTGGATTGTTTAGGAAGTACCTGGTTGATTCAGCCTACATGTGGTGGCCTTCAACCCTTGTCCAAGTCACCCTCTTCAGGTAGTAGTAATTGGTAATTATCTTGAAATGATATTCCAAATGTCAATGCTGGCAAAGCAAGCTTTTAGCAAAATTTGAAATGTCGCACGCATGCACGTACATAGGGCGATGCACGAGGAGGAGAAGAGGGCCAAGGGGCAGCTGACGCGGCTGCAGTTCTTCATCATGGTGATGACGTGCAGCTTCGCCTACTACATCGTCCCCAGCTACCTGTTCCCGGTGATCAGCACCGTCTCGGTGCTGTGCTGGCTGTTCCTCGGTGACAGTGCAGCAGATCGGCTCTGGCGCTAGTGGCCTCAGCATCGGCTCCTTCGGCCTCAACTGGAACACGGTGGCAGGGTTCCACGGCAACCCGCTGGTGTCGCCGGCGTTCGCCATCTTCAACGTCATGGTGGGGTTCGTGCTTACTACCTACGTCGCCGTGCCGCTCCTTTACCGAACGGACACCTACAACGCCAAGCGCTTCTCGCTCGTCTCGTCGCACGTCTTCAACGCCGCCGGCGGGCGCTACGACACCGACCGCATCCTCGACCCGGCCACCTTCACGCTCAACCTCAAGGAGTACGATGCCTACCGCCGCATCAACCTCAGTGTCCTCTTCGCCATCAACTACATCATTGGCTTCGTCGGCCTCATGTCCACGCTCTTCCACGTCTTGCTCTACCACGGCAAGCAAGTTCCCACACTTAACTAATGCTCCCTCATATTTTGACGTTTAAGATCAGATTCACTCAAACTTATAAAATTTTGACCATCAATTTTATATTAAAATAAGTTTATAAAACCTATTAAATTTACGATATTACGACAGTGTTTTCAAGAAAAATCTAGATATACTATTTTTGTGTCTTTATAAATTAAACATTTGAGAAATTGTTAGTTGTTAAAGTTTTAAAAATTTAATTGAATCTTATTCTAAACATCAAATATTTATGACATGAGGGAGTAACTTATTAATATAGTTGTCTAAATGGGCCGTGCCCTGTCGGGCTTGCCGTGCCTGGGCCGGTGGTGCGGCACGGCATGGCCCGCGAACTGTAGCGGACTGGCACGGCACGACACGGTAACGGCCCGGCACGGCCAACCCGCTACAGTGTCCGCGATTGGCTTGCTCGGCGGCGCCTCGACGGGGGCCTCCTTGGCAGCGGCGCACGCGAGGCGGAGGCGGGGGGTGGAGGCAAGCCCCAGATCGGCAGATCCAGATAGCGGCGGGCGCGGAGGGCGGTGGCGGAGGCCGCGGCAGGCGTCGGCGGCCGGGAGGAGAAGCAGCACGGCAGGCGGCGGAGGCCGGGGAGGCATGCAGGAGGGGAGGCGGCGGCGGAGGCCGCGGCACGGCGGCGGCCGGGAGGAGAAGCAGCAAGCGGCGGGCGGCGGAGGCCGGGGAGGCGTGCAGGCAGGGAGGCGGCGGCGTCGACGGAAGGCCTCCAGACGCGCCTGCTGTGATTTGGGACAGATGGGGTTAGGGATTGTTCACGTCGTCCAATATATGGCTGCAGTGCTCACTACAGTGGACCAGGCCGGCCGTCGACGGGCCGTGCCGGCACGGCACGGCCCACGACCTCGGCGTGCTGTGCTTGGGCCGGGGGGAGGCACATGGGCCGGCACGGTACGGCCCGCTACAGGGACCGTGTCTAAACGGGCCGTGCCAGCTCGGTCCGCCCGTTTGGCCTACTATACTTATTAATGTGCCCGATCGAATTGAATAGTACACATAAGCTTAATTTTTCAAGTTTTGTGGGATTAAATAATTGACTTTAATTTGTTTGGGCATGATCGCAAATAGGGACATTTGGGGTCTGTGGCGGAAGGCGGCAGCGGAGCAGGCGAACGGCGGCGGCAAGGAGCAAGACGTGCACACAAGAATCATGAAGAGGAACTATGAGGCCGTGCCACACTGGTGCTTTCACTTGATGCTGGTCATCGTGATGGCATTGTCGTTGTACACTTGTGAGGGGTTTGACCGGCAGCTTCAGCTGCCATCCTGGGGTCTCCTGCTTGCCTGCGGCATCGCCTTCTCCTTCACCTTGCCCATTGGCGTCATCTCCGCCACAACCAATATGGTCAGTCAGTAAAATTAATTTTTTTTCAGCCTTAAACGTTAGCCTGCCATTGGTTGAGCTATGGCCGATAGGCCAAAACCACGTGGACGAATAAAAAAAAGTAATTTATGGTTAAAAATTTTATATTTATATTATTAGCATTTAAATGTCAATGCTGCAAAAATAGACTACGGTGGAAAAAAAAATCTCAAAATCAACTCTAAAATTAAGTTTAAAATTTAAATTTTGGTTGCCTCTGACAAGCCAGCCATCAAACCATGTGGGTGCTAATAGTACTGATAAATTGCACTGTTGATTGTTGCTGTTGATTGTCTCAGCAACCAGGGTTAAACATCATCACGGAGCTCATCAT
Source organism: Oryza meyeriana var. granulata (assembly GCA_003991445.1). Lineage (NCBI taxonomy): Eukaryota > Viridiplantae > Streptophyta > Magnoliopsida > Poales > Poaceae > Oryza > Oryza meyeriana. The sequence continues at coordinate 219,407 of RYFJ01000988.1, forward strand.
CGGTTACCTGTATCCTGGGAAGCCACTGGCCAATGTGGTGTTCAAGACATACGGCTACATAAGCATGGCTGAGGCGCTGACGTTTGTGTCGGACTTCAAGCTGGGGCACTACATGAAGATCCCGCCGAGGTCCATGTTCGTGGTGCAGCTGGCGGGGACGGTGGTGGCGTCGACGGTGCACTTCGCGACGGCGTGGTGGCTGCTGACGACGGTGAGGAACATCTGCGACGTGGACAGCCTGCCGCCGGGGAGCCCGTGGACGTGCCCCGGCGACGACGTCTTCTACAACGGTTCCATCATTTGGGGCGTCGTCGACCCGCCCCGGATGTTCGGCAGCCTCGGCAACTACTGGCAGATGAACTACTTCTTCCTCGTCGGCGTCGTCGCGCCGGTGCCCGTCTGGCTGCTGTCGTGCCGGTACCCGCGCTGCGCCGTGCTCCGGAACATCAACCTGCCGCTCATCTTCGCCGGAGCCAGCGGGCTTCTCCCGGCAAGGTCCGTCAACTTCGTCATGTGGGGGCTCGTGGGGTTCGTGTTCAACCACGTCGTGTACCGCCGGTGCAAGGCATGGTGGATGCGGCACAACTACGTGCTCGCCGCGGGGCTAGACGCTGGCGTCGCTTTCATGGGCGTGCTCACCTTCGTCTCGCTGGGCTACTTCGACATATACGGGGTACAGTGGTGGGGTGGCACCGCCGATGACCACTGCCCCTTGGCGTCGTGCCCCACGGCACCAGGGGTGGTTGCCAGGGGATGCCCGGTTGTACCTTGATCGAGGACATGTCTATGCATTCTTTACGAAGACCACATGTATATAATGATGATGGTTATTCAATGTATATAGATGGTTATTCAATGTATATAGATTTTCTTGCTACTCCCTTCCTCCTCTCGTCTCTCTCTCTCTCTTTTGCCCCTCCCCTTCATTGCTCTCCAGATCTGATCGGTGGGCTAGATCATGGATCCAATGGTTAGGTCAAGGTGCAGCAAATCCACGTGCGCCAGCCAGCGATGGTTGCGGTGTGCGTCGTGCAGCCAGGGTGTTGCGGAGGCGATGTCCAACAGCTATGAAGGTGGCGCGGTGATGGTTTCTTCAACGGAGCGGCGGCCCTGCTCACAGGTGCCTCGTTCTGCGTCTCCAGTCGGTCTTGTGCTGTCCTCCGGCAGCTGTTGGTATCCAGATCGAGGAATTTTGGTGGTGTGTAGGAAGTTTTCAGGTAATAACATAGCACGAAGCCAGTAGTGACGACGTTCTTGGAGTTGGGAGGGTTATGGAGGTGCTCTTGTTATACCCACCTTCGATAGTGCTGCTCCATTCTATTGGAGCATGTTTTGATAAAAAGCTCAACTATTACTTAGGAGTAGGGTTCATAAAAGTGATCGGTTTTTTAAAACCGTCAATGGTCGATTTATAAAAACCGATCGGTTTTGGCTAATTTTCATATAACGTTGACTAAAAGTCACTGGTTTTTACCAGTATTTGATAAACCGATGAGGAGCGGTTTTTAATTCCAAAACAAGGTAAACCTTGCTGAGAGTAAGCCAGTCGAAGTTAGTACTTAGTAGTACCAACTGTTACGTTGGAGTTACCTTAAAGGTCCATTATCTGACCAGCTAATGAGGGATTGGTGAGCCTCTGGAGCTTGTGAGTTTCTTTAGATGCTATGTTGTTTATCTTCTATTTATAGGACAACCGAGATTTGGGGATTTGTATCCTCTCTCTTCTTCCTACGGTAAGAAATATGTGCTGGTGCAACTAGGTGCGCATTGAGCTTTGGTCTTCCTTTTCTTCTTGCCTTTTACTTTTGTAACGTTTATGTGCAAAGGCCCGAACAATATTTCATCTTAAATAAAATGTTCTTCATCTAAAAACATTTTGTGGTCAGGACACAAGTAGGGTACCCTACCGTAATCCATCTAAAAATATTATCGATATTGGAAGCAACATAGGACAATGGAGAGCTGACGTCTATCGATATTGGAAGTAGTCGATCCCCACCAAGCTGATATTGCTACCATCAACTCAATGTACTCTAGGGTTTAGCTCTCAAGATAGCAGCTACAGTAATTTATTACGTAAGTTGTTATCAGATTTCTTTTTCTATGGTATCAGATCCACCAATAATAACTCAGGGCATCTATAATCTATACTTGCTCAAACCAACTGCTGGAGGTGAAAATCTCCTTTCACTCCTTGGGTCACCCGTGCGACTCTCCTCTCCTTGGAATAGCAGTGTATTCTGCATCTCACTACGTCTCCAGTGCAATTTAAAACAAACGAGATACTATGAACTTCTGCACCAGCCCAAAATGCAATTACCAAAATAGTTTATCCTACTATTAGTGATCCATTCAAGGAAATTCAACGTATATATTAGTTAATGAACACAGCGAGTTAGCAATTATCTATCAGCCTAAAACACCCAACCTATAAAGTAGCCACTGCACAATGCGTATACGGAGATTACGAAACAACTGTCTTCAAGAACAAAAGGAAAAACGAAGATATACTAACTATGAAATCAAGATACTTGATAGTCATCATATCAAGCCTATGGATGGCAAATATGCTCCAGTTGCAATTCAAATCAACTAAATACGAGCTAAACTAACAGCTAGCTTCACTTCATAGTAACTTTGCTATCTAGTCAAAGCACATGTGCAATCTCTTGAATTCTAAACACTTAAAAATGCATTTAAATTCTACAAGCCAATCTAACAGGAGTGGTACAGCAACCTTAGCAGATTAACTCTCAACTCTTCTTTTCTAGCTGCAGATAATAAATCTTGCCTTGTCTAGTAACGACCTTCTGCAAGCTTATCTAACACATGGCAGCACCTGAAGCTGTCTACCTTGCATATGGATGGTAACGACCAGTAGCACCAGCACCACTGCTACCATAGCCTCCTCTAGCACCATAGAGTCCACCCGTGCCAAAGCCAACACCAGCACCAGGACCTGAAAAAGACTCATAACTAGGGCCATAGCTAGAACCACCAAAACCCCCAGCATCACGCCCATATGCACCAGCTAAATCACCAGCATAACTGCCACCACCAAAGTTTCCTCCATAAGTGCTTCCAAAGCGACTAGAATAGAGGGATGATTCTCCACGATATCCTCCTAATGCTCCACCATAAGCACCATAGCCACTACCATAGTCACCAGGACCATAAGAACTACTATAACCGCCAGGCCTAGTGCCAAAACTTCCAGGTGATCTATATGGGCCAAAGCTACCACCATAATTATAAGAGCTGCCAAATCCATCATAATTATCCGCATGTGGACGGCTCCTAGGTTCGCTATCAAATGAACGAGGAGGTGGGTTAGAGGGTTTCTTTGGTTCAGCCTTCTTGATCTCCACCTACAGCAAAGCAAGAAAGTCAACCTATATTCCCTTGAAATTTTTCTACTTCCACAAATGGAGTGCTAATAAACCTGCAGCCTATGTAAGACACCAAATAAAGCAACAGAAACAAAACAGCAAATCAGCAAGGGTTCTCCCAGAAGTAACTGGAGGAACACAGTTCATTAGCATGTGCAGGCACAATTGTACCAAACTAGAATTACAAACTTCAGAAAGCACTATACTAAGGCTCACCTGAGAACCATTTAGATCAATCATATTGCCTTTCTTAGCTAATAATTCATCTACAGTTTTTTCTGCATCAAAGACTACAAATCCAAATCCTCGTGACCGATTGGTTGAATGGTCACGGATGATTTCATGTTCCACCACCTTTCCAAACTTTGAAAAGAACTCCTTGAATTCATCTGTCAAATTATCACATCAACAAGTTCAGTCTACTTATAAAATAATAACAATATAAGCTATTTCATTGCTAGGCAAACAATATATATATGTAACACCTTCTTTCAAAGCAGAGGGTAATCCACCAACAAATATCTTTTTCGTCTTAAAATCTTTTAGGGGGGCAGCACCCTTTGGGATAGTTCTCTTAATTTCAACCTGCACATTTCACATTGAATCATATTTCAATATCTGCAGAGTGGGACAAGCAACAGGCAATGACTGCTTTTTGCTTGGGGGAAGTGTGACTAATATACCAACTTATAAACTGACGACATACTCTGGTAATCGACATTCTTACAACCAAGCTCTAAGGAGCAAAAAAGAGTCCGCCAACAACAGGAACCAAACAGTTTACCTCCTTTCCATTAATAACATGGCCGTCTTCAATTACTCTGTCAACAACAGCAGGATCTGCAAAGGTAATAAATCCAAATCCTCTGGGTTTTTGGGTAACGCGGTCCTTCATTATGACAGCATCAACTATCTCCCCATACTTCCCAAAGTATTCTTTGAAAGTACCTGCATGCTCAAGAACATAACGAAGTTAGCAGACAGATTAGAGTAAAACTGAATAAAACAAACATGAAAAATAGAAAACCTAACCTCTGCATTTTAGTTCTTAAAACCTTACATACATAATAAGCTACAGATCAATGAAAATAATTTTGGAGGGCCTCATAAAGATTAGTACCAAAAAATGACCTTTTGTATGGTAGCTAACCAAGCGCACATGAAACAGGCCCAATTAAAGAAATCACAACATGAAAAAGGCAAGCATATTTGGTCCAATATAAGTATCAGACATTTATTGTCAACGAACACATCAGCTATTGCTCTAGTAAAATTTTTAAGCTATGATGATACTAATCTAAAAGATGAGCAAATATGGTTTATACATCAGTTCAGAGCTCGGCTCCATAAAACAACACAATTTATCTTTGTCTAATACTGCACGTTGCTCAATTTTCTCCAGAAAATAGCACAGCCATCAGCTTAGGCCCTAACAGTGTAAGTTCACACAAAAATTCCATCCCTATATGTCCTTCGGCACTGGCTGCAAGAAAAGGTTCATGCAAGACCTCTCTGCCATCCTCGCTGCCATGCACATGGAAGTCCCTACAGTCATCGAGAAGTACACCTTCCAAAGACGCTATCCCCTTTGACCTTTTCGCAAATCTTGCTCACATGACCACTTTGAGCAAGATTTGAAGTCTATTGGATAAATGCAGGTTCAAACCCAGTACCCCCATATCTCTACTATTATAAAAAGCAATAGTGTTTCCATCGTACGTCACAAGTCTGTCGTTTGTTCAGTCCCGCACGCGTCCATCGTTGATTCTTCCCGCGCGATGCGTTTTTCTACTACCCGGTTGAGCATTTCCATGTGACTTCTGTGTATTGCGCATTTCAGAGTTGAGACGCCACGTCACGCCATGGCAGCCTGCATATGTTTTGGTGATCACTTGCGCCAATTTACCCAACTAACACAACAAAAAGTTCCGAAGATGGCTTACGTATCATACTCCGCGTCAGGGAATCTGTGAACTGTCTCTTCTTTTGACCTTTTCGTACTCTAATTCAGGATTTTGAATGAGAGATTGAGAGGTGATAAAGACATATTCTGTTCAAAATTTCCAATAAGGTGATGATATTCTGAAAGGAAAAGGAAAAGGCATAGGTCTATGCCCTGCCTGACCGGTTTGAACACCATCGAGCTTGTCTCGTGCTCTACACTAATCGATAATGACACAGCAAGTTAAAAAGAAGCTAAAAACAGATTGAAGAGATTGATCCAATTTCATGAAAGCAAGTTAAAAAGAAGCTAGCAAGAAACGGTACATGAGAGATTAATTAATAACAGATTGAAGAGATTGATCCAATTTCATGGAGTCGAAGATAACTTTGAGTTATTCCGACGACACACGCATGCAAAACTCATGCTTGTCCTGACGTGAAGCTTCGTATCCCGTAAATGAAGCTTTGTGTGTCGTCTCTCATCGCCAAAAGCCCACAAGGGACCGGAAGCGGCCAGAGCTTTTCGACTTCGCCGGTCTCAGGTGGCTCGCCGTTTCCACTCTCGATCAAGACTTCGTTCTTCTCTCTCACTTTTTTTTGGTTTTTAGAGGAAGAAAGAGGGTTTTTATTTTGTTTAGAAGGCAAAAGGACATCATCGTAAGCCCAGCCCAGTATATACGGCCCACGCTTCAGTAAGGCTTCCACACATAGGTCCACATGTGTCACTGCTGCATGAGTATCCGATAGGTATGGTTCACCCGTCTTCAATGGCTGCAGTGAGCGGCAGTGCGGTCGTCAGGTAAGATTCAACCGTCTTTAAAGATTGTCTCCTTGCAGGTAGGATTCATCCGTAGTTCTTAGGTCCAGTTGCAACGCACGCGCATTTAGCTAGTCACATATATATAGTTTGTTTTTATTTGGTGTGGCATGAATCAAAAAAAGGAATAAACTGTATTTGTCGCTATGTAGTGCATGCCACCAAAGCTAAAGCTCTCTTAATCAAGAGAACTATCAATCTCCACCAGCCAGTTAGACCATTAATCAAGAGAACTATCAATCTCCACCAGCCAACTAGACCAGATCACAGAACTAGCTCGATCACAACATAAAAGCTAAAAAAAATGGGGATCTGAACGAGAACCAAACCATAAATAACCCATAAAAAATACGCCAAAACAGCCAGTAAACACGCGGAGAAGGCGGATCTAGAGCAGATCTGCACGTACCCATGGTGGTGTCCTTAGGCAGCCCGCCGATAAAGATCTTGCTGCAGGAAAAACAAATCGAACGAAAAAAAGCATCAGAAAAACCATGTCTCCAGATCCGGGAACCAAGCCAAGGGGCGAAGCGGGGAAGGGGGAGGGGCGAGAGGACTGACGCTGGGCTGGCGCCGTCGTGCTCCTTCATCTTGCCCCCGGCCATGACAAGAGATCGATCGGGCGGGCTAGGGTTTCGCGTTTCGTCCGGAAGAGGCGGCTCGCTCGAGGACGCGTGGGATTGGGGATTTTTATCTGCGAGTGGGAATTGGGATCTGGAAGCGCCTTATGTATAGTAGTACTACCTCGGTGTGTAGGTGGTGGATGGCGGCTGACCCCCACGCGAACGTTCGCGCGGAACGTTGTCTCACGGACGGTCCACGCTACCAGGCGGCTACACGTGAGGGATAGGCATAAATCGGAGAGATGGGGCTCGTTTGGTTTATTTGACAAAGCAACCCTATTTGCTCCCTGTTTGCAACTGCAGATAGGTGCTGAAAACCAGAGCACCGAACGCCCCGTGAACCTACAAACAGTTCTGCTCCGCTCGCTACGCGTCGTCTCCTCTCGAGTGGAGCGGGAGCCAGCACTGCCCCTCGCGCCGCCAGTCACCTCTTCCCTTCAGCTCGTGAGACACCTCCGGCCTCCGCTCCGGCCGCGGAGGTGTCTAGGCGAGTTCAGGGCGCCGCAGTAGGCAGTGAGGCCATTCCGTGGTGGTGTTGGCAGGCGGCGACGGAGGCCACGCTGCTGGGGGTACGGTCCGGCGGTTGTCACTGTCCGGTCGTGAAAAGGACAGCACAGGGGCCGGGGTACCGTGGGCGCGGCAGCGGACGACCCCACCTCCGTATCGACGGTGGACAAAGCCATTCATCATCAGTGCTCGCGTCGTCGTCTTCCGAGCTTAGGCGGAGGCAGCAGCGTTTGTCGGCATCTCGTCCTCCCGTGCATCACAGGGAGGTAAGATTCCCCTTTGTAGTGGATTATCTGGCCTGTCGTCTTCTTCCTCCCCTTATCTGTATTTGAACCGCCATCCAGCTGCCCTATGGGTTGCAAACGGCGAACGGTGAATCGAGAGGCTGGCGATCCGGAGCAAGGAGCGCCGCCGTTGAAGCGCTGAGCAGCAGGAGGCAGCTCTCCCAGAGGCTGGTTTCCCACCACGCTGGACTCCAGCACTGGATCTTTGGCGTCGCTGCAGTCGGACGCCCGCTCAGGCTGCACGGCAGAGGAGGACGTCACAGTGGCCGCAAGGGCCCTGACAACGGTCATCAGCACGTCACCTGAAACGCTTCGCTCGTTCGTCCGCCGCCTCACCCCTGCCACCGTCGTACGCTACATCGATTGGGACCGAATCCCATCTTGCATTCCCCCTAAGGTAAGGCACAAATTTTTTTGGCAATGTTTGCGGTCATTCGCCGTTGTTGACTTCAGTTCATAGATGACTGAGGGTCGCTTGACATGGTCTCGCGATGATCAACTATGCTTCCTCTAATGTTGCATGGAGGAGATAGCCGCGGGGAACATCACTTCCAATTGTCCGAAAAATATGGCTTACATAAACTTGGAGAAGAAATTGGTTGATAGGAGGGGAAAGAAGGTGTCCAGGAAGCAAATTAAAAACTACTGGGATGCATTGAAAAAGCGATGGGTCCTGTGGTGCTGGCTTGAATCAAAAGCAGCCGGTCTCGGTCGCGATCCAGCCACGCAAGCCATCGTAGCAGATGCGGCCTGGTGGGACAATGTAATTTCGGTATGTGATCTCGTTGTATATATTTCAATCAGTGTACTTTCAGTTCTAATGTTGTTTGCTTATGTGAGCATTGCAGTACATTAGTCTGAGTACAATAGTACCATTATGTACATCAACAATCTGTCTACTTGTTCACTGAAAAGCAGATGCCATTTGTTATGTATGTTCAAAATCAAAGTGCTGACTTTGTTGCCATGATTGCCATTCTCCCAATTTTAGAAGTACTCACAAACATGTCAAATTGTGTCCTGCTTGTAGCTTCCAATCAATATATAGAGCAGATGACACATTGTGCCTACTATAAAACCGTTGTTATATGCAAAATATATTGGCAAACCCTTTTTTTCAGATGTGATAATCATCCTAAATTTGGGACTGACAAGTGAGGAGTTGCTATGTTGGCTGTGAACTGAGTTTTCGTTACTATATGTTATCAGAAATAGAAGCACTGTCTACAATTTAAATTTGAAGTACCTTCCAATCAATACATAGAGCAGTGGACAAATTGTACGTATTGTTTTCTGCTGTTATGTGCAAAATGTATTCCCAAACCTTTCTTTTCCGATCGGATACTCATCCTAAATGTGGGACTGACAAGTTAGGAGTTCAAATGTTGGCTGTGCACTTAGTTTTGTTTACTAGATGATATCACAAATAGAAGCACTGTCTCAAATTTCAAATTTTATTTTGTAGTTACATATCTACTTAATTTCAAATATGTCTTCACTTATGTGTTGACGCATCGCAAACATCACATAGATCGTGCAGCATTGCTTGAACCCTTCACAAATTTATTCGCACTGATGATAGAAATATAAAGGCTTCATACATATTTAATTATTGCTGCTGTATTTGTTCATGTATTACACATATCTATTAATATTGTAGCTGATGTGACTGAAGCTGTGCTGTTCTGCCGCTTGTTGTGTGTAACTGACCATGTTTGTACTACTATAACACACCTACTCGTGTGGTTGCAGATGAAGAAAGATGTAGCTTTGTTTCGCCGAACCCCGCTGCAGTTCATTGATGAGCACAACGCAGTTTTTCGTGGACGTACAGTCACCGGTGACCACTCCAACGTCGCAGGGGCAGCACCGGAACAGGCAGCTCGGGACCAAGAGGGTAGCCGTCCAGACCCTATCGACCTAGATTCACTGCCCAACATCCCTTTCAGAGGAACCTCCCCTGAAGGTCGAAGCAATCAGAATAAGGGAAAGGGGAAGAGATGCATTTCGGGTGATGCATCTATAGATAGCTCTTCGAAGAGAACACGAACTACGACAGACTCGTCAGCGGGCGCAACCTTGCAGCGGCTGGCTGACCTTAGAATGGAGGCCATGGAGAGTAGGGCCCAGAGGTTGGAGAAGAGGAAAGAGAAATGCCCAGAAGCATGCATGGACCTCGTGGAGTCCGATGGCCACAGCACCACAAGCCCTACATGGAGCAAGACCATGCATCTATTCCATGACCCGTACTATCGCGGGTTTTTCCTCAAGAACTGCAAAAGTGCCCAGGAGAGAGAGCACTTCATCGAGACCCACTACAACTTGAAGATGGGAGGGAATCTGGGTGCGACTGGGCCTATGGGAGGGCAACCTGGATTTGGTGGGGCCTTTTTTGGTGCTCCACATGTACAAGGGGGGTTTTCTCCAGGAGCAGGCCATTGGGGGTATGGCCCTTTTGGGGGAGGATTTGGACCAGGAGGTTATTACCCAGGTTGTGAAGGTCCGGGGTATGGAGGGTTCGCTGCAGGGGTTGGAAGGGCCATACAGGGCGGATTTGGTGGTGGGGTTGGACGATCTGGGCATGGTGGGTTTGCTGCATCAGCTGCACCTCCAGCACATCGTGGGTTTGGTCCATCAGCTGCTGCTCCCGGAGAGTGGGGCTATCCTCCAGATGGTTTCGGCATAGTGGGTGGGGGACCATGGGATTGCCACCAGGGGGTAGATGCAGGTGATGGATGCTCTGGGAAAGAGGATGACGGTGGACAGAAATGAGTAGGGGTTTGTTTAGCATCGATGAGTGTAACTTTATATTCGAACATCAATATTGGTAGTACGGTTGATTGCATTATCATTTGTTTCTGCACTGTTGTACCATGTGAACAATTTGTCAATTTGTGATAGCACGGTGTGTCATTTATTTGTGCCAAATAATTACTTATTTTGGTTATTTCAATTTACAATTACCGTATACTCATGTCATTTGTTGTTATTGCAGTATAGATGCCTATTATATTTTTTGGCATGACAATATTATGTATGGTGCTGTACGTATAATTCATTATAAATATTTAGTTCTCCACATAATTATTACTTCATAAACCCGTACACACGATCAATTAGTACTTACTACTATACAATTGTTACTGACAGAACTTCTCTCTATCATACATAATTGGTTTTTGAATGTCAGGTTACAGAGCCATGAGCAGTGACGATAATACTGAATCCGAGACATGCACCATCGAAGATGACGACGCAAAAATGGAAGCTGATGAGAGATCGTACAGCAGTTTGGAGGATGAGGTCATTGACAATGTAATGAGGTCCAATACAAGAGCACCGCGTCGTGTACCTATGCAGAGTGGAATAAGTTGGATGCTAGAGACAATGGAAAATCCAACGTAGTGCCGGAACATTTTCCGCTTCACGGCACAGCAGATTAGTAGTCTTCATGAGTTGCTAACAACGCGTTACAACCTACAAGGTACATACGAAGTCTGTACCTTAGAAGCACTTGACATGTTTTTGTTCACAATGGCAGGTCCTCAAGCAAATAGAATCACAAACAACCGGTGGGTGCGTTCTAGCTCGACAGTATCAGTGTACTTTCGTCGGGTGTTGGACTCTGTTACTGCTATGGCTGCTGACATTTTGAAGCCGGTTGATCCAAATTTCTGTACTGTTCATCCCAGGCTTCTGAATGATGACCGATTCATTCCATTCCAGAACTCGATTAGTGCTGTCGATAGAACACACATTCCTGTTGTAGTCCCAAACCATCGGGATATCGAGTACATGAATCGGCATAACGAGACTACATGAAATGCTCTTGTAGTTACCGGCTGGGATGAAAGGGTGATTTTTCTTGACTGTGGTTGGCCTGGGTCCGTTCACGACCAACGTGTGCTACAGAACACAATATATGGGTATCCATATCATTTTCCTAGACCACCGCTTGGTAAGTCTATTTCAGTGTAACGTTCATTTTCTTATCAGTTCAATCTTGGTTTTTTTGCATTTCTTCGTGATCCGTACTCACAACAGTTTGATGCTTTGTAGAAAAATATTTTCTCGTAGATTCTGGGTATCCCTGTTGAATGGGATTCCTACCGCCATTTCCCCAAGCACGGTATCACCAGGACCAGTTTGTCGGACCTACTACACCTACGCCGGCATGCATGAAGAGTTCAACTTCATACATTCATCTCTGAGAAATGCAATTGAGAGGCTTTTTGGGAGAATTAAAAATAGATGGAGAATTCTAAAAGGTGTCCCGAGCTACGATATTGAAGTCCAGACTGCCATCATACAGTCTGCATTTACGCTGCATAATTTTGGGGTGGACTGTGAAGAGGACAACTTCATGCACGTCAACCAGTTATATAATGGACAGCCCATCGATCCAGTTTCAGCGCCATTCCGTGTTCGGTATTGTCGGAGGACGAAACCTCGACGGCGGGAAGTCGGGAGACCCCCCTTTTGAGATTCGGCCAGGGGAGTGGTTCTCAGGTGTACGAGGCGTTGGAGAAGACGAGAAACAGTGGCACACAGAGGAGACAGGAGGATTTATACAGGTTCGGGCCGCCGGAGCGTAATACCCTACTCCTGTGTGTATGGCTAGGTGGGAGAATGAATACGGTTACAAAGTGAGCTCAGCCGGAGCTGAGGAAGAAGAACAGTCGTCTGAGAATGAGATAGAGTCGGGGAGCCCGGGGTCTAGTCAGAGTCCGAGCTCGGGGTTCCTAATGCTCAAGCTTGCTTGCCCCTCGGTTCGGTGGCTTGGATCCTCCTTTATAGATTAGGGGAGTCCACAGTGCCAGAATACAGAGAGAGCTTTTCCGGTGAGCTCTCCTGTGCACACGTCTGCCTACGACGCCCATGCCGGAGCTGTTGCTGCTGTGGGCGGCCGGAGCACGTGCATGCCAGCAGCCGCCTGTTGCGCCACGCCTGGAGGAGCCCCTGTCGGGCGCTGCGGGCGGCTGGTCTGGTCGCCTGGTTGCCACACACGCCCGGAGGCGGCGCATCCGGGCACGGGCGACACGCGCCCAGGGCCGGAGGCGGCGCCCCCGGGCGGCACTCGCCCGGGGCCGGAGGCGGCGCTCCCGGGCGAGGCCGGAGGCGGCGCTCCCGCTCCCGGGCGACGCGCGCCCGGGGCCGGAGGAGGCGCTCCCGGGCGACAGGCGGCGCGTCCGGGCGCGGGGACGAGCACCCGGGGCCGCGGGCGACGCATCCGGGCACGGACGACCGGCGGGAGACACGGCCCCCCTGCCGGCCGCCGGTCGTGCAGGATATGTCCCCCGGAGGAGCCGATGTGGCCGGAGATCCACGCGTCCCCGCAGGCTGTGGGACCCCCAGTCCCATTTCGCCGACAGTGGCCCCTGGCCCTGTTGCTCGGCCGGAACCGCTCCGGGCAGAAACGGGGCCACGTCTTTGAAGAATCGAGGGGACGCTGGGTCCGCCTGGTTCATCTTGAGCTGGTAGAGCTTGACGTCCTTGCCGCTTTAGATGGGATATACGCCCAGGACTCGGGCGCCGCCGTCGAGTTCTTCGTAGCGACTCTCGGGCCGAAGATCGCGGCAGGGGGACAGATGCATCGTCCGATCGAAGGGCGCCATCGAGCTCGCCGCCGACGACGCCTCCCGTGCCCGGTCAGAGACGGAGGCGCGGGAAGAGGAGATTTCCTCTCGGGAGAAAACGTCTCCGGGGCCAGGAGGCCGGTCTCGCGGCCCGGGAGCGCGAGACCAGCGCGCGGGAGAAAACCGCGGTGATTAACGAGGAGGGCGCCAAGCTTTCCAGCGCCATGGCCCGAGATGGCATGAGCCGCCTCCTGAGCAAGGAGGAGAAGCTGGTGTCCTGGGAAAGAGACCTCGAAGGGCGGGAAGCCGACCACCAACGCGAGGCAGAGCAGGCGAAGATGCTGGCCGCCGACATGGAGGCCAAAGCCGAGGCTCTCGGGACGCGAGAGGCGATCCTCGAGGAGAAAGAGAACTCCCTGGCCCGGCGAGAGGCGGCGGTGGAGGCCGCCGAGGCCCGGCAGGCGGAGATGGAGGTCTCCTGGAAACGTGCGGCCGACCTTGAGGCCGTGGCGCGCGGGGCCGCCGTGCGGGCCGCGTCAAGCGGCTCCCCCTCATCGGCAGGCGCGTTTAGCTCAGCCGAGCAGCTGGCTAGGGCAGAGGAACGGCTGAGAACGGTGCCAGATAGCCTCGCCCTCCAGAAGAATCTCGACAGCGAGATCGCTTCCTGCCTGGGGCGGTACAGCTCTGGTGCCCGGGGATGTCTCAAGCGCATCGGCATCCAGGCACCCCCGCGAAAGCCCGAGGTGCCCCCCGGGGTCGGTCAGGAGCTGGTGGAGCTCAGCGACTTGCTAGACACGCTGGACTTGCTTCCCCGGCGAATCCACGAGGTCCTGGAGAAGGAAGGAACAGAGCTCGCCACGCGGGTGGCGGAGTAGGTCCTTGGCTGCTACCGGGCTCGGGACGCGGAGTTTTCCCTGGCCCCGGTGCTGGAGGGATTCCCCGCCGACGGGGAAGAACAGGCTCGGAAGGCCGTGACCGACGCTGCTGCAACGGAGGCTAGATTCTTCAACCGGGGGGAACACCTCGAAAATCCGGCGAAGGGGCCGGGCCCGATGAGTGATCTCTCCTCGCGCGGCGACGGCTGTGGTCCTCCGCGCATGCTTGCATTTTGACTTCACCTGTGTTCGGGCCTTCGCGCCCTGGATGCTCAATACTTGTTTTTGTTCGTCTTGACATCCCGGGCCCGGGAACGCCGAGCGCTGGGTGTCGCCTGAGTCCGAGCCCGGCGGCTGTGACCGGTCGCTGCGTGTAAGCCCTCCTTGGGGCCCAGCGTAACCGCTCGCCCTGGGAACTCAATCCCTAGGACGGTTAAGCCCCGATCGGGGCAGTCCGGACTGTCCGATTCCCAAGCGGACGGTCCGAGCTCCACTCCTCGCGGGAAGCGGCCGTTACTTGGCCTCCCGCGACTCCCGCGCCGCCCGCCCCGGGAGATTGGCTTCCGAGTGCCACGGGCTTAGCAGTTGCCCGTCCCGGGAGGAGCCTGCTAGAGAGAGAAAAATACGAAAAGGAGCCCCACGCGTGTTAGGTATGGCCGAAATGCTACGCTCGAGCCTCTTGACTCGCCGGAAGCCCCTCGGGAGCCGGCCCTGGCCGCGCCCGGGGTCCGGGGTAGCGAGGTACCCAGCGCCTCGGCCGTGGCCGGGGAGGAACTGGCCGACCGGGCACCGTAGCCCGCCCCGGGAGTCTAGGCAGGCCCGACAGGGGGACTTTGCCCGAGACCCCGGAGCATCGACAGTGCCCGGGGCGCGGTCCACGACCCGACCACGGGGCCTCAGCAACTAGGGCGAGACTAACCCGATGGCCCCCGCGCTCGGCCTGGCAGATTTCGCTTTGCGCCCGGGGCCGAGGAGAGAAATACGGACGGCCACACAAGCGCAGGAAGAAAAAGGAATCGAGCGATATGTACAGTTAGACAAGATTACGTATCTGGATTGTCAGTCAAGATGGCATGGTTCCGCGAGAGCACGAGCCCGGGTCCGGGGGAGCTGCTAGCCCCAGTGCTGAGAATCACCGCCGGCGATCAATCTGGGGGAGGGGCCCCCAGGCCGGGCCCGAGCACAGGCCAGTCCCGGGAACACCTTCCCTGCACATTCACCTCGGGTCCGGGGTCCCAAGGACGTTCCCGGGGTGTGACCCTGGGTCCCCCTCTTGAGCCCGCCGGGTCTAATCTGCGCACAGCGAATTGTGAGAGTATCTGGCTCGCTCCCTAGCCCACTCCATGCTACGAATCGTGGCGTCGATCATCTCCCGAACGGGCCCTCAGAGCCGCGACCGTGCGGAGGAAAAGATCACGCATAACCATTTCACCCCCTACCTCCGGAAAGAACCGACCCCGAAGCTAGCCAGGTAAGGCGCCGGAGTCGCCGGGACCCGGGGCCCCTCCCGGAGGGCGCCCTTAGGTCCCCGCCAGCTCGACAACGTCTTGAACCTAGCACGTCGGGATGCGGTTACTCGTCAGTAGGGAACTGATGATGATGCGCGAACCCCAACTGTCGCACGGGCGCGGCCCGATTATGCCCCCAAAGGAACGAGACAGCCACGAGCGCAACACATGGAAACAGACAAAAAGGACGACACCGGGAAAGATATTAAAAAGCTATATACAAAGGCGAAGATATTAAAAAGCTATATACGAAGGCGAATACATATGGGGCCCCCCGGCCAGCGCCGAGATTGGAAGAAAACCGGCGCTGGGCCAAGCTTCCCGTAACTTACAGGATATGCTTATGGATAAAACTTGTGAAGATGTTCGATATTCCAGGGATTGGGAAGCGGGGTCCCATCCTCCTGGCCCAGTCTTACCGAGCCCGGTCGGGAGACACCGATCACCAGGAAGGGGCCTTCCCACATGGGGGAAAGCTTATTCTTTCCGGCACGTGTAAGGACACGGCGGAGGACTAGGTCCCCGACCTGGAGTGATCGGGCCCGAACCTTGCGCTGGTGATAGCGCTTAAGGCTTTGCTGGTAACGGGCGACTCGAAGCGAGGCGCGTCGTCTTCGCTCCTCGAGGAAGTCGAGGTTGTCGAGCTGCATGTTGTTGTGGTCGGTGTTGTCGCTGTAGCGCTGTATCCGGGGGGAGCCGAAGGTGAGTTCTGACGGCAGGACGGCCTCGGCCCCGTATACCAGGAAGAACGGGGTCTCCCCGGTCGCCCGACTCGGTGTGGTACGATTGGCCCACAAGACCGCTGGGAGCTCGTCGATCCACTTGACGCCGTGTTTCTTGAGGTCGTTGTAGGACCTTGTCTTGAGGCCCCGTAGGATCTCGGCGTTCGCTCTTTCGGCCTGCCCATTGCTGGCAGGGTGGGCAGGGGAGGCGAAGCAGAGCTTGATGCCGACATCGGAGCAGTATTCGCCGAAGAGCTCGCTCGTGAACTACGTGCCGTTGTCGGTGATAATGCGGTTGGGGATCCCGAAGCGGCTGGTGATTCCCCGGATGAACTTGAGCGCTGAATGCTTGTCGATGTCGATTACGGGGAACGCCTCCGGCCACTTCGTGAACTTGTCGATGGCGACATACAGATGCCGGTGACCCCCGACTGCCCGGGGAAAGGGGCCGAGGATATCGAGTCCTCAGACCGCGAAAGGCCAGGACAGGGGGATCATCTGGAGTGCTTGCGCCGGCTGGTGGCTTTGTTTGGCATGAAACTGGCACGCGCGGCAGCGCTGGACGAGGTCGAACGCGTCCTGCAAGGCCGTGGGCCAATAAAATCCCTGCCGGAAAGCCTTACCGACCAGGGATCGAAATGCGGCGTGACTGCCACACTCCCCTTCGTGGATGTCGGCGAGGATCTCGACGCCGGAGCCGCGCGGAACGCACTTGAGCAGGACGCTGTTGGCGCCACGCCGGTAGAGGTCCCCTTCTACCAGGACATAGCGCTTGGACAAGCGAGCGATCCTTTCTGCTTCCACGTCGTCTTCGGGGAGATGTGCTCGGAGAAGATATGCCCGGATTTCGTCCATCCAGGAAGGCGCGCTGGGTCCGGCTGCGAGGACCAAATCCTGGGGCCGGGAGCGCGTGTCAGGCTCAAACCCGGGCTCAGGGGCCGAGCCCAAGGTCCCGGGTGAGCGCGCCGAGGGGGTCTCGAGGGCTTCCTGGAAAACCCCCGAGGGGACTGACGCCCGCGAGGAAGCCAGCCTTGAGAGCTCGTCGGCGGCTAGGTTGCAACTGCGAGGGACGTGGCGAAGCGTGAGGTCGTCGAAACGGCGCTCAAGCCTCCGCACTTCGTCCACATATGTGGCCAATTGGGGGTCCAGGGTCTGGTACTCCCCGGACACCTGGTTGATGACGAGCTCGGAGTCGCCTTGCGCGCACAACCGTCGCACCCCGAGGGCGATCGCGGCCCGGAGGCCGGCGAGAAGGCCCTCGTACTCGGCCATGTTGTTGGTGGCTCCGAAGTTGAGGTGGACAACGAAGCGGAACTCATCCCCGGCGGGCGATACGAGGACGACCCCGGCCCCGGCGCTGGGGCGACAAGCCCGCCGGGCGCAGGAGCCGTCGAAGTTCATTATCCAGTGGAGGCGCAGGTCGGGCGGCAGCTCGGGGGCCGGGAATCCGACGTCCAGCACAGGATCCGGCTCGGGCCCCGGCGTCCACTCCGCCAGAAAATCCGCCAGGACTTGGCTTTTGATGGCGTGGCGCGCTTGGAAGTGGAGGTCGAACTCGGCGAGCTCGACCGCCCACTTAGCGACGCGGCCCGTTCCCTCCCGGTTATGCAATATCTGCCCGAGGGGGAAGGATGTGACTACGGACACCTTGTGCGCCTGGAAGTAGTGGCGAAGTTTCCTGGATGCGATGAGAACTGCGTAGAGCATCTTTTGCGCCTGGGGATAGCGCGATTTGGCGTCACGGAGTACCTCGCTGACGAAGTACACCGGCTTCTGGTGCGTATTTCCCGACGCTGGCCCGGCATGGGCCGGGGATTCGGGCTCTGCTCCCCCCGGAGGGGGCGAGCTCTCGCCTATGGGAACGGGTACGGAGCTGGGACCTTGGGGCCCCGGGTGCAATGTTGGGATGGTCCCGGGCGCCGCGTCCCCGGGATCGCACTCGCCTTGCCGAGGCTGCCCAGGTTCGGGCTCCGCGGTGGCGGGCCCGGGAGGTAAATCCCGGGTCGCGCGCCTGCTTGGCAAGGGGCGCTCGACGACGAGCGCCGCGCTTACCACCTGCGGGGTTGCCGCGATGTAGAGCAACAAGGGCTCGTCTGGTGCCGGTGCTACGAGGACAGGGGGCGTAGTCAGGTACCTCTTGAGCTCATCAAGGGCTTGATCCGCCTCATCCGTCCAGGTGAACTGCCCGGATTTCTTAAGAAGCTTGAATAGGGGGAGGGCACGCTCCCCAAGCCTGGAGATGAAACGACTGAGTGCGGCCACGCACCCGGTCAGCTTCTGGGCCTCCCGTAGCCTCGTCGGGGGGCGCATGCGGTCGATTGCTGCTATCTTCTCCGGGTTCGCCTCAATGCCGCGGCTGGACACGAGGAACCCGAGGAGCTTGCCGGCCGGGACCCCGAAGACGCACTTGTCCGGGTTCAGCTTCATCCTTGTGCATCGAAGGTTACTGAACGTCTCGGCCAGATCATGGAGTAGAGTGGCGCGGTCGCGCGACTTCAGCACCAAATCGTCGACGTAGGCCTCCATGTTGCGACCTAGCTGCGATTCAAATGTTACACGGACAGCCCGCTGGAAAGTGGAACAAGAATTCTTTAACCCAAAAGGCATGCACATATAACAAAAAGCCCCCTGGGGGGTAATAAAAGAAGTTTTTTCCTCATCCTCCTCTGCCATGCGGATCTGATGGTATCCTGCATAAGCGTCAAGGAAACACAAGAGGTCGCACCCCGCGGTGGAGTCGACTATCTGGTCTATGCGAGGCAGAGGGAATGGATCTTTGGGGCAAGCCTTGTTGAGGTCGGTGTAGTCTATGCACATTCGCAGCTTCCCGTTGGATTTGGGGACGACGACTGGGTTGGCCAGCCATTCCGGGTGGACGACCTTGCGGATGAAGCCGGCCAGCAGAAGCTTGTCGATCTCCTCACGGACGAAGGCCTGGCGCTCTGGGGCCTGTCGTCGTACCTTCTGCCGCACCAGGCGCGAGCCCGCGCGGATGGCCAAGCGGTGCTCAATCACCCCCCTGGGGACCCCGGGCATGTCCGACGGTTGCCAGGCAAAGACGTCGGTGTTTGCCCGGAGGAAGGCGATGAGCGCGCTTTCCTATTTGTCGTCCAGCGAACCGCCAACCTTGACGGTCCGGGACGGGTTGTCGCCAAGGACTACCTCCTTGACTAGCTCTGCATCGGTGGCGACGATGTGCGGCTTGGGGGCGCGGCGTAGCGAAGGCCCCGCGCCCCCCGCCACGTCAGGAGCTGCGGGGGCGATGTCGGCCGCACGCTGCTCGGCGCACGAGAGGGCGGCTTTCACGTCCCCAAGAACTGTGATCGGGCCCGAGGGGCCTGGGAGCTTCATGGTTAGGTACGCGTAGTGCGTAACAGCCATAAACTTCACCAACGCGGGGCGTCCAAGGACCGCGTTGTACGGGAGGTTGCACTCGGCAACGTCGAAAATGACGTGCTCGGTGCGGAAGTTGCCACGGTCACCGAAGGTGACGGGCAAAGAGACCTGCCCGAGGGGCCAAGCGAGGCCCTTCGTAATCCCGATGATGGGCGACGAGGGCGAGAGATTCATCCCTGGGGCCTTGATCTTCTCAAAGACCTCAGGGGAAAGGATGTTGAGGGCGGCGCCCCCGTCGACGAGGACGCGGCCCACCTTCACGTTGCATATGGTGGGGGAGACCGCGAGGGCGAGCTGTCCCTCCCCAGGTACCCGGGCTGGATGGTCCGCGGGGCCGAAGGTGATCGTACTGTCCGACCACTTCAGCCTCCGGGACGCCGCTGGCCCCGGGGTTGCGGCTAACAGCTCGCGCTTCATGGCCTTGAAGCCACGGCGCGAGGAGTGAGCGTGTGCCCCGCCGTCGAGGGTGGCGATGACATTCTCAGGTTCTTGGAACTCGAGAGGCTGCTCTGGATTGGGAGCGGGCTTGTCCTGCTGCCGCTCCAGTTGGAACTTCTTAGTGCGCTCGGCCAGGTTCTGGACGGCGCGGCACTCGGTGAGGTCGTGGCGGTCCGTCTCGTGGACGGAGCACCATTTCCGGCCCGCAGCCGGTGGCGCACGCTCAGCCTTCTGCCGTTTGCCGCCGTAGTCGTCTTGGCGGGCGGTGCGGCCCCGGGGGCCGCCAGACGCTGCCAAGGCGAAGTTCTCGGCGTCCTCCTTGCCCTTCTGGCGCTTCCGCCTGTCCCGCCGCGCCGCGGAACGTGAGGCCGCGGCCTCTTCCGCCGAGCCCTCGGCGAGGATCTCAGGACGCGGCTTGTTCCACGCCCGGGCTTCCTCCTTGCGGGCGCAGTGGTCGGCAAGACTGAACAGTTCCGCCATGGTTTGGACGTCGCGGGTGCCCATCTTTTCGAGCATGCGCTGGTCGCGCACGCCCGAACGAAACGCGTGGATAACCGCGTGGGGGGCGATGTGAGGGATTGTGTTGCGTACCTGGCTGAAACGCTGTAGGAAATGCCTCAGCGCCTCACCCCTACTCTGACGTAGGGCGTGGAGGTCCGATTCTGTCCCAGGGCGCGGGAAGGTGCCCTGGAAATTTGCCACAAACTGGTGGCAAAGGTTCTCCCACGAGCGGATGGATCCCTCGGGGAGGCTCATCATCCAGGAGCGAGCCTGGGCCTTGAGGGCGACGGGGAAATAGTTCACCATCACCGTCTCGTCCCCGCCCGCCGCACGGATGGCGGTGGCGTATATCTGCAAGAACTCCGTGGGATCTACGGAGCCATCGTACTTCTCCGGCAAGTTGGGCCGGAACATAGCCGGCCAGCGAACCTGCCGCAGGCCTGGGGAGAGCACCAGGCAACCCGAGCAGCCGTACTGGGTGGGCTCTGGCGACGAATAGCGGTTTCCCACTAGTGGTTCGGAGCTGGAGGCCGGGGCCTCGGAATGCCTGGCGGCGTCCTTGCGCCGCTCACGCTGGCGCTCCATTGTGACCCGGTGTCACACCCAGAAATTCACCAGAATTTCCAAAGCAAATTTGTGCAATAAATCCTCGTCCAGGAATCAGCCGAGGTACACAAATTGACAATTTGATAAACATAACCAAAACGAAATAACGATAAATACTTACAACAGAGGCACTTAGTCCTCACACAGAAGAAAACAGCAGCAGAACGACAACTAGCGTAGCTTCAGCTCCAAGCCACAGGCAGCTCAACTGGGGTATAAGCCAAACACCATCTTCTCCTCCACGCAAAGCTTCACTCTAAAGATTGCAATAATGCAAGACTGAGTACCACCCACCGTACTCAACAAGCCACACTAGGGAATGCAATGTAATGCAACAGGATACGAAGGAAAGGCATAATATGGCTTATTTGCATAAAACAACATTTAAAACATTTGCATTCGAAATCATTAAAACAATATAGTTTAATTATTAATCAGTATTGAATCAAACCACTGAACAGCGCTCCAACGCAGTTCGGCCCAAACCAAAAACTCCTCCAAACAGGAGCTATCCATATTCCATCATTTATCATCATTATTAAAACAGTGTGGGACTAATCACAGAAACATTGCTAGGCCGCTCATTAACCGCGAGCACGGCTATTCGAATAGTTTTACTCTGGCCAGAGATGTACCAATTTACCCAAAGACACAATCTCAACATCATGTCAGCCATGCGTCGCGATACTCGAAAGTACCCGAATAGAGATTGTGATAAGAACCTCCATGTAACCCGCACAACAAGGAAGCCACCCGCTGGACCCACCAGTCTCCGGTAGGATTGATCAGATACCTCGGCTGGAGACGATCCAACGCCCAAGACATGGACTTATTGACGCAGCCATGGTGGTCTTATTGACACAGCCACACACACCATGGTGGACCCCCCGGTTGAACGTACTACACATTGGATCCTACCATTAACCCAGCTGGCTTGTGGTTAGTACGAGTATTGCTTCGCAACAAGTAGTCCGCGACCGGTCCTTAAACTGTCATGAGCACCGCTAGCAACAAACACAACCCTGGTGTTCACCAACCCACCATTCAGTCAAGTTTTAGTTGACATAGTTAATTAATCAACCACGACTCAACTGTCGTGAAAATATAGCCATTAATCCATAATTAGTCATAAAATGAGTCATTAATTACCCACATAAAATGACACTGATAGTTCTAGGCATGGCTAAGCAAAACCTAAATAATCTAGCCAGATAAATATTAAACATTCTAGCTAGTCCGAATATTATTACCCGGGGTATCAAAGTAACAGATATCAACATCAAAATGGCCATATATTATCAATGGATATTGGATAATAAGTAAATACCCACAATAATGCTCATTCGAAAACATTTCATGCAATAACTTTAAAATAAAAAAGGTTTCACAACACTGGGATCAACATGCTCAAGGAGATTGTCGTGTGACTTGCCCTTGCAATCGCAAAGTCCATTCAAATACTCTTTATTATTTTTATCGAACTCTTCCGCAGACTCCGAAGTCTTCCGAATCGACGATAGTACGCAACTACCACGAAACGATAACAAACCTAACGAAACTCCAAATAAACAATACATAAAAAAATACATACAAACAAGTGAATTATGATTTTAGATAATTGTAGGAAGATAACGGCGTCGATTCGGCTTCAAACGAAAAGATACGGCTTTCGGGAATATTGAATTCAGAATAATCCGAAAAAGAATTGTAAAAGGATTATCTCTCTAGAAGTATTTCACTGGGATTTTTCGGATTAGAATAATTATTTAGCATCAAATGCTGAGATATGGGATCCGATAGTCAGTGACCAGGCGTTACGAGTGGACTGCATGACTTGACGACAATGTGTGATGAGATGGCTGTCAGTAATCCGATGTTCGAATTGAATCGGGGATTAGATCGAGTATGGACAAGGTGGACTCAGGTTTTTAATGGAGATTCAATGGCTCTGGCGTTGACTTTGCGGGAATACTATGACTGAAAGTGTCTCCCGGATTAAAAGTGTGGGGCCCAGTCGTTCAATGGCCATAGAAAGAGGAAAGCACCAGCTCACAGAGCGAGACTCATGGCTGATCGAAACAGGAGCCACTGGCAATGCCTGGCAGGAAGAGAAGCTCGGCGGCGCGTCGATGCGATGGCAGGGAGGAGGGGTGGGCGCCGGGTCGGCCGATGAAACCGTGGCGGCCAGGCGGCGACAGACCCAGCAGCCGGGAAGGGCAGCGGTTTAAACGAGGGACGACGGTCCCAGACCGACGAAACCCGGGGCCCAGATGGAAGAGGAGAAAAAAGGGCTGCCGGCGTCGGGTGAACGGCAGTTCGACAGGCAACGCTCGATGGAGGCAGATGGCGTGACCAGGACATCAGATTGACGACGCCGTTGCGACGCACTGGCGATGCGCCAAAGGGAACGGGTCCGACTACAGAGGAGGGAGTGGAAAAGATCGACGCAGTGACGCGTACATCGGGCGCACCAGCGCTGAGTTGAAGTTGACGATTGCGATGCGGCTTTAGGCCTTCCAGCTGATGGCCTGACGACTGGGACAGACGTCGGATTATGGGCCCAGCGGCCTGTAGCAGCACCACCTGGAGAAGAACGACATCGGGCAGCCCCACGGGCGTTCGGGACGACGGACGGCAGCGACGCCGCAGGGGCGCCGGAGAGGAAAAGAAAGGTGAGAAGCCGTCCGGGGACGACGGTGGATGGCTCACTAGCGACGGCGGTACGGCATGATGCGAACGACCAGCGGCGACAACAGGCAGAGGAGGAGGGAGGCCCGGCTACTGGAGGATCTCACCGTGAAGAGACGACGGCGACGACGCTTGCGGGTTCCAGTGCGCGGCGTCGGAGAACAGCGACGTTGCACTTGAAAACGGGGCGGCCCGCAGGCACGCGCAGGGAGCGGAAGAGGACTGGCAGCGGCTCCGCGGAGGCAGCAGAGGCAGGACGGCCGGCTGGGAGCAGGCAGCGCCACCAGCCGTGGCGGCAGGCGGTAGACGCGGCGCTGCACGACGGGTGCGCGGCGCTCTGCGCTCGGGGCGGCGGGCACCTGGCGCGGCACGGCGGGGCAGGGGCGCGTTGCAGGGCGACGGCGGCCTGGCGAGGCGGCGCTTGCAGAGCGGGAGCGGCGGCGCGCGCTGGCGGAGTAGCGGCGACGGCGCACAGGGAGCAGCAGAGGGGCGCGCGACTAGGGCCGGCGGCGGCAGACGCACAACGCGTGGCGGCTGGCCTCATAGGGGAGAGTGATTCCGCGGCGCAGGGCGACGGCGCGCGCGGATTCCGGCGGCGGCAGGCGACGGAGATCGAGCGCAGGCGTGGCTGGAGAGCGGCTGGGCCGGCGCGGCGTGGCGGCCGAGTCGGGGACGCGGGCGAGGCGCCGGCCGGGGAGCGGCCTTGGGCAGCTCGGCTGGACGCAGAGAGATGACAGACGGAGGGAGATGAGCAGCGAGAGGACAGTAGAGCTAAGAAGATAAGACAAGAAAAGAAAGAAAAGACACGAGGGAAAAAATACAAAGAGAAAGGGAAAAAGGAGGGGTTTTCTGGACTATTTTTGAACTTTAGGATTAACATGAGATATTTTGAAATCGGAATATTTATTTTGAATAGAGGACCAAGGGTTTTAGGGATTAAACGAGTATTCTGATATTGGGAATATAATCTATACTTTATACATACGGTATATATAATAGAGGTATTAAATAGTATTATATTGGAAAGTCTCGAACAGTTATTTGGAAAGTAAAATAAGAAAAAGCAATATGTAGTGGGGGTTCGGGAGACGGGAATTAGTATTATGGGGATTCAGAGATGTGAAGAAACTTTTTTCCGATGGAAATTTGGGGAGTAGGAATTTTAGACATTCTAGAATATTTGGGAAACCGAATCTCAGAATAATTCGGAATCCGATAAAATTGGGAATTATTTTGCAGAATCAATATTTGGAATATTCGAGCTAGTTGGAACTTTCAAAATATTGTGGATATTTTGGAGATGCAGAGAATATAGCAATATTTCTCGAGAACAGCGAAACATAAGAATGTATTCCGAATAAAATATTTCGCAGTTAGGGAATTCGACGCAGGTGTTTTATTGAGAACTGAATTGGAGAAATTCTTCAGATGAATGGGGATTTCGACATTTGTTTCGACGGAAAAGGAGTTTAAGGGAATATCTGAAGATTTATCTCAAAGGGGCATATAAGATATTTCGAATACAAAGGATCTCGATTTGGGATCCTCTCCGTCACTCTAGATTCCAACAACTGAATAAATCCGAAAATTGCCGAATGAGGTTTATCGAGGGACTTTAGGGTTCCGGAACGACCAAAACCCTAGAGGTAAAGGGAGTCAGGGAATTCCCGATGGAACGGGAGACATCAAGAGGACGGCGAATTAGGAACAACCCAAACAGGGAAAAGAAAAAAGGAATTTAATTTATATTATATTAATTACTTTAGTGACTTTATAGCATTTAAAAGTGTTAATTCTGTAGCTCCAAAACAAATTCGAGAAATCAGGAGAGATTTATAAATTCACAGGGAATTTACAGAAGCTAAGATACCACCACGGACACACACTATATATATATTGTGTAAATACTTCAAATGCTGTTAAAATACCCGACACCTGCCTGGAATATAAAGCATCCAAAGGGGTATTTATTTAAAATTTAACCTTGGGATTTTAGATATTGGAAATTTTCAAATTTTTATTCAGAACTCTTTTTCTCAACAAACAAATTTCTAGTGTTTCTGTATTTCCATTTACCCCGATATTTATAATTAAAGATGCAATTTTCAGGGGCGTTAAAATCGACCCCCTTACAGAACATCTCGTCCCGAGACCTTGGGTGGCATGTGGAAAAGAAAAGGGTTGGTTTTGTCTTAAACTCTTCCCTTCAACATTTTCTCGGTGACAACTTCTTGAAATCCATTCCCGTTGCTATCTTGGCGGTAGAGCCTGATCCGAACCTTTTTACCACCTTAATGATCTCAGCGGATTTTTGGACCCTCAAGTTGCAGATCAATCGGCTTCTGGCGATTCCTAACTTTCATTGCTGCAATTGCTTCAATTGTATTCTGGTCCCTTTTTAGTGCACAGATCCAGTTTTGAGATTCAACTTTCCTTTTGTCCTGGTTGTTGCATTAAATACTGCTTGTTGATCATACTGATCGCTGCGAACTAGGCACGATTTGCGTACGGTTGTGCTGAGGTTGGTTTGCGAGGGGACTGCTCCTTCCTGGATGAAACACTTCGGTCATCATCTACTGATTTACTTCTTAGTCTCCTTATCATATCCACCTTTCTTCCTATCTTCTTGCTATTTTCCTAGATCCTCCTAATTAGATTGGCTCATGATAGTGATGGAAATATTCATCTTTAACTTCAGGGTTGTCGTAGATCTGATCTAATAGCATACCAATGCTTTGGTATCTGGTTCTTCCGTCCATGTTGACAGCTTCTATCCTTGACGCTTCTTCTTTAGTGTACCTTCCACGTAGATAGGCTTAGATTCGTGCACAACTGCTAGTTACTCCTGAAATAAATAACTTGTCAAGCTTAACTTTTCCCAACATAAACTGGCTTTTCAAATCCTCTCTCC